>CM032446.1:118562205-118874705 GCA_019049505.1 Pachyrhynchus sulphureomaculatus | reverse complement strand
AGATTTTTTTTTCTTGGTTTTCTAACGAGATAAACAAAATGTTGATCAACAGCCGTCATCACAACAAAGAAGTCAACAGAATAGGACTCAATAAATAATTACAAAACAAACCTAGGCTAAGGTACTGAACAAACATAATGCGACACAAAGCAACAATATTGAAGAGATGTTATTAAACATAATGGGAAGGCTTGATAAACAAGAAAAAGTCATCTGCCATGATCAGAGATATTAGAATTCTAATTTGGGCTTCTGCAGAACAGAGAGAAATTGCAGGTATACTTGGACACTCTAAAAATGTTTGGTCTCAGAAACACAAGTTAAAGTTGCATTAAACTCAAATGATACTGTGTATACCATACAATAGATCCCTCAAATGCAGCTGGGAGAGCAAGCGCAGTAATAGTGTAACAAAGCATTAAACATTATGAAGATAAAAAAAAAAATAGAAACTTTATAAATACAAGTTGCATCAGTAACCATATACTGTCATAAGCAAACAATTAGGCTAGCTTCTATATACTACTATCCAAGATATAACCTCAAAGAAGAATTTACAGAGAGGAAGATTCATATTAGGAGGGCATCTCCACGCAAAACATACCTATGTTATAACCAAAATCTTAATTGTGACTTTTACTCCACTAGAAGACCAATATATTGGCGAACACATAATCAGAGAATTTCTGACTCGCTAGATCTTTTTATAGCCAGAAAAATATCACAAAAAATTATATTAAAATTGAAGAAGATTTGAATTTTACAACAGATAGTTCTGCTGTAGTAATGATATTAAACAATAAGATAATAACAAAAGAAGATAATCCCAAATTAGTCAATAAAACCACAGACTGGAACTATTTTAATAAAGAATTAGATAAGAATCAGCTTAAAAACAATAGAAGAGTATGTAGATACAGAAGCGGGAAAATTAAACGGTGATATACAGTAAGCAACATGGTTGAATACAAAACCAATCAAATATATAGGGTTAGAAGCGATCAAGAGAAATGCCCCTCTGCTGATACATATTAATCAAATGAACTAATAAAAGAAATCTAAAAATATTGATTTTTTAAGAGGTAATGATAGAAATTAAAAAAATATAATAACTCAAAAAAATGCCAAGTTATGATTTGATAATTGGCAGAATTCTGAAGAAATTGCCAAAAAAGCAATAGTCAAACCAACCAACCTGTTTAATGCATTACACAGATTGTAATATACCCCGAGATGTTGGAAGACAACAGAAGTTATTATGGATCCTAAACCTGGAAAACTTCTTCTTCAGACCAATCTCACTACTACTAGGGATATCAAAACTATATGAAAAGCTAATATTAAAAAGGCTCAAGCCTATCATTGAAGAGAAGTATATAATTCCTACCTATCAATTTGGATTTAGAAAAACACTCAACAATAAATCAAGTTCACAGGCTAACAGACCTAGAAAAAGCACTCGAAGAAAAAATATATGCTTAGCAGTATTCCTGTTGCCCAGGTTTCTGATAAAGTCTGACACTAAGGCAGAAAAGCTTCTACCAACAGATGTCTAAAACCCATCGGGCCAAGGTCCAGACAGTGCAAAATAAAGCCCTTCGCATCATAGCAGGAGCTCCCTGGTTTGTCCGCAACAATCAGTTGCACAGGGAGTTTGAAATACCCATAATAAAAGAATTCAGCCATAAAGCCCAGTTTCGCTTCCTTGAGAAAGCCACAGCCCAACCTAACCCCGAGATAGCTAACACTTTCAGAGTCAACGTAAACGTCAGCAATCAATACTTACGACCCACAGACATTCTACCATTAGACTTAACCATAGATTACCCTTTTACTTAGCATTCAGGGATAAGGCCGTAGTTTAGTTGAGCAACCTCTATCAGTAAAAAGTGTAAACATCACACACAACTAACAACATTGTAACACAACACTCCCTGGAATTTGGGGATTTAAGTTAATTTAGTTTTAAGTTAGGTTTAAGGTACTATAGTTCAGATCATTAGAAAACTAACTATAGCGTTAAATCATAAACACCTAGGCAGGAAAATTCACAGTATGTAAAAGGAGTAAAGGGTTATCCCAGCTCACGAGGAGTTTTAGTTGGTATGCCAACCCTTCAGGTTGGGCATCCTTAAGGTAATGCAAACTGCTTCAGAATCCATAAGGTGGATTTCTCCCAGTAGAAAGAAAAAAAAGCTTCTACCAAAACAATATAGTCTTTTACCGAAATCAGATATCGGTGAAAGGTTATACAGACTCATATGTGAAGATGATTACACAGATTTGAGACTAATTAAAGCTGGTGTGCCACAGGACAGTTGGTTACTAGGCAGAAACTCCAAACTGTCAATTCATAATAGATTGGCTATATATAAACAAGTCCTAAAACCAGTCTGGACATACAGCATCCAACTGTGGTGTATGCCAGTCCAAGCAGTATAGAAGTCATTGAAAGATTTCAAAATAAAGTATTATGAGGGATTGTATATATTATCCCTTAGTACATAAAAAACAGTGACCTGCATAGAGTCCTGGGTGTGGAAATGGTTGCTGACGAGGTGAGAAAATGTGCCATAAGCCATGAAGAACGGCTTCACAATCACGGCAATATTGAAGCAATTCAATTCCTTGATCCACATGGAACAGAGAGAAAGCTCAAAAAAAGTCAACCTTTTGAACTAGTGTAGTGGGTATAAAAAGCAGATCATTGGGCTTGTGTAGTGCATCTAGCTAGGAAAAAGCTGCGGTAGTAACCTTAGCGTAAGTCATTAGATATAAGATACTATTAGAAAAATATTGCTAATTAATCTTAATTACTAGAATAGGTCTAATTAAAATTTTAAAAAATGGATGGTACAGGTTGTTACAAATGTTATACTCAGCACTAAGAGCTTGAATATGTGAGAGCTTAGATAGTTGAATGGTATTTTCACTCATAATTTTATCATTAACTTTAATAAATTCTTATTTCCAAAGATATATAACAAATCCCTTTTTAATCATGTACTGACGGTTTGATTCATTTAAAATGATAGTAAAAAACAAAGCAATTACAGAAACCTATAAATTAGGTATCAATTATAAAAAAAAGGTTACATAAAAGAATAAAATAATGGGAATTATCTCTGCTTATTCAGAGGCTGAGAAGCATAAAATTTACTTAATACATTTTAAAACTATTTTATTAGTCATACAAATTATATTTAGTCTTTTTATTTCAAAGGTTATTAGGACCCTTTTAATGCAAAACTGCTAATAGTATCATATACTTTGTAAGTCCAATATAATGTAAAATTTGTATGACACATAAAGTTGTAGCAATATCTTTGAATTACTCTATATAGAAGGAAGAATAACAACTTTGCTATTTAAGGTTGTATGTATTTTAAACCATTTTAAAATTTGGCTAAAAATTCACTTTCTGATATAAAATGTTACAGAATAAGGATCTACCTGAGGTAAGAATAAATTTTTTCTTACTTCAGGATTTTAAGTAGAAAAGATCAGTAATGTCGCAATTTGCTCTTTCCTTATTGTAGCCCTTAAAACCAATTTTACTTGCCATGTCAGGATTTTCAGTGTTTAATTTACAATATTTGAAGATAATTGAAAAATTGACAAACTAATAAGAACTATATCAGTACAGAAAAAAATATATATTTGAGACAATAAGTTAATAAATTTTATTGAATTTGTAATGTTGCCAACGATTTTGTTAAAAAAATCGTTTTTGACAAGCTTGATAATAAAATATGATTTCTGGTTTCTGAACAGTTTATAACTTTTGATAATGAACAGTTTAAAAAATTGTCCAAAATTTATAATATAATTAAAGAAGTACTTTACTTACATTAATGTTTCTTCCATAAAGCTGAATGTGCCGTGTATTTGCTTGTTCTCTTAGAGCATTTAATTCATCTTCACTGCTAAACATCCAAGATTTACACTGTGTACTTGTAGGAAACATTATAAAATAATTTATGTTTCATAAAAATAGTATTGTATCCAAATATTAATCAGAAAGTAGTGAGAAATTCATCAATAACAAAAATCTAACCTTAAAAAATATTGTAAACAAATCTGCAATTGGTTGTAACTCCGTTTGCGGTTATCGTAATTTTCTTTTTATTTTCCATAATACGTGAATGATTGGAGGGTTAATCCACATTGTTAAGTGAAAAAAAACAGCAATGGAATTCTGTGTGATTGTATTAAAAGCGCATTTTTATAATAAGCGATCAATCTTTTGCATTTATGACGCCACCAGTAATAGCAATCAGTGCCTACCTTGCTTTCTAATTGGTGGGAGTGGTTTGATAAATAAAACATAACCTTAAAATACAAACTAAAGACCATTGAAGACGTCAGACAGCATATTAGCTGTCAACCATTCAATAACCAATTCAACTAATGAAGAAATTCTCCGCTGAAGATAGCAATAAGCCTTATTATGTAAACAAAGTCATCAATTCTTACTCCGCTTTAATCTTTTAAATAGAATGTCGGCAAGCATATCAAAACTACAAATTTTAGTTCAATCAACTTCAGGTGGAATTATATTATATCTTTAACTGTATTCGTGCGCTACATGTGAAATGTATTTATATCTCCCTTTATCAATATAAAATAAGTTAAGATGCACTGAGAGCGCATTATTTTTTCAAAGAAAGACGTCACGAGTCGGCCATATTTCAGGATTTGTAAAGTTACAGTTTGCTGATGTACGGTTATTTTTACCCTCAACACGCTGACACACACATACATTAGATATATATATATATATATATATATATATATATATATATATATATATATATATGTATATATATATATATATATATATATATATATATATATATATATATATATACATATATATATATATATATATATATATATATATATATATATATATATATATATATATATATATATATATATATATTTAAATATATATATATAAATATATATATATATATGTATATATATATATATATATATATATATATATATATAAATATATATATATATATATATATATATATATATATATATATATATATAAATATATATATATATATATATATATATATATATATATATATATATATATATATATATATATATATATATTTAAATATATATATATATATATATATATATATATATATATATATATATATATATATATATATATATATATATATATATATATATATATATATATATATATATATGTATATATATATATATATATATATATATATATATATATATATATATATATATATATATATATATACGAGGCTGGTTTGAAAAGTCCGTGCAAAAATAAAAAAACTACTTATGTGTTTGGGGTAAACCTTTTTTATTTTCGACATAGTCTCCTTTTAGGCTTATACACTTCGTCCAATGATGTTCTAGTTTGTTGATCCCTTCCGAATAATAGGATTTGTCCAAGTCTGCAAAATATCCATTAGTGTCTGCAATCACCTCCTCGTTTGCGACCACAACTGCTGAGGTGTGTGCTGGTGCGTTGTCGTGATGGAAAAGGACTTTCTTGTGGGCCAATCGCGGGCGTTTTTCTTGCAGCTCGGTTTTCAAACGGTCCAATAACGATGAATAATATTCACCTGTAATAGTTTTACCCTTTTCCAGATAGTCGATGATGATTATCCCTTGCGAATCCCAAAAGACAGTCGCCATAACCTTTCCGGCCGAAGGAACGGTCTTCGCCTTTTTTGGTGCAGATTCCCCCTTGGTAATCCATTGTTTAGATTGTTGTTTGGTCTCAGGAGTATAGTAATGTATCCATGTTTCATCCACAGTGACGAAACGACGCTTAAAGTCCTCCGGATTCTTCTGGAACAGCTGCAAACCATCCTTGCAACACTTCACACGATTCCGTTTTTGGTCAAGCGTGAGCAATCGCGGCACCCATCTTGCGGATAGCTTTCTCATGTCCAAATATTTATGCAAAATATTATGTACCCGTTCAGTCGAGATGCCCACAGCACTAGCAATCTCACGCACCTTAACTCCTCTGCCATCCATCACCCTATCATGGATTTGATCAATGATTTCTGGAGTCGTAACCTCCACAGGCCGTCCAGAACGTTCAGCGTCACTTGTGCCCATATGGCCAGTCCGAAAATTTTGAAACCACTTATAAACTGTTCTAATCGAAGGTGCAGAGTCACCATAATGTTTATCTAGCTTCTCTTTAGTCTCCTGAGGCGTTTTGCCTTTCATAAAGTAATGTTTAATCACCACACGAAATTCTTTGCCGTCCATTTCTTGAAAATCACTCGACTTCCTTGTTTCACATGAATGCCAAACACAAAGAAATAGACCAATATAGCTGAAACTTGGTGTGCGTTCATTCAAGAGATGCTACTAACTAAACATGACCTCGATACGCGCCGGTGGTGCCATCTCTATATATATATATATATATATATATATATATATATATATATATATATATATATATATATATATATGTTTATATATTTATATATATATATATATATATATATATATATATATTTATATATATATATATATATATATATATATATATATATATAAATATATATATATATATATATATATATATATATATATTTATATATATATATATATATATATATATATATATATATATATATATATATATATATATATATATATATATATATATTTATATATATATTTATATATATATATATATATATATATATATATATATATATATATATATATATAAATATATATATATATATATATATATATATATATATATATATATATATAAATATATATATATATATATATATATATATATATATATATATATATATATATATATATATATATATATATATATATATATATATATATAAATATATATATATATATATATATATATATATATATATATATATATATATATATATATATATATATATATATATATATATATATATATATATATATATATATATATATATATATATATATATATATATATATATATATATATATGTATATATATATATATATATATATATATATATATATATATATATATATATATATATATATATATATATATATACATAAATATATATATATATATACATATATATATATATATATATATATATATATATATATATATATATATATATATATATATATATATATATATATATATATATATATGGACTAGGTCCTTTCGGATTAGGAGAACGTAACGAGAGAGGACAAAGATTGATAAACAATTATCACATTATGAATACCTACTTCCATAAAAAAGATGACAGACGATGGGCATGGAAAAGTCCCAACGGAACAACCAAGAATGAGATAGATTACATCATCACAAACAACAAAAATATAGTTATGAACACGGAAACAATACATTCAGTTAACATGGGAAGTGACCACAGCATGGTGAGAAGTACAGCATGCTTTAACGCAAGATTAGAAAGAAAAAAGCTAATGTAACCAAGGAAAAAGAACGTGAACGTTGATCAAATGAGGACCAAGAAGAAAGAATATGAACATGAACTCGGAAAAGTCAAAATTACAAAGCACGCCTCATTAAACGAAATGAATAAGCAAGTAACCCAACACATCACGGAAACTGCAGAAAAATTTACAAGAAAATCTTAGAAGTAAAGAAAATTCACAAATGAAACTGTTATTCTGATACAAAAAAGAAGATGAGAAATGAGTCAACTAATAACCAGAACGCATAACTCGGAGAAATCAACAAAACGATAAGGAAGAATATTAGGCATGATTTAAGAAAGTACAAGAATCAACAAATCTTGCAAACATTAGAAAAAGGGAAAAGCCTAAAACACCTTACAAAAACATTAAGAGAAGGGGGAAGAACACAAATAGTAAAAATAACTAACGAAAATAATAGAACATAGAAGAAAAAAAGAGAACAACTGAAAATTACTATAAAAATTCCCGGAAAAACTGAATAAGAGAGGAAACAAATACAAAATGTAGGTTCAGAAGAAATCCCAACCATAACCAAAGAAGAAACCTCCAAATCCTTGAACAAGTCGACTAAAGGACGAGCGGCATTAGAAGACGGAAAATTAAATGAAATGTTACAACTAGGAGGGGAGGCAGTTTTGGAAATGTTAGAATGCATATTTAATAAATCTCTAGAGAACATAGATACCCCGGCAGATTGGGATAATGCAATTATGATCCTGCTATATAAATAAGGAGACAAAACAAAATTGGAAAATTATAGGCCAATAAGCCTGTTATCAGCACTACATAAGCTATTCGCCAAAATAATAACGGAAAGACTAACATCAAAACTAAACATATACCAATCACGAGAACAGGCTGGTTTCAGGAAAAGCTTCAGCACCCTAGACCATCCCCAAGTAGTAAGAACGTATCTAACGAATACAACATCACCCTTTGGATAGCACTAGTCAACTACGAAAAGGCTTTCGACTCGATTGATACCTTGTCAGTCTTAAATGTCTTAACTAACTGCCGAATAGATAGTAGATATACAACCCTCATCCAGAACATTTACAAAAAAAAAGCGCCATTCCAAGTAGCACTACATGGAAAAACCAACAAAATCCAAATCAACAGAGGTGTAAGACAATGTCTTCCAAACTGTTCACCTTGGCATTAGAGGACATATTTAAAGAGCTGAATCGGGAGGAAAAATGAATCAAAATAGAAAGCGAATATCTAAGCCATCTGCGTTTTACAGACGATGTGGTTCTGATAACGTCTAATAGGGAAGAACTGCAAGAAATGCTGACAGAGTTGTATCAGGAATTCAAGAAAGTGTGGCTCAAAATGAACCTCAAAAACAAAGTTCATCACTAGTGAAACTATTTCGGAGGAGGAAATATCAATACAAATCGACAACTTACAAATAAGAAAAGCCGAATACTACGTATATTTAGGCCAGAAAATAACACTATCAAAAGATAACCTCAAAGCAGACCTCTCTAGAAGGATATCACTGGCATGGTCCGGGTTTTTCAAGCTATACGGGATCGTTAATTCAGACGCGCCAAACACATTAAAGGCGAGAACATTTGACCAGTGCGTGCTGCTTGTGCTGACCTACAGCACAGAAACCTGGGCCATGAACAAGGAAATAATACACAAATTACAAGTAACCCAACGTGCCATGGAGCGACGAATATTAGGCGTACATCTTAAAGATCGAATACCAAACAAGGAAATTCGCAGACGGTCCAGAGTGACAGACGTAGTCGAAAGAATCTGCAAACTAAGATGAAGCTGGGTCGGACACATCGCGGACATGGACTCGCCGAATCATCGAATTACGACCACGGAACAACAAAAGTAGTCGTGGACGTCCACTAACGAGATGGACCGATGACATTAAAAGATTAGCGGGCACGAACTGGATGCAGAGAGCTCAGAACCGCAGCAAGGGGATAGAATTGCAACAGAACTATCTAGAAAGATGGGTGACAGGTTAGACGAGATAAAAATCCGACGATGGATGATCGTGCCGAATATGACAATGATGATGATGATTCTTCTTTATTCTAACTTTAGTTCTGCCATCAGTCCCAAAAAGGTTAATTTTAGTTCCATCCCTAAAGATTGCGGATTCTCAAAATTCAGGAGGTTTAGTAACGTATTCTCTAGCAAACGCTAACTGCTTTTAGCGATTAGCTTCCGAAATTAACAGCTTCTTCCTGGCTGCATACCCTTTATAGCCTGTCCTGTGTAAACAATTTCTCACGGTTTGTGAACAAACATTTTTCGAAAATAGTTCACGCACTTCTTTTAATTTTGGTGCATTTTTTTTGGGATCTATAATTATCTGTCTAACAATACTGGCCTCTTCACATGGAGTCAGTTTCTTGAGGCGACCGGAGCGTGGTCGAATTTTATAGGAACCCTCTGATTTATACTGGTTTACAATCTACTGAACAGTAGCATGCGACTTTTTAACAATTTTTCTTATATTTCTGTACGATTTTCCATCCTTCTACAAATCAATTATGATCTTTCGAACTTAAAATGGAATTTCACAATTTCTCTCGCTCATTTTTAATACTACTTTGAAAACCTACTGCAAAATTACTAGTAACAAGTGACAGATTATAAAGTACGGCTGAAAATTATTCATTTGTTTTCAGTTTAGCGATCAATAGATAGATTGATAAAATGCGGCTGATTATAACGTGTTTTTTTCAATGCAGTTCTTGAGTGTATAGAGACTTTTTTGATATTAATTTTGTTTACATTTTTATAACAATGATGTAACTTCTAAATAAAATGTGCCGTAGTTGTTTTTAATACTAATCCTTGTTGGTTAAGTTTCATGTTTTCTCATAGTTCCAATTAATTAGTTAAACATAACAGAAAAAATAGTATAGAAAGCAGGTGATGTATGGAGACTTTTTGGACTGACTGTATATATATGTGTATATATATATATATATATATATATATATATATATATATATATATATATATATATATATGTATATATATATATATATATATATATATATATATATATATATATATATATATATATATATGTTATATATATACATGTATATATATATATATATATATATATATATATATATATATATATATATATATATATATATATATATATATATTGCTGGTTCTTTGTGTCCGGGATATGTTTATAATTCGCCTATAAATCCACATTTCAAATGATTCCAATTTCTTCATTGTGACTTTATTGATAGTCCAGGCCTTTAATCCATATAACAGAATCGGAAATGACAGGAGCAGGCGGAAAGTAACGTTATACTTAAATTAAAGACAAAGGAGGAAAATTGATTCTAGATACCACTCAGAAAATTAGAAGATGGAAAAAATTCATCAAAGAATTGTTTGAAGATGGACGTAGAAATTAAACAAGACATAAGCGTGGAAGGCCGCCTATCACCGAACGTGAAATAATCTACGCCATTAAATGTACAAAAGATAGCAGAGCACCTGATCCTGATAGTATTCCTACTGAATTCCTAAAACTAATAGAATATGAACAACTACATATTCTTGTAGATTTGTATAACACCATTTATAATACAGGGATAATACCAACAAAATGACTTCAAACAGCTTTCATCATGCTCCCAAAGAAAACTACTGCATAAAGAATGCTCAGATCATAGAACTATAAGTCTGATGTCTCACACTTTGAAGATGTTTCTTAAGATTGTATCCAATATAAACTAAAGGCGGATATGAGTGAAAGTCAGTTTGGTTTCCATAGCGAATTGGGAACTAGAGAAGCCTGTTTGCAGTAAATGTTCCAATTTAAAAATGCTCAGATATGAATAAAGAGATTTGCCTAGGATTTATAGATTATGAGAAGACATTTGACAGGGTGAGACATGATAAACTATTTGATCTTTTAAACAACACTCACCTCGGCAGCAAGGACATAAGAATCATTAAAAATCTGTTCTGAAACCAAACTGCGGTAACCAATGCTGAGGGGAAGACATCGGAAGACATAAAAATAATGAGAGGCTATAGACAATGATGTATCCTGTCTCCGCGTTTGTTCAACTACTATTCCGATGCTATATTCAAAAGAGCTCTCTCCGCCCAAGAGTTAGGCATTAAGATTAAGGGAGAATTAATCAACAATATCCAATACGCCGAATATACCTTAGTTGTGGCAAACAGCGTAGAGGACCTTCAAACACTTCTTCAAGAATAAATGAACTTTGATTCAAAATGAATTTTAAAAAGACCAAAAACATGATAATAAATAAAAATCGTTCGGTCCACGCAAATATCAACATAGAGTCAGCACAGATAAAAAAAACTCTCTAAGTACGAATATCAATGCTACGTGATTCCGATTCTGTTATATGGATTAAAGGCCTGGACTATCAATAAAGTCACAATGAAGAAATTGGAATCATTTGAAATGTGGATTTATAGGCGAATTATAAACATATCCCGGACACAAAGAACCAGCAATATATATATATATATATATATATATATATATATATATATATATATATATATATATATATATATATATATATATATATATATATTGCTGGTTCTTTGTGTCCGGGATATGTTTATAATTCGCCTATAAATCCACATTTCAAATGATTCCAATTTCTTCATTGTGACTTTATTGATAGTCCAGGCCTTTAATCCATATAACAGAATCGGAATCACGTAGCATTGATATTCGTACTTAGAGAGTTTTTTTTTATCTGTGCTGACTCTATGTTGATATTTGCGTGGACCGAACGATTTTTATTTATTATCATGTATTTGGTCTTTTTAAAATTCATTTTGAATCAAAGTTCATTTATTCTTGAAGAAGTGTTTGAAGGTCCTCTACGCTGTTTGCCACAACTAAGGTATATTCGGCGTATTGGATATTGTTGATTAATTCTCCCTTAATCTTAATGCCTAACTCTTGGGCGGAGAGAGCTCTTTTGAATATAGCATCGGAATAGTAGTTGAACAAACGCGGAGACAGGATACATCATTGTCTATAGCCTCTCATTATTTTTATGTCTTCCGATGTCTTCCCCTCAGCATTGGTTACCGCAGTTTGGTTTCAGAACAGATTTTTAATGATTCTTATGTCCTTGCTGCCGAGGTGAGTGTTGTTTTAAAAGATCAAATAGTTTATCATGTCTCACCCTGTCAAATGTCTTCTCATAATCTATAAATCCTAGGCAAATCTCTTTATTCATATCTGAGCATTTTTAAATTGGAACATTTACTGCAAACAGGCTTCTCTAGTTCCCAATTCGCTATGGAAACCAAACTGACTTTCACTCATATCCGCCTTTAGTTTATATTGGATACAATCTTAAGAAACATCTTCAAAGTGTGAGACATCAGACTTATAGTTCTATGATCTGAGCATTCTTTATGCAGTAGTTTTCTTTGGGAGCATGATGAAAGCTGTTTGAAGTCATTTTGTTGGTATTATCCCTGTATTATAAATGGTGTTATACAAATCTACAAGAATATGTAGTTGTTCATATTCTATTAGTTTTAGGAATTCAGTAGGAATACTATCAGGATCAGGTGCTCTGCTATCTTTTGTACATTTAATGGCGTAGATTATTTCACGTTCGGTGATAGGCGGCCTTCCACGCTTATGTCTTGTTTAATTTCTACGTCCATCTTCAAACAATTTTTTGATGAATTTTTTCCATCTTCTAATTTTCTGAGTGGTATCTAGAATCAATTTTCCTCCTTTGTCTTTAATTTAAGTATAACGTTACTTTCCTCCTGCTCCTGTCATTTCTTTAATCTTTTTATGGACTCCAAATCTATCATATTTCTTTTCTACCTCTTCTATTTCTTTACATCTATCATCCATAAAAGCCTTCCCGCTTCTGTTATTTTTTGCTATATTATTCTAAATATCTGTTTGTACTTCAGCGTGTCTTTATCCTTGTGTTTCTTTCTGTTTTCCATCAAATCCAAAATTTGTCTTTTATTGTTTTCCATTCTTCGTTCATATCTTTATGTTTTTTTTTTGATTTCAGGTTTTGTTTATAGCTTGTCTTATTTTTAACCTGGTTTTATTGTCTTTAAGTAGTACAGTATTAATCGTAGGTGTTGTCTATTTTAGCTTCTTAAAAGTTACTTAAAATGTCGTTACCAGTAGATTATGATCTGATTTAATATCAGCTCCGGGATAAGTTTTAACTGATTTGATTGCATTTTGATATCTTTGGAGGGGAGACTGGAATATCGATTCTCTAAGCATCTTAGATGTTCAAAGAATATTAGAAACATTCTTTAACATTTATGATTTGATAACAGCGCCAACTACAATAAATTTAACAATAGAAAATTCAAGTCTTATTGATGTAATCGTTACAAATAGGAATACTCCTTATTTAATTGCTAAATCAATGCCTGTTTCACAAGCCCTTTCTGATCATAACTTAATATACTTCACTTTGAACATTCATAAAAAACAAAACATCAAAAGAATCATTCATTATCGCGATTATAAAAATATTGATTTTAACGAATTCCATAATGACGCACATCGACTGGAATGGGATTTAATTTTTTATACTGCAAATATTGAAACCAAATTGGAACTGCTTAATTCTTTCATATTATACTTAATAAATAAGCGTGCGTCCTTAAAGCATACAAAGGCCCAAGAAAAAAAGTATTCCTTGGATTACTGATAATATAAAGCTTTTAATGCGGTTAAAAGATAAAGCTCATCTCAGATATATAAAGAATAGATCACTTCAATATTACCGGGAGCTTAGATATTTTGCTAAGCGAGTTATTATAAGAAAAAAAATCATATTTTGACCAATTTTCTCGAAAAAGTGATCAAGCCTTCTGAATGGAAGAAGCTCAGTTAAACTTGACACGTAACAAATTGATTCATATTCCAAATGACTTGTGCGATCTTGTTTGATTAAATAATTATTTTTCTTCGTGTGACTCTTTATCAGCCAGTATGTTAGACCAATCCAAAAAATTCAAAACTGTTGTATGAGCTTCTCCTTTAACATTTCATTCTAAGATCAAATTACACCCTATTTAAATAACACATTTTAAATATGGAAAATCGTAGAAGGTATCATCTGAACAATTTTGTTAATCGCATTTTTAAATTTGGACGACCCCAATACCTCAGAGATCAATTTAGTGTTTCTCTGCATCCACACGATATGAGAAACATTAATTCTTTTAGGGTTTTTTCAACACAGAAAGGCTGCTTTTCAAAAGTCCTTCATTTTTATTGGATATTGTATATGGAAAGGTTTTCAGGTCGGAGATCACGACGCGATTCCAGATTGATGGGAAATGAAAAAATAATAAACAAATACTTTCTTAAACCTACCTCATTTTTTCACTTTAGCACTAAAAAACCTTAAATTTGTTGCAACAAAATCATTTACCAAGGAATTTTTTTTTGAAATAATAGTAGTAATTTTTTTAATTATGGTTAAATATTAATTTTACTAGATGTGCGGTGTATTATCTAATATTATTTTGATTTCTTATTAGATTAATTGAACCTAAAATTTGAAAATCTATAATTGTTGAAGAAAATCGTATGTAGACATTACAGTAACAATGCGCCTGCGCCTCAGCTATTTCGTACAATGACGATCTGGTTATATATATATATATATTTATATATATATATATATATATATATATATATATATATATATATATATAAATATGTATATATATTGTGTTGAGAACCAGCTGAGGTTTCGAGAAAAATCCTTTACAAAATTGTACAAATTTTTGTCAAACTGTTTTAGGCCAGTTTTGAAAGTGGATCTTTATATATCTACCTTTGTGAGTTCAAGAAAAGACAGATTTTAAAAATATATTAGTTTTCTTACCAAATACTACGCACTTCTGTGCTTTGAACTCATGTTTAAAAAAAATGTGGGATAATTCACTTTGGTTTTCAACGCCTTGTATATATATATATATATATATATATATATATATATATATATATATATATATATATATATATATATGAATATATGTATATATATATATATATATATATATATATATATACAGAGTGTTATGGAATTCACTGCATATATTAGAACTGGCGCCATCTTGGAGAAAAACCGATTACCTTAAAGAGCGGATCTCAATAATAAAGGAAAGAATCGACCCAAATCGAAAAGAAATGATGTCATGAATATTTTTTCACGACGCCACTGGTGAACCCTAGGTCACTTAATTTGGACAGAATATCCACAAACTATACACCCAAATCTTCCACGTGAAACACTTTATCCATTACTGAAAACCAGAATAAAATTAGGTGAGGAATTACTGAGAAAATCGTGTGCAGACAGACAGACAGACAGACGCAGCGGGGGCTTTGTTTTATAATATGTATTAATGATATAATTCGTCACCAATAAGTTACCAATTTAAGGTACATAAAAATAATAAACAAATACGTTTTTTCACTTTAACACTCAAAATCTTACATTTCCTACACGAAAATCGTTTACCACTTCGATATTAATCTCGGATAAGTTAAGAGAAAAACCTATTTGAAATTCTGTTTTTATTGCCCAAACAGCTGTTCATGTATGACTATTATTATTTGTGTTTTTTTTTGTTAAGGCACTTTGGCTATTGTTATTACAATAAGAGTAATATTTTGATTTAGTCTCTTGGTAAAATTTTTTAATATTATGTACTATATTTTTTTCTAATTAGTGAAAATTTTAAATAAAAAAACAGTAGCAGAACTTTTTGAACTCTGTGGGTAAGCTTGAAGAATCTGACTATCTCCACATCAAGTATAATTCTAACAGGGATATTAGTAGTATTGAATATACTGATAGCCATAACAATTTTCGAAGTACTAGTAGAGCTACGAATAATAAAGTAAAATTAAAAGTAATTTTAGAAATAAATATAAGAATTTTTCTTCCACAAATTCTAATTCCAAAACAGTTTCAAAAACCAATATTCAAGACAATAATAAGGATAAAGGAATTCAATCTTCAAACAAAAATTATTTATTAGAATTGTAAATTACCCCACCATAATTATCTAGACTGTTCTCAGACGCCTATTTTGCTCTAAAAGCGGTGAGGTGGACGTCAGGCCATCTACATGTCCAAAGTGTTCAAAAACGAGTAAGAGAAGTGTTTCCTAGGGGGTAGGTGCACTATTCTAACAATTTTTGCCTCTTCTCATTCTGTAAAATCTAGAATTTATTACATTACGAAGGTGAAAATAAATAAAAATACTTTAGTGAATCGAGCTGAAAAAATTAGCTACGGAGAGTTCCTAAATTTCGAAAAAATAGTAACATTTCTTTTTATAATGTTCCTGTTTCTCATGGCAGTCGTGTTTCTCAGTAAACGTCAGACAACTCCGCCTGTATGGTTGCTGGGTGGATTGAGTAACTTAGCAACCATGCTGCCGGTCCCAAGCCCGGATAAAGGAGGAGGGTTCCTAGGTCAGGCTAACAATCTACCTGGGGGAGAAACAATAATCCACTTAAAGACCCAGACTAGCCTTGGAACAAGGACGAACCTCAAAGATGATAACCCCCGCGAGAAAAAGGAACACGAAATGGAAAAAGATCAATATTAGAATTGGTGCGTGGAACATTATGTCCTGGTCATCAAAGGACTGCGAAACGATAGAAGAACTGAAGGTTCACAAAGTTGACATATGTGCACTAAGTAAAACGAAGAGAAAGGGAAAAGGAAAGATGGAAATCGATGATTATATATTCATATGTTTATAGGGGAGTCCTATGAAATAAAAGAACTTTTTCGGGAATAGGGCTACTAATACACAAAAAATTTAAACAGAGCATTGAGGAGGAAAAGTGTATCAATGATAGCATATTACAAGTGATATTAAATATAAACGAAGAAAGAATCCACTTGATAAGTGTATATGTACCAAATATCGGTAAAAATAGAGATGAGCGAGAACAGCATGGATGATCTCAATGCCAGAATAGGCAACGAAAAACTGACAAACATAACACAAAGATTTAACGAAGAAAAGACAAATGAAAATGGCGATATGTTGAAATCCTTCTGTGCTCTTAACACCTTAAAAATAAATAATATTTTTTTCAAACATGACATGAAATACAAATATACTTGGCAAAACTCTAGAGGCCAACAATCAGTAATAGATTATATTGTAACCAACAGAAATTTTATGCCAGAAAAATAATAAACAAATACGTTTTTTCACTTTAACACTAAAAAAATCTTACATTTCCTACAAGAAAATCGTTTACTACTTCGATATTAATCTCGGATAAGTTAAGAGAAAAACCTATTTGAAATTCTATTTTTATTGCCCAAACAACTGTTCATGTATGACTATTATTATTTGTGTTTTTTTGTGTTAAGGCACTTTGGCTATTGTTATTACAATTAGGGCAATTTTTTGATTTAGTCTCTTGGTAAAATTTTTTAATATTATGTACTATATTTTTTCTAATTAGTGAAAATTTTAACACATGTAATTAACTAAAATTTTATTTGCGTAATTTTATAAAAATATTTATAAATAAATTGCTGACCTAGGTCAAAAGAGTTGTGCACCTTCTTCGGCTTTCATTTATTGTTAACAAAAAAGCCAGCTGAGGCTTCAAAGCATATTTTTGGATGCCACATACCGGCTGAGTGTGGTTTTATACTAGAGGTTTGTAGGGGAGATTTTTACTTTTTCTTAAAGCTTTCACATTAAATCCCGAAGTAAACGGTTCACTACTTAAATGTGGTTCGATAGTAATAGAAGTGTCTTGTGAGATCCTTGAGCTTTTATTACTTTGTTTGAGAGAAAGAATATTTATATTTTAAACTGCTTTAAACAAATGTTTGGGAAAGATGTTTTTGTCCAGGGGCCAAATTCCAGCCGTTTTAAATCTGTTCAGAATGGTGCCAATGGTTACCTCTTTGGTAAGCTTCTACAAATAAATTTGCAACTTGGTATTGCTTTACTTGACGATCTGGATACGTTCAGGTGTAGTAAGGCCTGGCAGTTGTAACAATATGCTTAGCTATGGTTAACTCCTCCAGGTTCTTCGAATGCGTTGTATTTCCATCAAGCAGAAGTAACACTATATTTTCAGGGGTTGGGTTTACAACGCTTGTAAAATGTTTCATTCATTCTATAAATAAGTTTGAGTTAATATCGCCAGTGTCTGAAATGACGACAATACTCTCAGGAGGCGTGCAATTTTCCAATTCAGGATCTGTTGTACAAATAAGTTTTAGTTAATATAGCCAACTTCTGGAATGGTGACAACACTCCCAGAAAGTGTGCCATTCCCCAATTTAAGTCTTTGTCTCATTCTTTTAAATATAAGCATTCGTGGCAAAAATTGTCCGCATCAAAACCTTTTGCATTTTTTCTGAACGGTGGAAAACCTACTTTCATCAATGTTAAATATTTTTGTAGATGAAAATGTATTTTTTATTTACCATTTTTTAAAAGAGTCGATTTTCCTTACTCTCCCCTACTTGAAAATCGGCTGTCAACGGGCAATGATTGAGTTGTTCTTCGGCGTTCCAAGAAATTATTTCTTTCAATGTTAGCGTTTTATGTGCAGGTTGATTTTGTAAATTGTTTGGTAAAAGGTAGTTTTGCCCCTTTTTTAAAATTTTTCAAACTTTTTTGAATTTGAAAAAAAAGTATTGTATATGCTTCTACATGGCAACACGAGTCACACATTTCAATATATGCAGTGAATATCCTATATATATATATATATATATATATATATATATATATATATATATATATATATCAGCGTTTCTCGACCTGTGGGGCGTGCCCCACTAGGGGGGGCGTCATTACACAAGTAGGGGGCGCGAGCGTATTGAAAAGAAATTATTATTAAAAACATTCATTAAAAATATGTAATATAATTTATTGAAAGGAAAGCAAAACGAAATACATTCTGACATAATAAAAAATAAATTATACATTTACACTGATATAACACACTTATAAATAGGATTGTATTAGTACTGCACAATGTATTTATCTAATAAATAACATATCAATACTAAATTAAAAACAAGTTTAATAATTATTAGTGACGCTCTTGGACCTGTTTTGCAGGGCAAAGATTTTCGAAGGATGGTTTAATATTAGAAATAGACACTCTGAGTTCTTTTTCTATATTTAGTTCTGATCTATATTTTGTTTTCAAGCAGCCACGGCAGAAAATCCGGATTCGCAAAGGTAGGATGTTGAAATTGGTAATAGTATACGAAATGCTTTTGTTTTCAGTGCAGAAAACTCATCATTCACCCCTGCCCAAAATTTTCTTTTGATTTCGCCACTTGCCGTGAAGTATATGAAGATTTCTTCTTCGGAAGTTGAGAGCCCTTCGGGAGTATTTTGATATGGATCCCTAACCCATTCGTAACTTGCTACCAAGTTGTCGTCAGTAAGAAAATGCTTTTTAAAATTCTTTGTCAACATGGTTAGATGATTTTCAACGGTTACTAAAACAACTTTCACATGTTGTTCTTCAGCTTTGTATGTTTTAACACATTCACCCACATTTGCAAACATTTCTAGGTTTTTTTTACTTTACATTTCTGCTCCACAATTCCAATTTTCTACAAAAAGCATTAATTTTATCACTTGTATCGAATATATGTGTATTTGTTCCTTGGAGTTGAAGATTTAAGGTATTTAGTTTCTCAAATATATCGACCAAGTAGTTCAATTTCATCACAAATAAATTATCTCTCTCTATTACTTCCGGTCAGTTTTCCTCTTCTAGAAAAATGACGATTTCATTTCTTAATTCATAAACACGTTGCAAACATTTCCCACGTGATAACCATCTTGTCTCGCAATAAAGTAGTAATGTTAAATGTTTGGCACCCATGTCTTCACAAAATGTAGAAAAAATTCTAGATTTTACGGGTCTCATTTTAATATAATTTACTACGGTTACAACTGTAGTGAGCACAATATTCAGAGCAGAACTCATTTCTTTGGAAGCCAGAGCTCCTCTGTGGATCATGTGTCCACACACACAGTGGAGATTTTTGTTTCACAAGTGCTTGTACACTTTGAAATCTTCCAAACATTGAATGAGCACTATCGGTAAATATCTCAACGCAATTTTTTAACTCTATATTTGCCCCGTTTATAAAATCATTTAAGATAGCAAATAATGCAGTGATGTTGCTTTGAGCTTTATTGGTTTGCAGAAAAATAGTTCTTCTACTGCTGACATACCATCACAAAATCGAACATAGGCAATGAAATGGGCATCTTTATTGCTATTTGTGGCCTCATCAGGCTGAATTGAAAACAATTTGTCACGCAACTTCCCGAAAAGCTGATGTTGTACATCTTCAGCTATATCACCAATTCGATGGGCAACAGTATCATTTGATATAGGTATGGATAGCAATTGTTTGGAAAAATTATCTCCGAAACTTTGTAAGAGGCAAGTAAAGCTTTTTCATTCACAGACAAAGTTTTTTTAAAAAATGATTTCTGCCTTACATATGATTTTAATTTTAATTCGAAGAATTCTCGCAGTGTTAAGGCACTCACTATGAAGCGTTTCCAAATGTCGTTTAAGTTTATTTGGTTTCATGCTGTCTGCTGCCAAGATTTTTGAGCAAATAACACACTGCAGCCTTTCTTCTTCATTTACTTTAGTATTGGTAAACCCTAAATTTAAGTATTCTTGAGAATATTTTTACTATCGTCTAAAGCTCGTTTACGCCTACTTAAAAATTTATCCATAAATTTACGGCCGTGAATACTTAATACCTTGAATTTCAATTAACACGTAAATTACAATATACACATTCACGATAAATCCGATAGCAGTAGCAACTCGACTGAGACAGGCTGTAATTGAACGAGGTGCAGCATTTATACACTTTTGGGCAGATTTTCCGAATGTTCGAGACAACCGGAACTTCTCGCGAAGCCGCTAATGATATGGTGGACGTGACAGAGAGCAATAGAGTTTTGTCAACGCAGCAGATATATGTTACCAAATATGAATAAATTTACTTATTCTTGGTAGTTTGTAAGGTTTCTAATTAAGGTCTTAGTGTAGCTTTAGCATCAAAATACTGGAAATACATTATTATTTCATGCATTGTTATTGTATGAGAGGGGGGAAGGCGCGATGATGATCTTAATCCTATAAAAAAAAAAATCAAATAATATAACTTTAATTTATTAATTAATTTTAACGTGGTTTTGTAATTATAATACAATACTTTATTTAAAAGTTTTGTTACTTTGACCAACTTAATTAGTTAGTTGAAATTTTGAACCTCGGTCCCGTTTATCATGCGTATTGCCGCGCCTTCTCGCTTTCGTGAAGTTGTCCACCTACCAAAGAAGGAAACGTAAGGAAAAAATGGCAAACAGAGGGAGGAGAGAACAAAATAATACTGTGGTATAGTTTTGTATAACCCTCCAACTTAGAAAATCATACGTATATATATTATCTTTATTATTATTTTTATTATATTATTTTGATTGTATTTAGAAAATTAATTAAAAAAATACTAAAAATATCATGCTGTAAATTATAGCTTTTACTGTTCTGTCATTTAAGCAGGAAAAAGAAAACTTACGGTTGGTTCTCAATCTTTTGGAAAAAATATTTATAAATAACTGGATATGTGTAGAATATTCTAAATTTTTAATATAATTTAAGGGTAGTTTCCATATATTATCACACATATTAAAAAAAATGATAAATGAAGTATATAATTTAATAATTCATAGAGACATCACGTGATTCATTTTTCTTTGGATAGAAAGAGAATAACTTATTATATGCTTGCGATTTGGCCTGCATGAAAAAAATGATGCTTTAGTGCTCTTATATGTATTGATACGTTAAAGAGAATCTCTCAGATAGGGAATCTTGTAAAAAGAAAATAACACCCCCGTTTTGATTATCCTGAGGGGTACAATTTTCGAAATTGCTGAGACAATATCCATAAACTGTAAAGACTTGAGAGATATAGAAATTGTTTAAAAATAAAAAGACTTTTTAGGAAATTACCATACATCCAGAATATAAAAATTCTGTGGATCAATTGGCAATATCTTATACATGCTTAAAGGGGGAGCTAAAAAACTTGGAAAAAATGTAACAATTCACTTATTTTTCATAATTTCTTATTTCGTTTCCATTTGTATAAGTAAATTTTCGAAAAACACACTTTGTAAAAAGTGTTAATTTTTCTTAACCTAGAACCAAGAGTTGTGCTGGAATAGATGTATATGACATTGTTAAAAATAGATAAACTTACTTAATATCGGCAAGAATACAATAATCCTCTTTTAACTCCCTTTAGGGGTTAAATTTTTGAACAATCGATAGAGAGTTTTGGTACATACTGAACTTTATATCTCTAAAAATAAGAGGTAGTCGTTTTACTCCTTGACTATGATAAATCCCTTCCATGTGAACGCTTTCCTTAACAACTGTAGGTGCCTATTTTTATTATTTCAGGGTTAGTAGCTTTGGCTTGACAAGTTGGTCAGCAATCAGTGATGTTCTATTTCGTTCGAGAACTATCGTGCTAATAAACCGAATCCATTTACCAAGAGAAGTAGTATTTAATAAATTATTAAATAACCCGATTTATCATAAGAAAGCTTTTGTTAAGTTAGTATATGGAAATTTAATGGTAACAGGTAAAAACATTACAATAGGTTAAATTATAGAATAAAAACATTCATCAAAATCTTGACAAGAGAGAAACAAAGCCTACACAATAAAATGAAACTATCATACACTGGTTTAGTACTGTTATATAACATTGTAGAATTCCAAACTTCTCTTAGTAAAGTTATCGTTAAGATCGACTATAAGTGTATCTTGTTTTACTTGGTTGGCAAATTTTTTTATTTGGTGGTAAATTCTTATATTAGGCTTTGATTAATTGCTTAAAAATTTGCAGTTTGTCTTGTAAAACTGTATTAAATTTATTCTTACGAGTTATTTAATATCTGTAAATTCAAAATAGTCCCAAATACATGGGTCTGTTATAAATAAGTTTAGTAGAAATAAAAATGTATATGTTATCTGTTCCTAATTTTTTTTTATCGTTTTATATATATATATATATATATATATATACATACACATATATATATATATATATATATATATATATATATATATATATATATATATATATATACTAGCCGTGCCCGCGGCTCCGCTCGCGTAGACTTGATTCACTACTATCGTCACTGCTTATTCCTTATGTTACCTAACGTAATAAAATATCTGCCATTATTTCCTCTTATCTCCCATTATCTCCATATAATTTCCATTATCTAGGCTTATCACTGCTCATCTCCCATTATTTCTCCTTATCTTCCATTATTTCTCCTTATCTCCCATTATTTCACCATAACTCCCATTATCTAGACTTATCTCTGCTTATTTCCCAATATTTTTCCTTATCTCCCATTATTTATACTTATCTCCCATTATTTATACTTATCTCCCATTATCTAGGCTTATATCGAATTATATAGAACATATGTATAAATTTATAAAAACACGTAAAACAGACAGACAGACAGAGAGACGTTGCATTTTATATATATTATATTCTTTGCAACATGATATTGTTCCATATTTAAAGGTTTAGGTTGTGTATTGCAAGAGAACGTGCTAACGGTAACCTTTTTTCCGACTTGATTCACTATTATCGTCGCTGCTTATTCTTTATGTTACCTAACGCAATAAAATATATCCTATAACCTGGCCAGAGAACATGTATGTTTTAAAAAAAAAGCACGTAAATCGGATAAGTGGTTTTTCAGTAATAAGCGCACTAACGGACAGACAGACAGACAGGCAGAGAGACAGGCAGACAGACGGACAGAGAGACATTGCATTTTATATATATTATAGATAGAAGATTATAGATAACCTAACCAGAGAACAAATGTATGAATTAAAAAAAAAAAACAGGTAAATTGGATAAGTGGTTCTCGCGTGATAAACGCACTAATGGACAGACAGACAGACAGAGAGACATTGCATTTTATATATATTATAGATTATAGATATTCTCTGCTACATATTATTGTTCCAGATTTAATGGTTTAGGCTGTCTATTGCAAGGGAACGCGCGAGCGGCAAACTTTTTTCCGACTTCATTCACTATTATCGTCACTGCTCATTCCTTATGCTACCTATCGTAATAAAATATAGCCTATAATCTGACCAGAGAACATACGTATGTTTTAAAAGAAAAAGTACGTAAATCGGATAAGTGGTTCTCCAGTGATAAGCGCACTAACGGACAGACAGACAGAAAGACGTTGCATTTTATATATATTATATATATATATATATATATATATATATATATATATATATATATATATATATATATGTAATATATATATATATATATATATATATATATATATATATATATATATATATATATATATATATATATATATATAATATATATATATATATATATATATATATATATATATATATATATATATATAAATATATATATATATATATATATATATATATATATATATATATATATATATATATATATATATTGTAAATATTTGTTTTATTAATGGAATATGTTGTGAAATTGGGAAATAAAAGATACATAATGGGTTTATCCAAAAAATATATTTTTTTGTCAAGTAAAACAAGAGTTTTAAGAAAATATAATAGTAAGAATTGAAATGTAAATATGTCATTGGAACATATTGGATCCTTTAGGAAAAAAAATATACGAGAACTTTTTATGATGACAAAAATCCACCATCCACTGGTAAACAGTGTCCTGTTATCATACTTGCTTTATCGCTTAATAGAAAAAGTACTGCATCCACCACATCGTTTACTTCGGCAAATCTGCAATTATAATATTTTTTCACATTAATAATTACACAGGTCAACATTTTATCTAGGCTTGTACTCGGTAAACCAACTAGGTATCTTAGGGTTTTTGGGGTTGCTGATCACGATGAAGGGGTCGGTTAACCTTCATCAGGTCAGGTTCAACGTCATTTGAAGGTCAAATTGAGCCAATGCAGCCAAAAAATCTGAAAAAATTCATACGTATGTTTTTTGGGTCACTGAATCCGAATCCGGTGTTATTTTTTTCATATAAGGTCTCCTGAAGGTCACTAGAGGTTACTTCAAGGTCATTCTGAGGTTATTTGGAATAAAACAGTTATGAGCAGGCCAAAAAATCTGAAAAAAATGGCGTATACCTTTTTTAGGTCTCTAGTTCAGAATTAGAGGTCGTTACCCTTCATCAGGTCGGTATTAAGGTCATTTGGAAGTCAAATCATTGGATAGCCGCCAAAATAAACCGTTGCACGTGTTTGTTGGAATTCTGAATCGGAATGTTTGTCTTCTTCTCACTCATGTCTCCAAGAATACACCGGAAGTTATGTCTACTTTAATACTTTGTAAGATTCTGGAACTTCATCGGAACGTTCTGACAATATTCTCATTTTGATTTGTGCCAGTAAGGTCCTCCACATTTCCCGTTATGTGCATCTGTACTTGAAGAGGGGGTGACTTTATAGTATAGCATCTACTATATATAAAAACAACGAAACGGAATTGTTTAAAAATCCAAGAGTCACCCTATTTTCAAAAAAGATAAAAATATCACACTGTAAAGACAGTGAAATCGTTTTTTTCTTGTGAAATATTAAAATATTATTCTGATCATCCAAGAATTTTCTCTCTTCGCTTCACCCTTCTGATCGCTCCGTTGACCAATCCTCCATCTCAAGTTTGAAGTTTATGGAGAATTGTACAAGAGCCCTAGCGTGTTCCCAGAATTCTTAGAATTTGCTGACTTATAATTCGTTTAAATACACACACACACACGCACGCACACGCACGCACGCACGCACGCACACACACACACACACACACACACACACACACACACACACATACACAGTAATACACACACACACACACACACACTCATACACACGAAATAAAACACACAGACATACACAGTAATACACACACACTCATACACACGAAATAAAACACACAGACATACACAGTAATACACACACACACACACACACACTCATACACACGAAATAAAACACACAGACATACACACATAATCACACACAGTGATCCACACACGCACAGGCACACACACACGCACACAAAGACACACACATCCACACGAACTCAACAATACACACAGGCACACCCATATAAATAAAACATACACACACAAACTCTGTGACACACACACCCGTAATATATACACAGACACATACAAACACAGAGTAATACATACGGATTCGCACAGATACAGTAATACACACACACACACACACAGTAATACACACAGAAGCACAACAGTTACGTACCCACATAGGCACACACATCAATACACAAACATACGCACACAGACACCCACATATAAATTCAGTAATTCACACCCATACACACGCAGGCACTCACGGATTCATTTGTGAAGAGGGATTCACTTTTGGAGGGTCATCAACTTTTGGAGGGAGCTACTGTCAGCGGCGGCGGTGGCGACGACAAAAATGATTTTAATGTATAATCAGAAATTAAAAATTTACATAAAAAATTAATGTCCTAATCTTTGGTATAACTAAATATACTAAGCTAATCATCAATTCGAGCACGTTTGCGTTGGGATTCAAATGACCTCCGAATTGATTTTCTTTTATGGTTTACATTTGTGTCTCTTTTAAGGCTCCAACAGTAGTCAGCTAACATATTCGTACCCCAAACTCCATGATATCTTTGTTCAAATACTTTCAGAATTGAGATTCATCAGACATCCTAGTTCCCTGAAGTTATTTACCATTTTCGCAACGATTTCTTTATAATTTGGATCTTTATTATTTCCCAAAAACTTTTTCGTCACTTCTTTGAAATTTCTCCAAGCTGCCTTTTCTTTGTCAGTCATCTTTCTTTCGAATTTTACATTTTTGAAAAGTTCTCTTATATTAGGTCCGGTAAAGACACCTTTATTTCGCCTCCGAAAGTTTTGGCAATACTTCAAAGATATGCATGACAGCATCGCTCTAGTTTCTACTCATTACTTTAACAATTTGTTTTGCCAGACCTAACTTTATGTGCAATGGTGGTAATAGAACTTTATGAGGAGGTACCAAACTTTCTGCTAAAACATTTTTCTCACCTGGGATTAGATTTTTTCTTGGTGGCCAAACTTTTACTACGTAATGTTTATCTCTAGCACGACTGTTCCATTCACAAAGGAAGCATGGATATGATACAAACCCTGATTGCAAACCGAGCATGATCGTTATGATTTTTAAATCACCGCAAAGTTCCCACTTATGAGAATCATATTTCAGTTTTTCTAGTACGAGTTCTAAATTGAAATATTCTTCTTTTAAAATGACCGAATGAGCAAGAGGCAAAGGGGCATACATATTCCCATTGAAGAGCAAGATGGCTTTCAAACTTCTTTTCGATGAATCGATAAAAAGGCGCCAATGACTAGCTGTATATTCGATACCATACTCTAATCCACTAACATCATTGCAATAAATTAAATTACCAGATTTTGTAAAATACTTTTTGAATGGTTTTTCTCTTGAACGGTAATATGTTACTTTTGTCCCTGGTGCTAAACAATTTTTTCCTTTTAATCTCGATGCTAAAAGTTCAGAACCTTCTTTTGAAAGTCCTAAGTCTCTACAGAGATCACTCAGGTCACCTTGGTTAAAATGTGTTTGTTCTGACATACCTTCATCTTCCGAGCCTGAAGATACATTGTAGGCTTCACTTTCACCATCTTGCGATGTATCTAATGATTCATCATGCATTTCTATATCATCAGAAACTTCAAAATGCTCTGCATTGCTATGCCTGCTGTCATCATTATCAGGTGCAGTTTCTATATATATGGGCAATGTTACAGATTCTACGCACGGATAAGTTACAGAGTTTTTGTTATTACGATTATATCCTTTGAGATTCGTTAAGCAGAAATAACAATTAGACGTATGGTCTGATGGATTTCTCCATTTCATCGGTGCAGAAAATATTTGTGCCCTTGTTCCAAACAAAATATTGCGGCATTTACTACAGATGACATGCGGAGTATAAGAGTTGTTCAAGGAACTCGTGTCGATATTAAACAAAGTTTTATATTTTGTTTTCAAAGTCTCAGAAAATTTAAATTTATTTTTGGGAGTATACAGCCCACAAACGATACAAAATCAGTTCACATTATTCTTACAAAATCCTTGACTTGTAGCATTAAACTCTTCAAAAGCCAAGTTTCCCACCGTTGAAGAGCTACGGTCGCTGGATGACGACGGCTGTGGGCCCGCTTTCCCACCCTGACCAACCGCCGATTCTGGGGTCCCATGTCTCGTAGAAGTTTTATTTGTAGATGCCATGACGGCATGGAAGCCATAACCCAGGGACTTCGCCGGATAGTGGAACACTGCCCACCGTCACCGCGTGGAGGTGTCCTGGGTGCAACTACAAGTATTAGTTCATTAGCCCACATTTATTAAATATGCATATCAAATAACTTTCTGTATAAAATAAACCGACCTCGAAGCAAGTATAATGCTGAAATATACTAGTAGCACTTGATCATAACCTTTTCCTCTACCCATGTTCTAGTATTCCTGCTTGAAAAGATCTATGGAAAAAATGGTAGGGAAGAAAAGAACACAGATTAAGAATTAGTGACCCAAAAAAGGTGGTATCGGTTTTTTTTAGATTTTTCAGCCGCTATCAATTAAATTGACCTTCAAATGACTTTGAACCAGATTTGATGGAGGCTAACCGACCTCTAATTCTGAACCAGAGACCTAAAAAAAAAATACGTATACACCATTTTTTTTCCCCTCAGATTTTTTGGCCTGCTCATAACTGTTTTATTCCAAATAACCTCAGAATGGCCTTGAAGTAACCTCTAGTGACCTTCAGGAGACCTTATATGAAAAAAATAACACCGGATTCGGATTCAGTGACCCAAAAAACATACGTATGAATTTTTTCAGATTTTTTGGCTGCATTGGCTCAATTTGACCTTCAAATGACCTTGAACCTGACCTGATGAAGGTTAACCGACCCCTTCATCGTGATCAGCGACCCCAAAAACCCTAAGATACCTAGTTGGTTTACCGAGTACAAGCCTAGATAAAATGTTGACCTGTGTTATTAGTTGTGTACTTTTAAGAAATGAATATTTCTGACTATATATATATATATATATATATATATATATATATATATATATATATATATATATGTATATATATATATATATATATATATATATATATATATATATATATATATATATATATATATATAGGGTTTAAATATTGTATTTCCTTTCATTTTAAATTAAAAATATGTATAACTTTTTTTCTTGAATCGAAGAAGAATACAAGATTCGAAGGAATAATCATTTCCAAGTATTATTTTGTATGAAGGTATATTTCTTAAAATATTTTTATTATATATATATATATATATATATATATATATATATATATATATATATATATATATATATTCTAAAAATATTATTTCAATACCTTAATACCACTATTTAAGGAGCTTGACACTATTCTTTGAAAACATCAGCCTTCTCACCCTAAGCCTGTGTCTATTAAAATTTATTTCAGAATTCTTGTCAAAAAAAACATTTTTGAAATATATGCGTTACCAAAGTTTTCTTAATTTAAACTAAAAAAAAAAAATATAAAAAAATAATGGAAAATAACACAATTTTCAAATTTGTCGACTTCAAGAACCCTAAAGAGGATGTAAAACATAATGAAATATTAACATAATTTTCAGATTTCTCGACCCCAAGAAGTCTTAACAGGACGTATAATGCGATATTTATCTCTCCATCCCCGACCTCACCCTTTTAACCCCTTATAAGTTTGATTACAAATAATTATGATTAAAATTTGCTCATTACCTTTACTTAAATTCAAGAAAAAATCTCATATTGGCATTAAAAATATACAAAATTTTTTGATCCCTACTATCCGCCACACTCTTCCCTTTAAACGATATCATTCATTTCGTTAGAGAGTTATCGTGCCAATAGATAGATAAACAAACAGGCGGAAGTGGAGGACTGTCTTTTTCATAATATTTCCCAAATACAATATTTCCTGTTAGACAGAGAAATAAAAATATACCCTTTCACATATCAAAAAATTACAGTGATACTAAAATTTTGTGATATTATTATTATTTTTTTTAATTTTGAAAGTGCTCCCATGTTACTAGCTGATACTAAATGGTTCAAGACAATGTTTAAATATTAGAGACAGCTTTATGTCTAAACATGAGGTTAAAAGGTTAAATAAATAGTATGGAAAACCTTAGTTTTTAGAGGTTCAGATTGGGTTGTAAGTTAAAGTGTTGTGTGTTTTCTCGAAATTGATAAATGGCAGTAGCAATATTTTACATTTTGGTGTTTTCTTTAATATCCTTATAAAATTTTAAACCAAATGACCTTGCAGTCTGCAACTGCTTAATAAAATACTTTAACGTATTGCTCTTGCGTTGCCCCTAAATATAAAAGTCAGGTTTATATATGCTTCAATAAGCGAATAAATTAACTGAATATCTATATTTTTTTTTTATGGGTCTAGCACACCTGCTGCAGGGAAGTCCCTAAAGCGCTCCAGGAGCGGCATGTGTGCGGAAAAAAGCGATTCACGTTGTTCTTGAATCGCTGTAAATTATACTCGGTGGGAAACACAGCGCTGAGCAAATTATTCCAGAGGGATGATGTTCTCCATATAAAAGACTGCTTGAAAAGCGTTGTACGGGGAGTAACAAGCTGAACCTCATACGGATGTGAAGCACCAGCGCGACGTGTATTTCTAACTTTGGGAGGAATTAAGCGGGCTACATCCTTCGAACACTTTCCATGAAAATACTTGTAGAACAGACTCAAGTCGCCAACCGTTCTTCGATGTTCCAGCGAATCAAGGCCGCCGGTCAGTTCCGGGTCTCCAATTAAACGGACAGCCCTTCTTTGAACAGAATCCAACAAATGCAGTATATGTTTGGGAGCGGAGCCCCAAACGTGGGAGCAGCCCCAAACGTGGGAGCAAATCCTTCGCAATTTTATTGTGATCAGTTCTCGAGACACCTAATTTTTTTTGATGTTTTTTTTGTTACATTTTATTTACAGAATTAAACCCTTCGTCAAATTGCGAAACTACCTAAACCATAGTTTTACGATTGGCAATCTAGACGTGTAATAATAACTATCTTACGATCTAAAGTAATAGCTCAACAATGAATTTAGCATAATCATAGCGTCAGTCGATAAATTTTTTATGTTACAATAATAATTGTACTTGACAAAAATATACCACTATAAAATAGACTTGTTAACGCTCTTTGAAAATATGTTTTTATTGTTTAAAACCCATATAATAATATATTATATATTAATATGTTAACCCATACTTCCCAATCCGAAGTTCATTTACCTTTGTAGGGGTATTTTGCTCAACATGTCATATCTTGCTGTATCATTGCTCCAAGCTTTTTTTCCAAGTTCTGTCATAACTGCAGTAGGATTCACGCTATTGACACGAATATTTTTTGGTCCCAATTCTAGTGCTAGTGCTCGAGTAAATGCATCAACAGCTCCTTTTGAAGCACAGTAAATCGTATGGTTAAGAAGTGCGGCTTGAGACGCTTGAGATGAAATGTTTACTATCGATCCTGGTTCTCCTCGTCTAAGTAAATCACCAACTACAGCTTGTGTAACAGATATAAGGCCTTTAACATTAACATCAAAAAGTCTAAAATCAAGCAAACACAGTAAATCAAAATTAATTTGTTTTTGAGAGCGGTCTCATTATTTTGGGTCTATACTTTTCTTAGAATATGTAGGATAAAAGGATTATAAATAAGTTTTGAGTTTAGACAACCTTTAGTCTTTTATAGTTGGCACACAGATATACAGCTAAAACTTTTAAGCTAAATGGAACACCCTGTGTATTATGTGTTGTCTGAGTTTAAAATAAAGCAGAACAGAACCGAAAAGTTCAAAAGTAATAGACTTAAACGAAATAATTAATTATTTCGTCTATGATAATACCCCTAGTGGCGATGTTTCTTAATTTGCGTAAACTTTTTCGTAGAAGAATCAATAATTTTTTTTTCGGTTGTACTAATAGGCATAAAACCTTGTTTTTTTTTGATTCTCTAATATAGCAGACAAAGAAACCTTAATTACAATAAAAACTAATATTTATATGTTTTGAAGAAAAATTTTTAATATACTTAAAATATATTCATAACAGTTACTACTTAAAATATTTATTTTAATAATTAACTTTTTTATGTCTATTATCATATGCATGCTCTCTTGGAACCACTACAACTACTACTCCTATAGTAGTATGTACTGGAGTAGATACCCACCTTAGATAGAAAAAAATTGATAGCCGCTTCCGGTTTCACAAGAAACATGATATACTTCCTTATTCTAAATAAGACACGCTGTATATTCAATTATTTGAATTTTAGAGAAAATTCTAGAGAACTTTTGTTTACCATCAAATATCAGTTTTTGAGAGAATCGCTCCTGAAAATCATTTAATTTTTTTACTTTTATTTTATTGTTCAATTTGACGTTTTGCAGTGGCCTGAGAAAATTAATTTTTGTAGCCATTTTTCAACATATACAAGCTATGAATGACTTTCTCAATTCAAAACAATTGAATTTAGAAAGTCAACAATATTACTACCTTTTTTAATCATTAATTTTGAAGGAATAAACTGCAAGTTAATAACATATTAACTGCTCTTTTTACCATTCTATACTGAAAACGTCTGTTATTTGTTTTAATAATAAGGTAACCCATTGAACAAAACCTGAAAAATAATAACATTGTCCGTTGAATTGTATTGTTTTTTTTACGAAACCATAGCACATTTATTAGAACTACGTTTAAAATAAATATACTATAAACTAGAGATTTAAGATAATTCCTAATAAGGATAATTAATATTTAACGTGTAGATTTATTTGAAGACTGGTTTGTTCAAAATTGGTTATATTACAAAAAACTACTTATGGATAGCGACACTGTCGACTTTCCAAATTCAACCGTTTGAAAACGTGAAAAATTTAAAACAGCTGCTAAAATTATTTAAATTTTTTTTATTAGATAGCATATTGGAACTATAATAAAACGACTAGGAATACCGTAAAATGTTGTTTTAAAATGGAATGACATTTTGCTATCTAAAATTGTTACGATAGCGTTACGGACGGCAGCGTCAGATATTATGATTAAAATTTCCAGATTACCTTATTATATTACATTATTCAAGAAAAAATCTCATATTGGCATTAAAAAAATATATTATATATGTATATATATATATATATATATATATATATATATATATATATATATATATATATATGTATATATATATATATATATATATATATGTATATATATATATATATATATATATATATATATATATATATATATATATATATATATATATATATACAGTAATACCCCGCTTAAACGCGACCCCGTTATGCGCGGTTTCACTATAACGCGAATTTCAAATTTCGCGCTCATGTAGTCATTAACTTCTCTATGGTCGCGGGGGGATCCCCGCTTTCTCTGAATATTCTCTTTGAAGAATTGGGAATTCCCTGTCCTTCGACTTTGTTCTATGGGGATTTCCTCGTTCGTTTCGTGTGTTCATTTGTTCCGTAATGTTAGTTCGGTCGGCTGGCAGTTTTGTTTTAATATTTATTGGAGATACATACATACATAATTTAACCCTACGTTAAAAATGCCGCCTGTAAAGAAAAAAAGAGCGTAAAAGCGTCACTTTGGAATTGAAGATGAAAGTGTTAAGAAGAATGGAAAATGGAGGCAAAGCAACAATTGTTGGGAGAGATTTTGGACTCTCAGAATCGACTGTGAGAACGATTTATAAAAATCGGGAAAAAATTAAAATCTCCAGCGAAGGTTCAACACCTATAAGTGCAACAAAACTTTCTCGTTCGAGATCATCTATCTTAGAAAGAATGGAGAAATTACTGTCAGTCTGGATCGAAGATTTGAATAAGAAGAACACACCACTAAGTCAAGATCTCATATGCACAAAAGCAAAATCTTTGTATGAGATGCTGAAAACAAAAGAAGGAGAAGGGAGTGCCACTCCGACTTTTGCTGCCAGCAGAGGCTGGTTCCATCGGTTCAAGCAGCGTTCTAATCTTCACAATATCCACATAACAGGCGAGGCGGCCAGCGCGGACATTCAAGCTGCAGCTGAGTTTCCAGACAAGTTTCAAGACTTCGTTAGACGAGAGAAAATTCCTGCTTGTCTCATCTTCAATGTTGATGAGACCGCACTTTACTGGAAAAAAAAAATGCCATCTCGAACATTCATTTCTAAGGAAGAACGTCAAGCCAGTGGTTTCAAAGCTGCGAAAGATCGACTAACACTTCTGCTGGGTGGTAATGCCACTGGTGATTTCAAACTGAAAACCTTTACTAGTGTACCATTCAGAAACACCCCGTGCAATGCGAGGCACAGACAAGACAAGTCTACCAGTTGTGTGGCGATCAAACAGAAAGGCGTGGGTTACACGGGAAATTTTTCAAGAATGGTATTCTAATAGTTTTTGCCCATCAGTCAAATCATACTGTGACAGAAATGGGCTTGAACCTAAAGTTATATTACTCTTAGACAATGCCCCAGGACATCCAACCTCACTTGATACGCCCAGAGACTTAAAAGTGTACGTAAAGTTCCTTCCACCAAACACTACGTCAATATTACAACCTATGGACCAGGGAGCAATAGCAAACTTCAAAGCTTATTACCATCGCCGCACTTTTAGCCAACTAATTCATGAAACTGACGGGGAAGGAAGACAGTCTATGCGAGAGTGGTGGAAGTCATACAACATTATGAAGTCTATTCACAAACATAGAAGAGGCTTGGAAGGAAGTTAAAATGAGTTGTATGAATGGGGTGTGGCGTAATCTTTGGCCAGATGTAGTGGAAGCACCTAGAAGAATTGTCCAGATGCAGAGACAAGTGCTTGAAGACATTGCTGCAATGATTGAGGGGTCTGAACTTGAAGATGTCACGGTAGAAGATCTCGTAGAACTTGTAGCAACGCACGACGATCCTATTAGCAATGAAGATCTGATCGAGTTACAGAATAATCCTATCTACGATGAGGAAGAACAAGTAGAAGAGAAAGTTTTTATCTTCAGGGGAAATACAAAATGCACTTTCAAAAATTTATTCAGGTTTGGACATATTGCAGAGTATAGACAATAATGATGACCGTGTCTTGACCGTGTGTCAAACAATTAAAAACAGTGTTGGGTGTTATGAACGTATTTTACAAGAACGTAAACAAAACGTTACCCAAAAGACAATAGATGTATTTTTCCGTAAAAAAATAAGAGTATGTATTGCATAAAGTGTTCTTAGAATTAAAGTGATTGATTAAAAATGATTTGTATTTTTTTGTATTAAATTTTGACTATGTTTAATCATAAACCTCGATATACGCGAATTTCAGTTTAACGCGATTTTTTTCGGAACGTATCCCTCGCGTAAAAGCGGGGTATTACTGTATATATATATATATATATATATATATATATATATATATATATATATACTTTTCACTCCCCACTACCCACCACATTCTTTTCTTTAAACGATATTACTCATTTCGTTCGAGAGTTATCGTGCCAATAGATAGACAAACAAACAGGAGGAAGTGGGAGACTATCTTTTTCGTAATATTTCACAAATAGAATATTTCCTGTTAGGTAAGGAAATAAAAATATATGATTTAACATATCATGGAATTACAGTGATACTAAACTATTGTCAGAAATATTTTTTAATTTTGAAAGTGCTCCCATGTTACTAGCTGTTACTAAATGGTTCAAGAAAATGTTTAAATATTAGAGACAGCTTTATACCTAAACATGAGGTAAAAAGGTCAAATAACTAGTATAGAAAAGTTTAGTTTTGGAGGTACAGGGCGGCTAAAATTGTTTAACCATAGCGTTACGGAGGGTAGCGTCTGATATTATGATTAAAATTTGCACATTACCTTATTATATTAGATTATTCAAGAAAAAGATCTCATATTGGCATTAAAAATATATACCATTTTTCGATCCAAATTACCCACTACACTTTTCCCTCTAAACGATATTACTCATTTCGTTTGAGAATTATAGTTAAAAATAGACAAACAGGAGTAAGTGGGAGACTATCTTTTTCGTAATATTTCATAAATACAATATTTCCTGTTAGGTAGGGAAATAAAAATATATGATTTAACATATCAGAGAATTACAGTGATACTAAACTTAATCTTAATATATATAATGTTTTTTAATTTTGAAAGTGCGCCCATGTTACCAGCTGATAGAGACAGCTTTAAGCCTAAACATGAGGTAAAAAGGTTAAATAAATAGTATAGAAAAGCTTAGTTTTAGGTACAGAGCGGCTAAAATTATTTAACGATAGCGTTACGGACTGTAGAGTTAGATTATATATATAAATATATATATATATATATATATATATATATATATATATATATATATATATATATATATTAATTTATAGTGTTCCGTACGGAACACTTACGAGACCACTTCTGTGTCCGTTCTGTCTGTCTATCCATCATACCCGATTTTCTCCGAAACTATTTCACATATAAAGTTGAAAAAATGTAGGAATTAATGGCCCAATCAGGACCATGTAGTTGTGAAAGTTAAATCTTGACTTAAGGGGTTAGTTTTGGTGGATGTAATCGGAAGTGAAAAAAGAATTTACCAGGTCATCGAGTGGAACGTCTAATGAAAGCTTGTTAAAACATGAGTTAAAAAATATATATGATGTAATACTTGCTCACACTTTTCTGTGTATTATTTTCAAAAAAACGGCCAAAAATTGGTGTCTTCCCACCCTATCTCAAGAATTACTGATCAAAAAATTTTCAGAAAATTCTGGAATATTCTTCATAAAGTTTAGAATGAGCGAAAACTATTACGAGTGCATTATGCTTTATACTTTGTCTGGTATAAAAAAATGCAAGTGGCTTGATGCCAATATGGTGAACGTTTACTTAATATACTTTTCAGTACATCACGCTCATCGCTTCTGTACCGAGGCAATAATTTTATTTTATTTGTTTATAATTAAACAAATATTTAGGTGGTAACTCTTTATTTTACACTTTTATTACTAGATTCTAGATTGGGCTAGAGTGATTGGTTGGCTATTATGTAGCTAAAATACTACAACTATTATACATTATTAACTAAGAAAATATCTGAAAAGACATATTAGATCTTAAGGCATATACATGCCGGAACCTAATTAACTTAGCCTAGGTAAGGATTTTATTTTATTTTAAAAGTGGTTAATGTACGGAACACTAATTGCATAAGTCTGTCTTGCACTTGGTTGTTTTTTTTTTTATATTTTCGTTTATGACAATAAAATTAATATTATTTATAACATGAACGGTAAATTTTTTTCGAACCAAAATATTGAAACAAAGTAAAAAACTGAATTATTTTCAATCTAGAATATTCTGTAAAATTTAGAAAAGCACAAATATATAGGGTATTTTATTTAAATTAACTTGTTTCCTATGAAACTGGTAGCGGCTGTCAAGTGTCTTTCCATCTAAGATGGGCATATAGTCTAACTGTACTAGTAGACCAGTATTTCAAATTATATATAGTATATGTATATGTATATGTATATATATATATATATATATATATATATATATATATATATATATATATATACCTATAAATATATGTATATATATATATATATATATATATATATATATATATATATATATATATATATAATATATATATATATATATATATATATATATATATATATATAAATATTCAGAAAATTGGAAATATATAGGGTATTTTATTTGAAACTGGTAGCGGCTGTCAATTGTCTTTCTATCTAAGATGAGCATATAGTCTAACTGTACTAGCAGGCTCCTATTTCAAATTATATATATATATATATATATATATATATATATATATATATATATATATATATATATATATATATATATGTAGGGTAGATCCGGGGGAGATGGCCGTACGTAATGGCCGGGAGTAATGGCCAGTCGAAAAAAGTTCATTTAAGAAAAGGCAGATAGCGTAAATGACACGGTAGTTTGCTTTGTTTCGTGAATGACTACAAGAGTTTGTTTTGACCAGATGGTAAAGTGCATTGCAATTCTGTTAAGATGTTAGAGTATGCAAAATAAAATGATATTATCTTATGGTCAATGTCAAGCCACACGTCCTATTATTTGCAGCCACTAGATGTAGCTGTCTTTATCACTCAATTTTTTTTTCTACGAATCCTGTAGGCTATGGATAAAACAGCATCCGGTATGCCAGATTACGGGATATCAATTTGATACCCTGCTCAGTCAAAGATGGGGTAAATCAGCTTCTTCTGAAAATGTGACTTCTGGATTTATAGCTACAGGAGTTATGCCATTTAAACTTGGAGACATACCAGAGTACGCATTTCGTGAAAATGTTGAAGATCCCATACAAAGATTACAAAATGATCGTACGGTTTGCACAATTAGTGGTGAAACAGAACAACTAAAAATAGTACTTCAAAATCATCATTTGACAAACTTAGACCAATAAAAGTTCTGAATGAAGTATCTCCACTGCTTCAAAAACTTTACGAAGTTCACAAACCTTCTAAGCAGGGAGGCATTCTTTTAACTTCCGAAAAATATATCGAAAAGCGAAAAGAAAAAGAGAAAGCTGAAAAAGAAATCAGAAGTCAAAATAAGAGAGGACCAAAGACGATAAAGCAAGAGAAAAAGACTGGTAAACTAAAAGACAAACAGACTGGTAGAAAACATAAAGCCATTAAAAAGATCTCAGACAGTAGTAGTGAAGAAAATGATATGGTTCTATGCAATACCTCTGAAAGTGAGAGCGAAAACAAAGAAGAAGATAGCTGCCGTGGTTGTGGCGATAATTACTATCACACGCAACTTATAGACGACTGGTTGCAATGTAACATATGTAAGTTTTGGGTCCACGAAAATTGTACAGAGTTCGAAGAAATGTGTTCTGTCTGCGATAATATAAAAAAGAAAGAGCTGAAAGACGCAAAAGGCAAAGGAAGAGGCAAAAAGAGTAGTGGCCATCTGCCCCCGAATCCTACGGCCATCACTCTCGGTCACTCAAGGGGAGATGGCCAATCGTGATTTTTTTTTAATTGATTTGATAATTTGATTAATATTTCTATATTAAGAAAATTTATTATTAATACATTTTGTTTTCAATTAAAATGGGCGTTTTAATCATTATGATGTCCAAGTATTGAGCACATATATATATATATATATATATATATATATATATATATATATATATATATATATGTATATATATATATATATATATATATATATATATATATATATATATATATATATATATATATATTTAATCAATAGTAATTGCAATCGGATAATTATTTTTTCCAAAAAGGATGGGTGATTTTCAGTGCTGTTGCTGTTTTCATGAGACAGGGGGGGCAGATGGATACAAAGTTCTTCTCTTTAGGGAAAAATAAAACATCAAAGGCTAGAGTGCTTATCGAAACGCACGAAATCAAAAACCGATTTTAGAAACTCTTGAAGGAACAAAAACCCCCCTTAAATAAATCAATAAACTTTTATAACGTATACCCTTCTCTACACCCTAAAAAATACATGACCAGAGAAGCTTCTCTTTTAAAAAATCCTCTCTTGCAATAAACCTTTAAAAGCTTAGACTTTCTAACCCAGTAAAATTGATGGCTGGAGAAGAGTGACCTTAAAAGAAACAGTGGAATTGATGACTGGGAAAGTGAATTTTTCACGGACAGAAAATTCTCTTTACACTTTATAATCTTAAACGCTTCCCCAATTAAAATGGTTCTGTTTCTAGGTGGTGCTATTTTCTATAACCGTAGGGATCATGGGGGAGGCCATACGATCTGTGTGCTGTCGGTCACTTAAACCAAGCTCCTCAAGATATTAGTACGGTGTTCGGTATATGATACTCTGAGGATTCTTCGATACTCCCATATCTCAAACGCATCGATTCACCTTTACTCATCTTATTTAATGGCCCATGTTTCCGATGCTTAAGTTGCTACGGGGAATATAAGGCTGGATAGCAATCTTAACTTTGTATTTTTTGTGATAGCTGGATCTTTCCAGACCTTAGTGAGTTTGATGGTCAAGTTTCTAGCTATTGCCAAACGGCAATACGCTTCACAACAAAAATTGTTAGTTATGTGGGATCCTAAATAGTTGAAATTGACTAAATCAGTGAAACCAGCAATTTTATTTATGTGTGACAGATTTTCATTATGACTAATAATCATTACTTTGGTCTTCACTCTATTAGTTGTCAATCCATAGTTTTTGCTAGTGATTTTTAGGCGCTCCATAATTGATTCTAACTCTTGTATTGAAGTTGCAAGTATAACAGTATTATCCGCATATCTAAGGTTACTTACCTTTTTTCCTCCGATTGTCACCAATCCCCACTCCATCCATCCAAAAGAGAACTCATTAACTATATATGTTGAAAAGTAAAGGTGACAAAATACAGCCCTGTGTGCTTCTATGATAAAGAGATCGGAAAAAGAATTATTTAGTTTAATTCCATCATCTGTGTCTTCATATAAGGATCGGATAAGGTTTACAAGATGTATAGGACCAGAGTATATTCCATTGTATGCAGTCGAAAGCCTTAGAGTAGTCTATAAAACAAATATAGGTTGTTATTTGGAATTCCCTGACTTTTTCTATTATCTGGCGTATGTTGAGAATTTGATCTCTATTCCCCCTTCCTGGAATGAAGCCTGTTTGTTCGGTAGATATTTGCGGCAGCAGAAAAGTTTTGAGTTTTTCATTTAGGATCTAGAGAAATGCCTTAGCAGCGTGTGACACTAGAGCGATTGTTCTATAGTTGCTGCAATCTAAAGGGGATCCTTTCTTATGCCAGGTTATAAATACAACTTCGCACCAGTCTTTCGGCCATCTTTCAGTCTTCCATACTTCATAAGTAGTTGATGTAGCATAGTTACGGCGGTTTCTCCAATCATCTTTATTATTTCCGCAGTGATCTCGTCAGCACCTGCTGCTTTTCTAATCTTTAACATTTGAATAGCTTTCCTGACTTCAGACTTAAGAATACATGGCCCTTGTTCTTCTGAGGCTTATTAGTTGACACTGCAGTCACCCACTAATTGAGCCACAAAAAGTTCTTTACAGTAATTCTTCCAAACGTCAATGATTCCAGGCATGTCGGTGACTGCTCTACCTTCCTTATCTCTGATTATTTGTGTTTTAGGTTTGAATTCTTTCAATAGATATTTTACCTTTTCATAAAGTTATTGTGGTCGATTGTTTGTAGCATGTTGGTCTAGCTCCTCACATACATTATTTAAGTAAGCGTTTTTTTTCTTTTTACAAGCCACCTTGATTTCTTTATTGACTGATCTGATTCTGTCTTGACGATCCGATGTTTATTAAAATCATATTTCTTCTTGTTTCTATAAACTTTAGGGTATCGTCGGTCATCCAATGTTTTTGAGGGTGTTTTTGTATTTTTTCCGAGCATTATGTAGCAGCATTTGTTATCCACTTCTTAATATCTGTTCACGTTTTATCTATATCTTCTATGATTTCCGGAATGTTAAAGTTGATTATTGTTTGGAAAAGAGTACTTATACTAAAAAACGAGTTTTTTATTTCCCTTGTACATAGCTTCAGCAGTTTAACGTTTCTACAGCTACTAACGGACATGTTCAATTATATTTATGCCGCAGACATTACGAGATAAGCTGACACTAGTGATGACGAAAGTATGTCTTTAAGTAAAACATTTTAGCGACATCTCCAGCCATTAATAACATGATTATATTGACATAGTTTGAAAACTAAAAAATGACTGCCATTTTCTTATATGTTTGGATCAAAGAGACTAACTTCATTGTTTTTTACTAATACTATCTTATTTACTTTTAGGTCACATTTTCTGTTATAACAAGTGCAAGATTTCTGAAAAAACTTAACAGCAACAGCAACTAACCTGAACAAAATAATGAGAATAAAAAAGTAAATATCAATTCTTACTTATTATAAGTGTCTTCCTTTATGTCACATAAAGGAAGAACTTCCACTAATCCTGCACAATTGACCAACATATCTACCGGTAAAATTTTCGCAATTGAATTTTGTGTTTCTGTCCAACATGATAAATCAGCAGTTAAAATTTCTATTGACGGAATTTCTTGTTTTAAAATATCTAAAAATAATAAAGTGATTAAAAAGTATCTATATTGCTTGGGCATTGAACAAGATTTACAATATTACCTTATTTCGTTTTTAGCAGCTTAATTTTATTACTTTTCCAGCAAAATAAAAAATGAATACGCACGTTAACAAGTTTAAATTTTATGACTGTTATCAGAGTATTGATTTTTACTGATAAAATAAATTTAAAATTATGGGACTATTAGGATCGACAGCTAATCGTAAGTGTTACTGACAGATTTCTTTTATGTATAGAACTGAATAAGCACTTTTGTCTAGCAGTAGTCACTAATCTTTACTCATACAACCAGGTCTAAATAATATCGTTCATTTATAAAGCAAATATAAAAAAGATAAGAACGTTGTTTAACACAATATATATTTATATATATATATATATATATATATATATATATATATATATATATATATATATATATATATATATATATAAGAAGTTTAAAATCGCATAAGAGTAATTTTTTAAAGAGAAAAACATGGTTCTTGGGATTAGATGAAATTATATTAAAATTATCTTTCAATGTACCAACATCTTTAAAATAATATTATTTATTATTTTACAAGCATTTAAAAATATTTTAAATTGGTTAGGAGAGTTCGTAGTTTTCTAAAATGTTTCATAATCCTATTTCTCGTCTTCATTATATAGCAAACAAATTTTTGTGCAAAAAATGTTTTCTTTTGCTACGATACTACTGATTGAAAGTAAAAATTCAAAATACCATTTCTTATGACTATGTTATTATAAAACTATGTATCAAACTTAAAAAATTAGGAAATTAGTAGTCTAAATTTATATGATATTAACAAAAATGAAGTAAACTCATTTGGCTCATCTTTCATCAAGAACTTCAATAGTAGTATAAATGTATACGTTTTTGCCTGAAAGCGCTAAAAGTAATGAAAAGAATATTTTGCTAATAAAAAATTTTAATTTTCATTCAAGATAACCCTAACGAACCAGTTGATATTGTTATTCCACTTCCTTTGAGAAATACAGTATTTCCCTATAGAAACATTTTTAGTGTTGTCACTGACCAAATACGTAAAAAATTACTCGCTCCTCTTCTACTTAATTTCTTAAAAGATTATAAAATTCTAGATGTAATTCCTAAATGGGTTTTCCTAGTGACAGTGCCAGATAGTGCATATCGAAAATTACAAATTATACTCTTTATTAAAATTACGTTGTAAGAGTTACAAAAGGTAATTCTCTTGTTAAAGACCAAAAAATTGCGTTAACAAACAGTGTCCAGTTATATAGTCAAGGATCATTAAATTCTAATTTTCCACCAAATAGGACAGGTTACAGTGCAGGTGTTCACAAGAGATATTTAAAAAATTACTAACCTAAATTTTCCTGACTCTTATCCACAGCTATTACATTTCCACCACTTTTTATTAAGCGAGTAGCGATACCTTTGCCGATTCCTGAAAATAATAAAAAATAAATGTTGTTTACTTGGGTATACCTATTATATCAATATAGTGTTAGACAATCCATTCAGTAGCATAGAAAGGGAGACAGGGGTATATATATATATATATATATATATATATATATATATATATATATATATATATATATATATATATATATATATGTGCTTTTACACCTAAGGAGATGCTGCAGTTATATTCATCTAAGGCAAGCATACCTTTACTTGGGCAGAGCTCATGTAAAGAACACTGAACAACGTGCAGCGCTGGTGTGAGGGAGTAAACCTGAAAGTTAACTGCTGTTAAACCGTTCCCAAGAAGAAAAATCCAAGGCAATTACAACAGCCTGAATATCTTCTGAGCACAGATAAAAACTGTTAATGAGTATAAATAACTGGACTTCACACTAGACACGAAGTTAACGTGGAACAAACAAATTACAAAAAACCCTAATAAAGTAAAAATATGTCTCATAAGACGCAGGAGCTTGTTCGGGGAAGTCTGAGGCCTTAAACCAAAAATGACAATTTGGCTATACATCACAATCATTAGACCCTGTGTTACATACGGAGCTGTAGTAAACAGAGCAGAGACCAATAACCACGGAGAGATTAAATCTTTTTCTGATTGGCTTGCTTATGTTTCACTTTGGCTATAATCATAACTATGAAAATAATTCCAGGACTAATACCCATATACATAAAAACTGAAGGTACCAATAGCACCTATCGAATGAGAACAAATGTGGAATTGAAACAACAACCTGTAAGATTTAGGCACACAAGAGTTATGGATCTAATTGACGATAAACTCTGGGATATGCAATTTGATTATATGACAAGGTCGTATAATTTCGACAAAACTTAGAGAATTGGGGCAACAGTTTTAGTCTATTACATAGATGGTTCAAAAACTTCAAGCAAAGGAGACGCTGGCATGTATGCAGAAACGCTCAAGAAGCGCTTTAGTATTCCACTAGAGATATTCTAGGTAGAAATTCAGGCAATACAGGCATGTGTTGATGAGAATATTAGACATATATTCTTTCAGACAGCCAAGCGACTCAAAACGCTTTAGACGCCTATCAGGCCATCTCCAAGATTACGTGACCTGTTAGACCTAGTCTCCTAGAACAACAGGTTTGAACTACTGTGGGTGCCACGATATTCGGGGATAAAAGAAAATGAAAAAGTGAACAAATCAGCAAGACTCGGAGCTATAAAATCATACAGAGGTGCAGAACCAGCATGTGGTATACCAAAACAGGTGATAAAAGTGACAGTCAACACAGGTTAGATCAGCAACATCTTGATCGTTGGCTCGCAAGATCTAGCCAAGACGTAATTGGCTAACTAACTAGAGGAAACTAAAAACTGACGTCCTTTGTTTAACAACGGCGCAGACTAAAGTAGTGTCGCCATTGTACACCTGAGGAAACATAGAAAATGGGTAGCGACAATGGTCCCACAACATGCAGACTATGTGGTGAAGAAGAATAAACCTCTAGGCACATTTTATGTGAATGTGCGGCCTTAACTCGGAACAGACATAAACTATTTGGTGATCTACATCGTGACGATAAATTACCTAATAAACCTTCTTAAAGGAGTGATGATAATGTAACTGAGAGAGGGGAGCCCAATAAGACAAAACGCTGCAGTGCAGAAAAGGCCTTCAACCAACCAATAGTCATGTAAAGAAAAACGATTGCCTTTATTTAATAAAGCTCTATTTTGATCTTTTCTTTTTTTATTAAATTTTTTTTTAACCTGGTGTAATATGCTGTTTTTCCTAGTTCTATAACTGTTCATTTTAATATGAAACTTTATTAAGTAGCACAGTTGGTTAAAACCGTAATACACAATAATTTTGACTTTGTACAACTAAAATGCAAGTACTATTCTATAAGCCTGCATTCACTTTCCACACGTTATTGCTTGCATGCGTTACAATAATAGCGAGGTGTTCATGAACATTTTCATAAGTGAACGATTACTACTTTTAAATACATTAATTTATACGAATTTTATTATGATAAGATGATAACCGTAAGTTTGTAGAAACTTTCTAATCCTTAAAGAAAGTGTCTTTTTGCAACCTAGTCGCATATGATAAAGTGATATTTTTAGCATTCGCTAAACAATACTTTCTTTTCATTGAAAATATGTAGTCTATCTTATTTTAACAATAAAAAATTTACAACTATGAAACTAAATGTTTGCAGCCTCGGCACTGCGGTAGATTGAGAGCTTGCCAAGTAACCCAAATGGTTGCTGGTTCGATTCCGACACTAGCGGCTGTGTTGTAACGTCTTAGATTTTAAATCATATATACGACCTCGTGGTTAACATGCTAAGTTTGTGAGGCCAATAAAACAGAAAAAAACTTAATTTTTTTAAAAGATAATTGACTGATGGCTCTGGAAAACATTCTATAAGCTGTTACAGAGGTTTCCATCGTTTTAGTCGCTGAGAAGTAAGAAATTTTTCTTGTAGTAGGTGGGAATACAATGCTATTTACAGTACAGGGCGAGTCAACGATAGAGTAAAGTTCATTATCTCATTTGTTTCGGGAATGACGAAAAAATGTTAAATACAATAGTTTTAGGGAATGTTAAGGTGCACAGTTTAAAATTATTTTTGAGTATACAGGGTACTTCAAAAAAGTGTGGCCGATTAACATGTTTTTTTTAAATGGAACATTCTATTTTTTAATTTATTTCTAAATTCTGCGTAAAATTTTATAACTTTTGTATTAATAATGTTATATACTTAAACCTAGTAGTTTTTCTAATATTTCATTTTTTTTAAAAAAAAACCTAGTTTTCAGTTTTGTAAAAAATTGCTAGTAGCGCCATTGTTTCTGAAGGTGAAATACTCATAATAAGTACGAGCATTCTATAGAGATGAAAAAAAAGATTTATGTAAAGAAATTTGAGTTAGATGCTACATGGTGTTCAAAATAAATTTATACATTTCGACTATTGAAAAATCTCGAATTTTTTAAATGGCACACTTTGTATATTATTATTTTTTCTAATAGATTTTACAAAACCCCTCAACTCTTATTAATCAGATACCTATTTCAACTAGTTTTCGATTTATTTTGAATTTTTCAATTTTTACCCTTGTTTTTAATACACTTACTCTATTGTGAAAACATAAACAATTAGTTAATCATAATTTTAATATAGTTTAACTTATCTAATGGTTAATTATTATGATGTAATAAATGTTTAAAAATATGCCTGTCTACTTAAATATACATGTTTAGTCGTTTTACTATATTTTCCTCCACTTTCCTTAGCATAAAGGGCGTTATTGTTCTGCACGTATCCCGTATTCTATTTTCCATATCTACTGGTGTTGTAGGGGCATTCACATAAACACGATCTTTAATGTAGCCTCACAAAAAGAAGTCTAAAGGTGTTAAGTCTCATGAACGAGGGGGCCACTGAATGAATCCATTCTTACCGATCCATTTTTGTGGGTAACGATCGTTTAAAAATTCTCGAACTTCCCGGTGGTACTGAGCAGGAGCACCGTTTTGTTGAATCCACATTCAAGTAGCTGGGGTAATTCGTTTTGCAAAAAATTTAGATATCTAGGCCCGTTAAGCGGTTCGCGGAAAAAATATGGACCAATAATTCGAAAATTTAATATTCCACACTACGAGTATACATTAAGCGACCAATGGTTTTGGTTTTGAACTTCCCGGACCCAAAATGGATTAACTGTTGAATAAAAATATATGTTATGACTGTTCCATTATTGCAAAAAGTAGCTTCATCAGAAAACATTCTTTTAGATCAAAAAATTTAGATTGGCCTCTATTGCTCCATTCATGGTGGTACAAGAGTTTACTCGTCGTTCAAAATCACGGTCTTGAAGTTCTTGGTATAGTTCCATATGAAAGGGATGATACTTGTATTTTCTCGTGGTGCGATTCGCCGTAGATTGGGACGTATCAGATAAGTCAGGTAGTTGACGGCTGCTCACCTGGGGAGTATCTTCAATATGAAGTAAAATCTCCATTTCTTTTTCCTCATTGGTAGCATTCTGGTTTACTACTTTCCGTTTTGTATACGCAACGCTACCACTACCATCAAACCGTTCCATTAAGCACTGAAAAGATTTTCTAGATGGTATACGTCTATTAGGGCACTTCGCTCCGTAAAGCCTTACTGCCAAAAGACAATTTTTTCCTGCCTCGCCCAGTATATAAACCATATCAATTAATTCATTTTTAGGAAAATCCATAACTATTGCCTTTATTTTTTTTTTTTATTTTCAATTTAAAATAGTCGAAGTGCATAAATTTATTTTGAACACCCTGTAATATCTAATTCAAATTTCTTTACATATAACTTTTTTTTTTATCTCTATAGAACGCTCGTACCAATTATGAGTATTCCATCTTCAGAAACAATGCCGCTACTCCCTCAGGGGCTAGGGGAATCCCAGGATTCTCCTAGTACGGGCATTGACGATCCCGAGGTACCTGAGTCATGTTGTGCTGTCTTGTGTTGTTCAGATTATATGTAACAAAAACGCAATCTTAAGGTGTTTACCGTGCCGAGAAGATGAATGGCTCAGCGTTTATGAGTCGCAAACGGTCCCGCCGGATACCGGACGTCCTCCGGGAGTAAGTAGCCTTGCTGTGGCATCCAGGCTCTGCCGCAGTCGACCCTTCTTTCCTAGGATACTCGTGGAAACACTATGTCGAATAATAGTAATTATAATAGTGATAATGGCAGGGTGTTGAGGAGGCGGACTCCTGTCGTACGAACAGCTACAGCACAATCGCAACAACAACAACCACAGACGATCCAAACAACCACCTCAACAGAAACTACTCCCGATAATTTTACCAAATCTGACATTGTAGGTGATGGAAATTTCTTTTTCCGTGTAGTTAGCTTACACTTATATGACCACCAAAACCATCATGAAAGACTCCGAGAGGTTGCTCTAAGATATATACAACAAAACTGGTCGGAACTTCAGATATTTTCATTAATTGAAGACGACGATCTGAAAGACTTCAATAACTACTATAACCATATGAGGAAAAATGGCACCTATGGAACGAGCCTAGAGATACTTGCCCTCTCGGAAACCCAAAATAACAACTTTCATATATTCTCAAAACAAGGAAAACAAGAGATACAAAAATAACTTTTAGGGACAGACCAACAATAATTAGCACAGGAAAACACACCGAAACTATTTACCTTCTACTAACAGGCAACCCAATGTCGGGACACTTTGAGCTTCTGACACCATAAAACACTAAAAACATCCAAAACAACAGTAGACCAAGAAAAAAAGCATCGGGCGAGCGACGTAACGGTCGAGGAGGTCGCGGGAAATGGCAGTTCGACCAAAACGATGAAGACCGGGCAACCGAAAATGGACCTGCAAAAAGTGTTGTGCCGGCGTGTAAGCCGATACCCACCAAGGCGGGAAAATCAAAGCAACGCATGAGTTGCACCACACGAATCAACGAACACACCATGCGTTGCTATAATAAAATCACAAGACTTGACAAAGAAATCACTGAGAAGAAAATCACTCGCCGCCTGGACCCACCACCATCAATCCCAAGCGCAACCGACGAAATAATTAAACAAAAACTCCCGCAACGACAAAGAAACCCCAACAGCACAAAACTAAAATTCAAATGGCAAATAATAATAATAAAAAAAATTACCAACATCAGACGAGATCTAGGACACCTTACCCAGTTTATGAACGGGAACGCGTCCAAACGTGTCACACAGGATGTAGAAAAGATCAAATCCAAGTCTCCCAATAGAACACTGCCAGAAATCCTTGACACTTTGAAACAAAAACTATCCGTATATGTCGCAAGACCCTGTAGATACAAAGAATCTAACGAGAGGAAACACACCAACAACCTCTTCCGAAGAAGCGAAAAACAGTTCTACCGAAAAACTATGTACAACAAACAGACAGCAGTGACTGAACCACCAAATAAACAAGACCTCAGATTATTGGATCAAAGCCGAAGAAGACAAACATAAACATGTGACGGAACAAGAAAATTCCACATTAACCACTGTGGGACCAAATAGCATGACGAGGCACCTGGATACAAAAAATTCCGGAGGTAAAATAGCCCCTCGTTCGGATCTCCGGGTGGGGGCTGTTTCAGGGGCGTCGACATGCACGTCGACGAGGTTTAAACTCAAACATAAAATCAGTGCGCCAATATCTGCATTCAAATAAACCTCATGTACTCGCTCTCTGTGAAACCAAGGTCAGTTCAGCGACCAGCACAGTCAACTATCTTTATCCTGGGTACGACTTCTATTCCCGATTTAGGCGTAACTTTGGAATCTGTTTTTTTTTCAGAAGCGAACTCTCTTGCCAATGAGAAAAGGCTCTGGAGTCCCCAAACTTTGATGTTATGTGGTTAAAAATAACGACTCAACAAACCACAAGGTTCAACTGTATCCTCTATCGACCACCAAGTGATACTGACTTTAGAACATTTTTCGCTTCTTTTGCAGACACCATCGATCATTTACAAACTAACTATCCAAGTGCCGAAATTGCCATTATGGGCGACTTTAATGTCCACAATATCAACTGGCTTAAATATTCAAATACTACCGACGATCAAGGTCGTGAAGCTGAATCATTTTCAATCAGTTGTGGCTTAACTCAGCTTATTGATGAACCTACACGGATCCCTGATCGAGACGGGGAGTTCGCCAATCTTGATCTGTTTTTAACCACCAATCCGGAGATTTACACGGTCACCGTAAATCCGTCGTTAGGTTCTTCCGACCATAAATTGCTTTCGACATCGAGTATCCTACCAATCAGTGACAGATAGGCGCCTAAGCGGCGCAAGATTTGGCAGTATAAATCTGTTAAATGGGAAGATCTTACGGAAAATTTTCGACATTTGTTTTCGATCTGATAACCCATCTGACTGCGCCAGGGAGGTATCCGATGTTATTTTGGCTGGTATGGAAGCTTACATCCCTTTTTCCAAGAAATGCCCCTCCAACGACAAGCCTTGGTTTGACTGAAAAGGCAAAGAAGCTGTTCCTTCTAAACATCTTGCCTACCAACAACGGCGTGAAAATCCTAACACCATAAATCGTAACACCTTTGTTCGTGCCCGGAACAGATGCAAAGGAATTATCGACGAAACCAAGGAGGCACACAATCAACGAATTAGAAACAAACTTCTCACTTGACGATTCCAGGTCCTTTTGGACAGTCGCTAAGGCAGTTAGTCAAAATTTCACCAAATCCACCATACCACCACTCATACGGCTAGATAATTCTATTGCAACGACATCTGTTGAGAAAGCGAACTTGTTGGCAGAACTCTTTGCTTCACATTCTACTGTCGATTTCCAAGGAAAAACACCACCTACTATTCCCATATTGCAGTCAAGGATGCCCTATGTCGTCTTCAGACAGCGTATCATAAAGCGTATTTAAATGAAGCTAGACACCAAAAAGGCTTCTGGCGCTGGCGGAACACCTGCCATAGTTCTCAAAAACTGTGTGAGGGAACTAACACCAGTTTTCTGTAGACTTTTCAACCTACCCTATAGAAAGGCAATATTTCTTTCCTGCTGGAAATGTGCCACAGTTTAGCCGATACCTAAAAAAGGTACGAAGACCTTGCCAAAAAACTACCGACCAGTCGCACTGCTTTCAGTAATATCGAAAGTCATGGAAAAGATTACCAATCAGCATCTTCTAAAATATCTTGAAGGATTCAACATTATTAGCGATCACCAATATGGCTTTGGTAAACATAGATCAACAGAACACTTTGGAGAAACTCGAGCAGTTGGCTAAGCTACGCTCTTATGGTATATCTGAAAAGTTCTGTTTGTGGCTCTCATGTTTCCTCAGAGAGCGTTCTTTACCAGTAGCGGTCGACGAATTTCTTTCTAACACCTTCACTATCGACGCCGGTGTGCCCCAAAGCTCCATACCGTCTCCTACTAGCTCTCTCATTTACATTAACGATCTGCTGGAAAAGACCGGGAATCCAATCTACAGCTTTGCAGATGACAGTATGCTTATCTCTTCATTCTTTGAACGTTCGGACCTCGGCTACTCAGGCAAATATCCGCAGACAGCAGGAGGTCGTTCAACTTAAAAAAGCCCTGGAAGAAATTCTATCTTGGGGTGATAGTAACCAAGTAGAATTTAACGCTACAAAAACCCAGGCAGCAGTTTTTCTAAAAAAGTTAGCGTTGCTGAACCCGCCATAGTCGTGTCGGGGCACTTCATTCCCCTAGCATCGTCACTTAATTTGTTGGGTGTTAATTTGGGAGCAAATATGTCCTGGCATGAACACGTTGCAGGCATAGCAAGGAGAGCTTCTCAAAAGTTGGGAATATTATTTCGAACCAGAAAGCTTTACACTTCACAACAACTGTTAATTCTTTACAAAGCTTAAATTCAACCAACTATGGAATACTGCCCCCCCATGTTTGGGGCTCTGCTCCCAAACACACACTGCATTTGTTGGATTCTGTTCAGAGAAGAGCTGTTCGTCTGATTGGAGACCCGGAACTGACCGGCGGCCTTGATTCGCTGGAACATCGAAGAACGGTTCGCGACTTGAGTCTGTTCTACACAGTATTTTCACGGAAAGTGTTCGAAGGATGTGGCCCGCTTAATTCCTCCTAGAGCGGTGCATGTTAGAAATACACGTTGCGCTATACTTCACATCCGTATGAGGTTCAGCTTGTTACTCCGCCTACAACGCTTTTCAAGCAGTCTTTTAGATGGAGAACATCATCAATAATTTGCCCAGCGCTGTGTTTCCCACCGAGTACAATTTACAGCGATTCAAGAACAACGTGAATCGCTTTTTTCCGCACACATGCCGCTCCTGGAGCGCTTAAAGGACTTCCCTGTAGCACATGTGCTAGACCCATAAAAAAAAATTACAAAACTAAAAAATAGTATTTTTTTTAAAAAATGAAATATTAGAAAAACTGCTAGGTTTAGGTGTATAACATTATTAATAAATAGGTATATAACATTATTAATAAAAAAGTTGTAAAATTTTACGCAGAATTTAAAAATAAATTAGAAAATAGAATGTTCCATTTAAAAAAAACTTATGTTATATCGGCGACACTTTAATGAAGTACTCTGTATACTCAAAAATAATTTTAAACTGTGTACCTTAACATTCCTAAAACTATTGTATTAAACATTTTTTCGTCATTCCCGAAACAAATGAGATAATGAACTCGTTGAACTCTATCGTTGACGCACCCTGTGCAATAGAACACGTGGGGAAAGTTTAACTCTATGTTCAACGTAGGCAACTGTCCTGAGCGACAAGACTAAAGCAACAAAGTCATATCTTTAAATTCGACTAGAGCGACGGAAAAACACGTAGACTGTATTCTGGCACAGGGTTTTTTAATTAAAGAAGTTGATGACTATATGTTATTAAAATCCATTTAAAAAGCAGGTTTCCTTTTCTAGAGCCTTTATAAGACAGTTCTATTTAAAGGAGCTTTACAGTAGACAGCTCTAAACATTTTAGAAATATTTTTATTTTTAGATTAAAAATCAGTTTAAAGGAAAATCGCTTCCTTTAGTTTGAATCACTGATTATTTATATTTTCATTAAACATAAAAATTTGTTGAAACAGTCAATCAGAATATTCTACAAATAATTTACTAGGATTTTTAAAACAGAATTAATACCACTTCCCCTTCATAAAGGGAAGAAGAATTGTACTTGTGAAAAAAAAATCACATGCTAAGATTTTTGCATTTCTGAATATTTCAGAGTTCCTAGATGGCGATAAATATAATTTCCGTCGACCTGTCTATCTGTCAGTGTCTTTACCTGTTAGTACGATAACTCTCGAACCGAAATGGAATATCGATTTCAGATTTAGTACACATGTAATAATTGAAGTACGAAAGTAACCTTTATTTTTAAGCCTTGGCTCTTAAAGAAGGGGGTGAAAGAGGTGCGGGTCGATAAGTTTTGTATTTTTTCAATGAATTTACAAGAATTTCTCTTGGTTTTTCTTTACGATAATAAATATACATGTCCGGATTTTGGAGTAAAGGAAACTGAAAATTTTGTTATTTTCTTATTATTTTTAGTTTTCGCAAAAACTGCATGTAGAGAGAAATATCAAGTTTCATTTGTAAATATCTCTGAAGCCTATCCTCTGGTCAACTTGTTCTTAGAATTAATAGTATGTGTATAACATTTTTAATTCGTTTTATTTCCATCGGTGAGGGATTTACTCGTAAAAAAACATGTTATTTAAGATCCTCTCGATCACGAAAAAGATATTTCCAATTTTCGGTTTCTTTGTTTCTTGGTACCATAAATACCGAAGGAAACGAGATATTGATACATTTATAGAACTTATAATAGGGAAGAAACCTTTATTATTCATACCCTCTATGTCCCCTCTATAAGCTATTTATGCTGAAATTAAAAGTAACAAATAAAAAGAAGAAGAAAGGTAACTTATTGCTTCCAAAACTCCAAAAACTATGAAAAGGGCATATCACAGAGAAAAATACCCGAAAATAGTAAGTAAAATCATTTTTCAAGAAGGATCTGAGATCTTGTCAAAACCATGATTCCAATTAAAAAAAAGGATTCAAATTATTCGGTCTAGAGAAATAAAAACGTTTTTAGATATTTTATAAATATTTGAAAGTAAATTTTCTTTTTGCAAAATTTAAATATTTTCTAAAAGAATATTTTTTCTCATTAGCATATTGTGACTCAATATAAGGTGTTAGATGTCTGAATCTCGGAATTTTGGCTATCAAACAAAAAATATCAATTTCATTATAGCCGTTGAATATAATAAATCCTAAATCACAAATGATAAAATATGGAAATAGCTTTTTAGTATACAGTACTCAAACGTTATAGACCAAAGTTGCAGCTTTAAAACGAAATGCCCTGTTTTTTGTTCAATATTTTTTAATTAAGCGTTCAAATATACGTAAATTTTATGTATATCTTATTATTTTATGATTGCCATATGAAAAATAATTTTTTCAACTGTAATGGTGTTCGGATTTTACTGGGGGAAATATATTTAGGTATGCCGGCTCTTATAATATATTTTTTTATGCAAACACTTTATGTAATATTAATGGAATTTTGGTTACGATTTGTTTTTACATAAAACTAAGATTAATCCATAATTTTTTTTTAAATATTGTAACATGGTAAAGTTAAAAATAAAGGAGGTCACATAGAGGAGAGAAAACCTGGAAAATCATGAATATTTTTCTGATTTTCTAGATTGTAAATAATGTGAAATAAATAATAATTCATTAAAATTTAAAAAAAAAAATATTATATGGGTTGTTGTTGTCTTGGGACTGAAATAACTAGGTGGACAAATACGTTTTGACGGTAGCGTATGTAACAAACACAATGTAATTTTGCTCCTCCACGCATTTTTCAGACCCCACATAAAATATCATAATCATCAGTGAAGCAACCATTAATAATTTTGAAATTGCTTTGAGGGTTGTTATTGCAGCTGCTTAAAATAGTGGGGTAATAAGGGATTTAATGGTTTAAACCTGTTTAAAATGAAAGTTTAAAACGAATTTATTCAATTGTGATTGAGTTTCATTACGTAAAATTCTTTAGAGGTTAAAATTATTTTTATTTCATCTGCCCTCTTCAGAAACAAACAACTGTATATATGGTTATACTATAATATGCAAAGTGTGTGTTATTAATTTTTATTATATTTCGTCTAATAATATTTTATAAATATTGTAATGCTAAAACTGTCGCGCATGTTTTTGGGTTCTATTCCAATTTCTACAATCTTGCTACAATTATTGTTATTAATATTGGATGTAAATAAAAATTGCCCCTATTTAGCAATTTTATTTCGCTCTTCCATTTGGAGGAGAGCAGAATTTTTTTTTGATGACAGTTTGTTCCCCTTAACGTAAACATCTAATATTTATAAATCACTCCTTTTGTACTAATAAGTATAAATAATAATTCATAAAAGCCCCTCGTTCTTACCATTTTATGCGCTAGTCGAACCAGAAGAGCATGGTCCTCGAGTGCGTCATAAACAACGTTGCCAAATTGTGTATACATCATTTAAGTAAACAATGTTGCACTAGCCACCTACACGATAAGGTTTTAATCTTCATAAAAGAAAAAAAACGGATCCAAAATTTTTATCAGGCTTGAAACAAAAGTAAATTCCTAATTTTTTTTCTCTTTCTCACACTCTTACCTGACACATACGTGACGGAGAAGGATTCTTGTTAGACATAACAATGGTGAACGATTCAATAATAACATGTTCGAACCAAGCCCTTAAGTTTTCGATCGCAATTAATACCGTTATACACTCCTAGCGACATCACTCAAAAACTTTAAGTTTCTGTCCTACAAGTCCTATTATTGTAAATTTTAAATAAATAACTCGTTTCTTTCTATAATTATCGCGGCAGGAGATATGTATTATACATAATTAGACATACACTCAATTTGCTGGGCGTTACTTTGGGAGCAAATATGTCTTAGCATGAACATATTGCAAGTATAGTAAAGAGAGCTTCTCAAAAGCTGGGATATTATTTCGAAATAGAAAGCTTCACACTCCACACTCTTAATCCTGTATAAAGCTCAAACTCGACCAACGATGGAATACTGCTCCCATATTTGGGGCTCTGTTCCGAAACATACACTGCATTTGTTGGATTATATTCAGAACAGAGTTGTTCGCCTTTTGATATTTTCCAAACAATGGAAAAAATACCGTTCAATCAGAGCAATGGCTTAATAAGTGTTACGGGGACTCTGCTCCTGGAAAATTACTCTTCATTTACTGGTATGCTGAATTTGAACGCGGTCGTACAGATTCAAATGATGCTGAACGCTTTGGATGCCCAAACGAGATGGTTACACCGGAAAATATAAAAAAATCCACAAAATTGTTTTGGATGACCGTAAAGTGAAATTGAGTGAGGTAACTGACACCCTAAAGATAATAAAAGAACGCGTTGGTCATATTTTGCATGAACAATTGGGTATCAGAAAGCTCTGTTCGAAATCGGTACCGCATTTGCTCACAGTGGACCAAAAACAAGAACGTGTTGATTCTGAGCGCTGTTTGGACGTGTTTAAGCCTAATCAAAAGGATTTTTTCATGGGAGATGTGACAATGGGTGGAATATGGATCCACTATTACACATCGGAATCAAATCGGCAGTGAGATGAGGCCTTTCTCGAAGCCTACAAGAAAGGTATAGAAAAGTTAGAAAAGCGTTGAACTGATTGTATCGCTCTTGAAGGAGACTATATCGATGAATAAAGTCGAATTTTGAAAAAAAAAGTATTTTAACTAGCTAGACAAAAAACTTTTCAGCCTACGTCTTTTATATATATATATATATATATATATATATATATATATATATATATATATATATATATATATACATATATATATATATATATATATATATATATATATATATATATATATATATATATATATATATATATACGAGGCTGGTTTGAAAAGTCCGTGCAAAAATAAAAACTACTTTATGTGTTTGGGGTAAACCTTTTTTATTTTTCGACATAGTCTCCTTTTAGGCTTATATACTTCGTCCAACGATGTTCTAGTTTGTTGATCCCTTCCGAATAATAGGATTTGTCCAAGTCTGCAAAATATCCATTAGTGTCTGCAATCACCTCCTCGTTTGAATAAAATCTTTGTCCCGCCAGCCATTTCTTCAAATTGGGGAACAAATAGTAGTCCGAGGGAGTCAAGTCTGGAGAATAGGGGGGATGTGAAACGAGTTGGAATCCTATTTCCATTAATTTTGCGACCACAACTGCTGAGGTGTGTGCTGGTGCGTTGTCGTGATGGAAAAGGACTTTCTTGTGGGCAAATCGCGGGCGTTTTTCTTGCAGCTTGGTTTTCAAACGGTCCAATAACGATGAATAATATTCACCTGTAATAGTTTTACCCTTTTCCAGATAGTCGATGAATAAAGGAGGAGGATTATCCCTTGCGAATCCCAAAAGACAGTCGCCATAACCTTTCCGGCCGAAGGAACGGTCTTCGCCTTTTTTGATGCAGATTCCCCCTTGGTAACCCATTGTTTAGATTGTTGTTTGGTCTCAGGAGTATAGTAATGTATCCATGTTTCATCCACAGTGACGAAACGACGCTTAAAGTCCTCCGGATTCTTCTGGAACAGCTGCAAACCATCCTTGCAACACTTCACACGATTCCGTTTTTGGTCAAGCGTGAGCAATCGCGGCACCTATCTTGCGGATAGCTTTCTCATGTCCAAATGTTTATGCAAAATATTATGTACCCGTTCAGTCGAGATGCCCACAGCACTAGCAATCTCACGCACCTTAACTCTTCTGTCATCCATCACCACCATATCATGGATTTAATCAATGATTTCTGGAGTCGTAACCTCCACAGGCCGTCCAGAACGTTCAGCGTCACTTGTGGCCATATGGCCAGTCCGAAAATTTTGAAACCACTTATAAACTGTTCTAATCGAAGGTGCAGAGTCACCATAATGTTTATCAAGCTTCTCTTTAGTCTCCTGAGGCTTTTTGCCTTTCATAAAGTAATGTTTAATCACCACACGAAATTCTTTTTCGTCCATTTCTTGAAAATTACTCGACTTCCTTGATTCACACGAATGCCAAACACAAAGAAATAGACCAATATAGCTGAAACTTGGTGTGCGTTCATTCAAGAGATGCTACTAACTAAACATGACCTCGATACGCGCCGGTGGTGCCATCTCCCGGACTTTGCACGGACTTTTCAAACCAGCCTCGTATATATATATATATATATATTTATATGTATATATATATATATATATATATATATATATATATATATATATATTAGGATATATATATATATATATATATATATATATATATATATATATATATATATATATATATATATATATATATATATATATATATATATATATATATATATATATATATATATATATATATATATATATATATATATATATATATATATATATATATATATATATATATATATAGTCGACACTGTTTATAGTGAAACTCTATATAGTGAAAAACTCTTTATAGTGCAATTTTTTTCAAGACCTAGAATATTTTAATGAAATTTCATGTAAAAAGCCCTGCATATAGTGAATCTGTAAAATATTAACCCTCTAATAAAATTTTTACCGGAATTTTATGTATAAATTTTTATGCATTTATTGAGATCTTGGCCATTTCGGGTTTCCCATTTTTATCTAACATTAGCACGACTTCCATCTTTATGACGCATTCTTTTGAAAAGGTTCTTAACGCGTTTATAACGCCTAATGGTTGGCAATAAATCAGGTAGATTTCTGTGAGAAACCCGGGGAATAACCCATGTTATAGAAACCCGGGGAAAAACCCATTTTATAGTCGAGGCCTAGTAATTCGCAAATTCAGGTTCAGTTTCTTTTTGTTTAAGAATCAAGTAAGATGTCCAAGCGAGTGTGTTTAAGTTTAGCTGAGAAAATTAAAGTTTTGGAGGAAGTTGATAAAGGCTGCAAAAAAATTGATTTTGCTGCAAAATTTGGTGTTTCTCCAAGTTGCGTCTCTCTGATAATAAAAAGTCGCGACAGTATCATCAAGAAACCTAGTGTTCCAAGCAGTCGAAAACGAGTACGGGTGAGTACTTACGAGGATGTAAATGAAGCAGTTTTACGATGGTTTCAAGTGGCCCGTACGCATCAAAACGTACCAATATCCGGAAATTTAATAAAGCAAAAGGCTCTACAATTTGCTAAAGAATATAACTGTGTTAATTTTCAAGCTAGTGAAGGGTGGTTGATTGCCTGGAAGGCTCGCAATTCAATTGTTTTCAAGACGGTGTCTGGCGAGAGTGCAAGCGTTAGTCAAGAGGACTGTGACATTTGGACTGAAACTGTTTTAAAAAGTGCATTGAAAAAGTACGAGCCAAAAAATGTTTTCAATTGTGATGAAACCGGTTTGTTTTTTAAATGTGCCATGCCAAATAAAACTTTTGCTTTTAAAAGTGATAAATGTTTTGGTGTTAAAACAAGTAAAGAAAGGGTGTCACTTATGGTTGGAGCAAACATGGATGGCTCAGAAAAACTAAAATTACTGCTCATAGGTAAAAGCAAAAATCCCCGCCAATAATAAAAAGGCATGGATGACTTCTGAGATTTTCGAAAGATGGATCAAACAACTGGACACGAAAATGAAAAGCCAAAAGCGAAAGATTGCGATGTTTATAGACAATTGTCCTGCACATCCAGTTACTGTAAGTAAAAAATTAAGGAATATTGAATTGATCTTTTTTCCACCAAACATGACCTGTAAATTGCAACCTATGGACCAGAGTATTATAAAAAACATAAAACATCATTACCGAAACAGAATTGTTCACAAAATTGTTAATGCGATTGATAACAACCTTCCAGTCCAAAAATTGATTACCCTTAAAGAGTGTATAACCGAAGTCGCTAAAGTATGGAGTGAAAATGTTTCTCAGAAAACTATCAAAAACTGCTTTTCTAAAGCAGGTTTTACTGAAAAAATTGACGAATGGGAAGAAGAAGACGAAATGGATCTCGCTACCTTAAAAAGGCAATGGGGTATTCTACAAAAAACTGCTACCGTCGACGCAGATTTTTTACTTGAAGATTTCTTAGAAATCGACAATGTTGTTGGCACGTCAGATCTCTCAACTGACCAAGACATAATTGACGATATAAAAAGTATAGAAGATCATGAAGAAGAAACTGAAACCGGGGAATGTCCTGCTAAATTTAGTGAAAATAAAATAAGAAATGCATTTGACATTGTGCGAACTACTCTCAGGGGCCAGGAAAGTGTACCTGATCAAATCTTTATGCATTTGAATAAATGCGAGATTTTTGTTGAGCAACAATTATTTTTCAAAAGTAATGTTCAAAAGAAAATAACTGATCATTTTTCCTACTACGTATGTACGTAGTATGTACATATGTATTAACAGATTTTGTATTATTCTTTTTATTTCGTATGTAGTACATACATACATAAAGTCCGTACGTTATATCTTTACACGTGCGTCATAGTTTTCAGGCAATATCCCAGACGACTATTATATTTTTTGTCTATTTTTACCAATACCTACGATTTGTTGGTGAAAAGAGACAAATAATATAATAGTCGTCTGTTATATGGCCTGAAAACTATGACGCACGGGTAAGGATATAACGTACGGACTTTATGTATGTATTTAGCCCTGTACATGGTATGTACTATTTAAACTTTCAAATGTTTAATAAAATTTTTTCTAATAATTCAATTTTGCAATTTTTTTTGTTGCTTGTACCGTATAAAATACAAGAAAATGATTACCAGTATAAAATACATACATAGCAATATATACGGATTTTTTTCTTTATATAGTGAAAAACTTTCTATAGTGAAATTTCGGTCAACATTTTGGTCTTTCACTATATAGAGTGTCGACCGTATATATATATATATATATATATATATATATATATATATATATATATATATATATATATATATATATATATATATTCATTTTTTTTTTTGGTTTTGAGATCATGTTACGACACTGTTTTTCTTTCTATAATTTATTTTTTTAATACATTCTTATATTTGATTAGGCAGTGATTTCAATTTTTGAGCAGTGTAACTTAACACAGTGATTTAAATGTTTGAACAGTGTAACTCAACCGTGTATAACGTGTTGGTGACCTAACTTATTTAGTTTTCGTTGATTTTTGGAATTTTTTAAGGCTTTTTCCTCGGCGATGCCGTAGTGGCTTTTTCCTCCAGCATGCCGTAGTGGTTTTTTTCTTCCGTCATGCCGTAGTACAGTAACGGCTTTTTTTTATCACCAAGTGGGTGTTGTTTATAGATCTCAAGTTTGATGCCTTTTTCCAATCTTAAAATATTCTGCCCATCCTAAGACATTTCGGGTCAAAAAGTGATTAGCTACCAAAATGGGGATAGGAGAGAGGCAGGTGAGACAATATCTGTATGAGAATCCTACCAGAAGAGGCCAAGCTGTCTATGGAAAACCCAAGAGGAAAAGCCAATCAGTAAGTCGTAAGCACACCAGTTTAAATATCTCACTTCCTGTCTACAACGTGTGTTTCCAACGATTACTCAACATGTGCAACCCGCGAAGTTAATTAAATAAAATAAAATATTTATTAAAATTAAAGGAAGTTGGGGCTATAAAAATGGCCGCGCAAGAAGAGACGTTTCAAATAGCGCTCCAACGTGTCGTGTACTAGTTTTTGAACAAAGTAAAAATTCTAACTTTAATAAGACAAAAGCAGAAAATTGAAGAATTAATTATTTCAATTTATTTGATGAGAGTGTTATAGATATTTGAATTTTATTAATTGAACCTGATCTAAAAATTTCCTATTTATTGTCGAAAGTTTAGGCTTTAATTTGCACTTTTGTATTTATCTGTTCTCTTAAAAATGCGGTGTTAGTAAAAAACTATATGTTTTTGTTTACTCACCATTTGCATGAATGTTGAAAATACTTTACTTATGCAGGGCGGTACTTAGAAATTTTTTTAAATTGTTGAAAATTTTCAAAGAAGTTTTAATATTTTAATTATCTTTACATATTTCTTATTTTGACTATTAGGAGCACAGCAAAAATATTCTCACGATTTTTAAACAATTCTTTTAAATTTTATAACTTAAATACATTGTCATGGAAGCTTTCAATTTTAAAGTTAATCACCTGATGGAATATGAATTGGATTATGAATTAATCATTTCAAGCTTATTTTTACAGTAAGGTCACTAGTCTAAAACGTCCTAGAGATGTAAACAAACAAAAATATTCCCATAAATCTGATTGGACCAGATGGTTACAAAAAGTTTCTAATTTTTTTAGTCTAATAAGTTTTCTCCTTCTCTAGTTAATAATCCTGTCTTCCCAAATGGTCACGTGTCTCCTTTATTCATTCATAAGTATTTAGATAACAGACCGTATATAAAGATAAATTTATTAGGTGTCGACTTACTGCTTTTTGATTGACCCTATCAACCTCAGCTCCAATTAGCCTATTAGTGGTGACAGGCTGATGGCAGTAGTGTGTTTCGGGACACCCTACTAATTAATTTGTTTAACTTATGGTGGTGTGGTAGACACCATTTCAGTTTAGTGGATTCTATAATCTACTCCCTTTTGTTGGTGGACACCAGGGTCATCAGTTCTGTATTTTATTTCCTCCACCTTTCAGTATATCCTCGTGAGGTGTTTATCTTCTGTTATCGGGGATGGATTAGATGCTTTTCATTGTTGTTTTAGGACGTAACCAGTACACGAGGGTTCTTCATGCAACTTAGAGAAGCGCACTGCTGGTTATGTTTTTATCTTTGTGTAGCCACCCTGAAGAGTGACGGAGAGCGTTTTTTCCGGCTCATGTTCCTAGGTAGATTTGCTATTTTGGTGCGATGTGCCGAAAATCTGTTTAGCTTTTGCTAAGACCTTTCACCAAGCTCGATATGGAGTTGTCATAACCAAGAGTTTTGGATTTGAACTCCTGTATATATTTGCTGCCTGAGGGCATGTGCTCAGAATGTGCATTTCTGAGTCACTGTTTATGGACTCCCATATATAAAATTCTGATTTTAGGGAGGTCCTATTTCGAGACTTGTTGTCTCATATAGTTATTTTGGGAATGTTTCCTTGAATGTTAGTTGCGTGCGAACTAATCGTTCTGTTCTTTGTGAATATTGCTTTGTGAAGCAGGATCATTTAGTTGGTGAAGTTTAGCTTTTATAGCTATTCACTGTGTTTATAGTGATATTGTTAGCTTTTACAGCTATTCACTATGTTTGTAGCGAGGTTGTTCTTTTAGAACGCGGACTTTGTGTAGATGAGGGCTATTTACAATGTGTTTTCTGGCGATGTACCAGAGTGTTTTCTTGGCGATGAGCTGATGTATTTTCTGGCGATGTACCAGAATATTTTTTTGGCGATGAGCTGATGTATTTTCTGGCGATGTCCCAGAATATTTCCTTGGCGTTGAGCTAATGTGTTTTCTGGCGATATACCAGAGCGTTTTCCCTATCGATTTTTGCATGTCTGGACGTCTTAGCACGCCGACATTGCGCAATAATGTGTTATTTTCTGAATGTGACTAGTAATGATACTGTTCTCTTAGCGATGAGCTAGAACATTGATGGCGATTTTCCCGTGCGTTTGTTTGGTGATCTATCCAGATGTTTTTCTTAGCCATGAGCTAAATGGTCTTATAAGACTTTCTTTTTTGAATTAGTATTTTTACTATAATCTTTTATTTTTCTTTATGCGAGAATTTTTCTAAAATTTCTTTTACTGAAATAGAAAATTTTCTGACAATCCTTAAATTTCCTTAAGGAAAGTGTTCATATTTTAGTTCAGTTAAATTTTTTTGACTTAGACAAGAGTCTAGATAAGGTTATATTTTTTTGTTTTAATAACAATAACAGGGTTATTGTTTTTATGGAGGAAAACTAATATTGTTATTGTGGAAAAGTATTTCTTATGTTCATGCAAGGACTCTTATTTGATTTTTAATGTGCTTAACTTTAGTGCTTAATTAAATCTAGTGGTAAGATTCTTATGTTCATGCAAGGACTTTTACTTGATTTTTAAGGTGTTTAATATTAGTGCTTAATTAAATTAAGTCTACAGGAAGGTTTGGGGCAGGGAGGAAGCTTGAACCCAACATTGTTCACTGTATACATGGATGAAAAAATCAAGAAATGCGAAATAAAAGTGAAAAGAATGACAATTGGATACTGGAAGCTAAAAAGAATAGAAATATTTGAAGTGGCTTTTGCTGATGATATTGTGTTAGTGGCGGAAAATGAGGAGGAAACCTTTATTTGGAATAAAGCGTTTAAAGAAGAGGGTATGAAAATTAATATAGATAAAAAAAAATGGAAATCCAACAAACGAACATTTACATAGAAGGAAATAAAATACAACAAGTGGAACAGTATAAGTATTTGGGAGTGATAATGGATGAAACTGGAAAACAAGACAAAGAAATTAATGAAAGAATCGAAAAAACGAACAAACTTTACTATGCAATAAGTAATACATTCATTAGGAAGACAGAAGTGATGAAACAGACAAACATAAAAGTGTTCAAAGCAATTTATAGGACAATCCTAACATATGGATGTGAATCATGGACCCTAACAGACAGGCAGAAAAACAAGAAGTATCTTAGCAAGCCGTCGAAATGAAATACCTGAGAGAAGCACAAGGAGTTATACGGAACGACAGAAATAAGGAATACAGAAATAAGGAGAAGGTTGAGAGTACGAGCAATTATGGAATATATACAACAAAGACAGCTGGGATGGTGGGGACATATACAGAGAATGAAGGATGATAGACAGGTGAAACCCGTAATAGGACTATTGGAGGTATACTTCAGGAGAAGGGAAAATCCTGGCAAGAAGCAGTGAAAATGACAAATAGTAGAGACGGATGGAAGAAGTTTATATGTGGAGATTGAGAGGAAAAAAAAGGAGAATGTATAACTGCCCTACACCATATGGTAGAAGGGATATACGATTATATATATATATATATATATATATATATATATATATATATATATATATATATATATATATATATATATATATATAAATTAAGTCTAATGTTAAGGTTGGAAACTTGTAATTTTGTTTTAAGTTTTTTGATCTTAGTATTAAGTGCTAGAGTTTGTACTATTTCCTTAGATAGGCTTAGTTTAATAGACTAGTATAGTCTATTTCTTTTTGGAAGGGGGTAAATGTAACATTAATTTTTTATTATATTTTATTATATATATTATTTCAATTTTTGAGCAGTGTAACTTAAAACAGTGATTTAAATTTTTGAACAGTGTACTGTTTAACGTTGTATAACGTGTTGCTGACCTAACTCATTTAGTTTGCATTGATTTTGCGTCCCGGAAGTGAGCCATTTTAAAGATGTCACTTTGAAGAAGGGGCAAAAGATATATAAACCGGCCATATGGAATTTTTAAAGGCTTTTTCCTAGGCCATGCCGTAGTGGCTTTTTCCTCCAGCATGCCGTAGTGGTTTTTTTCTTCCGTCATGCCGTAGTGCAGTAACGGCTTTTTTATCACCAAGTGGGTGTTGTTTATAGATCTCAAGTTTGATGCCTTTTTTTCCAATATTAAAATATTCTGCCCATCCTAAGACATTTCGTGTCAAAAAGTGATTAGCTACCAAAATGGGGATAGGAGAGTGGCAGGTGAGACAATATCTGGATGAGAACCTCACCAGGAGAGGCCAAGCTGTCTATGGAAAATCTACGAGAAGAAGCCAATCAGTAAGTCATAAGCACACCAGTTTAAATATCTCACTTCCTGTCTACTACGTGCGTTTCCGACGATTACTCAACATGTGCAACCCGCGAAGTTAATTTTACAAACTCTTAGAGCGTGTTTTTTACAGCCATTTGTTTAAATGTGCACACTCGCATAGCCTAAGAGGTTATTTATTAAGACTAAGTAATTTTAAGAGCGTAATAAGAGGAAGAATTTTTATTTTGTTAATATACTTTTTTATTTGTATGTAGCGTTTCACTGAACTACCCGTTTTATCTTTCAGGATGCAACAGTTGTACCATATTAAGATTTCTTTCAACAACTACATAAATTTTTAGTATTTTTTCATTTTTTTGAGCTGAAGTTAGATTCTTTTATTCTAAAATGAATGAAATTTTAAACAACTATAGAGACTATTTTCAAAAGGCGTACAAAAATTACCTCGATCTCCATGTTACTCTACCTGTAAAAAAAAACGAGCTAGCTTATATCTAAATTTTTGCTCCATCAGTATAATATCCACTCAATCCATTCTCAAAAATTAAGACATACATAAGGGGCAAATAACGGCTTCTATTTAATAAATAAAATATTAAGAATTATAGAAAGATAGGGCTATAAAAATGGCCCCGCAAGAAGAGATGTTTCTATATATATATATATATATATATATATATATATATATATATATATATATATATATATATATATATATATATATATATATATATATATATATATATAATATATATATATATATATATATATATATATATATATATATATATATATATGCTATATAAAAATATATATGTATGTTTATGTATATATATATATATATATATATATATATATATATATATATATATATATATATATATATATATATATATATATATATATATATATATATATATATATATATATATATATATATATATATATATATATATATATATATATATATACATATGTATAAATATTTAATCTACTAAGCATTTCTTACCTGAAGCTGCGCCAGTAACTAAGATTCTCTTATTATCAAAGGTAATATCCATGTTTTATAATAATGCCTAAAAATTACACTTAGTGCACTATTTTCAACTGAAGGTACAGTCAGTCTCCTTTTACTTTTCGATGCAAAGTTTTTGATTAAATATACTGATATGTAATCAGAATTTATAAACAAATAAAGTATATAAGATAACAAATGCTTACCGAAAGGAAAAAAAATATATATATTGCGAAAATATACGACACAAATATTTATTTATACATTGGTAAATCATATTTGGAAAAGGGAATAATCAATCTTATTCATTAATTAAAAGTTTGATTGATTATGATAAACACATTGTTATTTAGAGATATACTTCTTAAAATATTATAAGGCTATATAGGATATTGTTTGATTTACTGCGTAAATGGTTGTAATAATAACAAAAAGTATCATTTTAGACTTTTACTTACTGAAAACGAATTTGCCAAGTTCTTGTGGAAAGTAATCTCAATGTTGCTAAGCAAAAAATTTGGATTATCAACAAAATGTACCATTGACAGGAAAAGATCCCCATGTTAAGTTTTGGAAAAATTCAACCTAAACACCGTAAAATAGGCGATCATAGGCAAGGGATTCAGATCAGTTTCCATTATACTAGCCGACCTTGCCACGTGTTGTCTTTAAACTATATTTTTTACTTATTTTTTGGTGAAAATTGGTTTTGAACGTAATATAGTTTTTTTATTTTTTTCTCTAAAAGAAATATTATATTCATGAAAAAATGCACTTAGAGATTTTTTCATTTCTTCGCATTTCAGGATATATGGATTACGCAAAATGTAGTTTTCAGTTTTGTCCGTAGGTCGGTCTGTCGATCAGTCTGTCTATTGGCAGTGTAACTCTCCAACAAAATGAGATATTGAGTTACTGAAGAAACCTATAGTTTTTGAATGATAACACTTTAGGAAAAGGAGGTGAAAAGTATAGGGGTTGATCAATGCTTAATTGTTCCACTACGGAAATTTTTAAATTTTTGTTGAGAGAATGAACTTTTAAATAAAAAATTTTATGGTCGAACATATAAGGGTGAAAATCATGTTATCTTTTTTACTATAACTAATCTTAACTGATATAGTATATAGACGGAAGTGGGATATCATTACAAACTGCCAACAAAAATATGTTTTATATACAATTTGTATTTGTGAGTGATGTAGTGGGTAAATAACTTTAACAGACTCTTACAATTAATTTTAAATTATTTCAGCCTAAAATTTATGAGAGTTTAGGCAAATGAAGAAGATTAATTGTGATATAAAACTCTATAGGTAGAATACAAGGGCGAAAATCGTCAAGATTTTCTTACACGTAAAGAAATTTGGCTACAAAGCTTAGTTTTTAAGATATTACTGGAATAAATTATATCTATTACATCATATAATTTCAGTCCAATATTTAGATGGATTGAACAAAGTAAAAACTGAAAATTAATAATTTTACCTTGTATTAGTTGCACATATAGAAAAAATATATTAAAAGAACCTTTAGGTATATTTTGTTTGTTGCTGATAATATTATGATTTTTTTAGAATCATGTAATTTCTGATTTGAACGTGCCGTTGTGGTTAAAGACAAGATTTTTCTGTGTAAGGATCTTCAAATGTCTGAAAACGCCAAAAGTTATTCTTTATATTGCTCTAATGTTGATTAGGATATATTTTTAAATAATTTTATTATTTTTTTTTTATAGTGCTGGTATTGGCTTCACCTGGATAAGTCATGAAGTATAAATTTTAACTGAAAAACTTGGGAAAGTTAGCATGACAAATAGTTCTTAAAATTCAAACAAAACAGCATCTTAAGAGGCTGTATAACTTATTTTGCAACAGAGGGTAGATATTGTTAAATTATTAAAAGCTGCCAATATCGCAAATATGATATTATTTTTGATACATTGTGTTTATAAGCATTATTAACTGAGTAATATTTTTTGACAACCACAAAATATAATAAAGGAAATAAATAAAATATATATAATTTTAAAGTAATAGTTTTTTTTTGTAAATAATAAATATAATTTTCTTTTAAATTATTCTCATTAATAAAAATTATTTTAGGTGTGCAAAAATTAGAATTTTGTGTTACCAACACTATACATATACATATATTATATATATTATACTTTTAAAATACAGATACATTTCTTAAAGAGATGTCCATTTGTTGGTGTCAAATCGAAAATATATAAATGTAATTTGAGATTGTTAGTTCCTATTTTTTTCAATAATGTAAAAAGATATTTTACGCCGTCATCTAAATATTGGACAACAATTTACAATATAGCAATGGATGTTGACGATATGTACGAGTAAGTTAACTTACAAATTCTATTCGTTAATACATATAAATATATTCCAACTGTTACTTATGCCAATTTATTTATTAAATATGTTTTTTTTTGTAAGATGAAGACGAACAATATAAATTATTCTCTCTCATCAATTCGAAAAATTTAAGTATTAGTGTGTTATTACGGGAAATAAGTTAAAACATGTTAAATGGTGTATTAACCTGACAGTTTAATATTAAAGTTTAAAAAATAACTTTCTTATATTTACCACATTCTCCTTATTATATACCCTAAATTTATTGGCATCGGCTTATCTTGTGAACTAAATAAAATTAAAATAAATAAGATCTGTTAGTCAGTTTTACAATAAAATTCGTTGTGATAATTTTATTTACTTAATTGTTTTTCTGTTTTTTAATGCCATGTTTAAATTTTTTATAATATTTGCACTAGTTGTCTTATTTACTTTACTGTGTTACATTACATTATACTTGACTTTGTCTTGGAGTTTGTCTTTGTTACAAAATATAAACTGCTACTGCTCCAAAACATTTTATTAAGGCTGTAGGTGTTTGTAATTAGAAAAAACCGCCTTCTTACACAAACAAAAAATCCCGGGGAAAATGTTTCTAGGAACGAGAATTTGGCGGGATTAATAATACAAATCAAAAGAGGAAATAGAATTTGGCGGGATTAATTGCCTATTTTGATTGGTAATGTTAATCCCGCCAAATTTTCATTGCTATAAACATCTTCCCCGCGCTCTTTTGTTTACAGTGTTGCAAAATGGTGTTTTTTCTGAAACTAAAAAATTATATAGAAAATAGTAACATCACTCTTAATTCTATGGTTATAAATAAAAGATATCCAGAAATGTCCAATTTCTTGTCTTTTAAAAAATATTTTACAAGTCCTAGTTTTGAACAATTTTTGAATACTGTACAGGGCGAGTCAACATAGAGTAAAGTTCATTATCTCATTTGTTTCAGGAATGACGAAAAAATGTTAAATACAATAGTTTTAGGAAACATTAAGATGCACAGCATAAAATTATTTTTGAGTATACAGAGTACTTCATAAAAGTGTGGCCGATATAACATATGTTTTTTTTTGAATAGAACATCCTATTTTCTAATTTATTTTTAAATTCTGCGTAAAATTTTATAACTTTTTCTTAATAATGTTATATATCTAAACCTAGTAGTTCTAATATTTCAATTTTTTTTTTTAAAAATACTAGTTTTCAGTGTTGTAAAAAATTGCCAGTAGCGCCATTGTTTCTGAAGGTGGAATACTCATAATGAGATGAAAAAAAGATATGTATAAAGAATTTTACAAAACCTTCCAACTTTTATTAAGTATGTCATATTTATTTTGAATTTTTCAATTTTTACCCTTGTTTTTAATACACTTACGCTCTAACATCATAGTTGCCAAGACAAAACACAAATATAGGCATTGTCAAATTTTGACATGTCTATTAAGCAAGTAAAAATAGTTTAATTTGTTATAGTAAGTGACGGATAAAGGTAATAGTTATGGATTTTCCTAAAAATGAATTAATTGATATGGTTCATATACTGGGCGAGGCGGGAAAAAGTTGTCTTTTGGCAGTAAGGCTTTACGGAGCGAAGTACCCTAATAGACGTATACCATCTAGAAAATCTTTTCAGTGCTTACTGAAACGGTTTGATGGTAGTGGTAGCGTTGAGTATACGAAATGGAAAGTAGTAAACCAGAATGAGGAAAAAGAAATGAAGATCTTACTTCATGTTGAAGATAATCCCCAGATCAGCAGCCGTCAACTAGCTGACTTATCTAACATATCCCAATCTACGGCTAATCGCACCACGAGAAAATACAAGTATCATCCTTTTCATATGGAACTAAGCCAGAACTTCAAGACCGTGATTTTGAACGACGAGTAAACTTTTGTACGACCATGAATGGAGCATTAGAGGACGATCCAAATTTTTTATCCAAAACAATGTTTTGATGAAGCTACTTTTCGCAGTAATGGAGCAGTTAACAGTCATAACATGCATTATTATTCAACAATTAATCCATTTTGGGTCCGGGAAGTTCAAAACCAAAACCATTGGTCGCTTAATGTATGGTGTGGAATATTAAATTTTCGAATTATTGGTCCATATTTTTTCTGCGAACCGCTTAACGGGCCTAGATATCTAAATTTTTTACAAAACGAATTACCCTAGCTTCTTGAAGAGGTTGATAACTTTGAAAGGGAATAGATGTGGATTCAACAAGACGGAGCTCTTGCTCATTACCAACGGGAAGTTCGGGAATTTTTAAACGATCGTTACCCACAAAAATGGATCGGTAGGGATGGATTCATTCAGTGGCCACCTCGCTCATGTGACTTAACACCTTCAGACTTCTTTTTGTGGGGCTATATTAAAGATCGTGTTTATCTGAAGCCCTCTACAACAACAGTAGATATGGAAAATAGGATACGGAATGCGTGCAGGACAATAACGCCCTTTATGCGAAGGAAAATGAAGGAGAATATAGTAAAATGACTTAACATGTGTATTCAAGTAGACGGGCATATTTTTGAACATTTTTTAAAAAAATTGAAATATTAGAAAAACTACTAGGTTTAGGTATATAACATTATTAATAAAAAAGTTATAAAATTTTACGCAGAATTTAAAAATAAATTAGAAAATTGGATGTTCCATTTAAAAAATATATGTTATAACGCTCACACTTTTTTGAAGTACCCTGTATACTCAAAATTAATTTTGAACTGTGCACCTTAACATTCCCTAAAACTATTGTATTTAATATTTTTTCGTCATTCCCGAAACAAATGTTTCGGGATTGACTTTACTTTATCTTTGACTCACCCTGTACACACTCTGCAGGGAAATTCCCAAATCTTTATGACGTTTTACTTTGGTCTGAAAGACTTGTACAGGTAGGAATGAATGAATGAGGTTTTGATACGATGAGTGACAAGTATACAAATCTTATGAAGTGACAAGATGTGCATTCCTAGTGTACACAGCTTTAGGAGGAATTAAGCGGGCTACATCAATTTAACACTTCATAAAAAGGCATTAATAAAAGAGGGCCAAGTCAGCCTTTTTTGATACTCCAAAGATTCCAGGTTTCTGATAATTTAAACGAATATGCCTCTTAGGAACTAAAAAATGCAGAGTGTATTTGAAAACGGAGCTCCAAACGTAGAACCAATATGCTATCGATGGTTGAATTTGAACTTTTTGGAGTATATAGCTTTCTAAACGTCAAGCTTTCGACAAGCGTTTTTTAACTATGTTTGCAACATGCCAAACATTGTCAAATTGAATGCAAATTCCATGCCACTGTCAATACAAGATGGAATTTCCTTCAGGTTTTTATTAAGGAATAACTTCCTGCTGTCTGCGGATATTTGTTCGAGTATCGAAATGAAGAGACAAATATACTGTAATCAGTAAAGCTATAGATTAGATATTTTCCCAGCAGATCGCTAATATAAAGAAGAAAGAGGGTAGAAGGGCGTGGGAAGCCTTGGAATATAGCTGTCTTGATAGTGAAACATTCGGAAATAAGTTTGATGGTTTTTCAGCTTCATTAAAGTATTGATATGGCAAACAATATCGAGCATTTTTAACAGTACATTGGCATTAGCGAGTGGGGTGTTTCCCAGGAAATTAACGGTAGTGGTGAAGCAAAAAGTTCAGCTAACAAATTGGTATTTTCAACAGATGCTGTTGCGATAGTATTATTAAATCTTGTAAGCGGTGATATAGTTCATTCACTAACTGCAAAACTGACGAATAGGATCTAAAACTGTTGAAATAGGCAAGAAGTTTTTCCTTCTGTGCTGCGTTGGCTTAGTATATTATTTATTTGCATTTGTTTCGAACAGGGTTTGCACATCACCGTTGGTGGACAGAATACTTGCAAGCAACAACTTTTTTACTACTTTGATGGAAATAAGGCTTACGGTTATAAGGGTATTTCTTGGAAAAAAAGGTGTAAACTGTATTAAGGCGGAATTGGTCTTTAAAGGAAAAAATCATTAATTAGGCTAGCAATTATTTGATGATTTTTATCTATCCTCTAGCCCTGCGAAACAGTGTAAACAAAAATAGACAATCTGAAATTTCCTTTTGGTCCACTTGAGCGAATGATATAACAAATGACTAGCTTTGTTTATCCTTCTTGATTTGTAGGAGAGTACAAGAAAGCATTGTTAGCAACACTTTACATGTATGAGCAATGAGAAGTGCAAGAAATTAAAGTTAATGATCTAAAAAAGCAGTTTTGAAGAAACTTAATGAACTTTTGTTGTAAGCTTTTCACGAAAAGAAATAAGTCGGATTTTTACTTTGAGCCACATCAATGAAAGGCCTATGGGATCAATAGAAGGAACACATATATAAGTTTATCTTGGTAAAGTTCTGATGGGTTGTGGCTATCTCACATGCTCAGAAAACGGTCAAGATAAATGGCCCGTTAACGACTAGCAAAATGTCTAACTAACTCACTTATCCCACTTACTTCGTGATGCAGGTAAGAGAAGTGATACGGAATTTCAAGGATTAAAAGACTTGCTCCTATAAGAAAAATCTCAAATCACATCATTATCACATAGTATAAGTGGGTTTTCCAATCTTTATTTCAAAATAAAATCTTTGTGAAAAAAGATTAATAATTTTTAATTAATTTTATAGATTAATTGACATATTGAAAGTTGTCTTTTGGTTCTACAATAAAACTGGCGATAGACATCTAAAGTTGTAATAAAAATGGTCTAATGTCTAAAATATATTTTTTATATTCATGTTTGCCAGATAAGGATAATATATTATTTTCTAAATTTTTAATTATTAAACTTTATACTAGTAACTTCTGATAAACATTTTTTTGTTATATTCGTTTTGTCACTACTCTAAGTAACTGTGTAGAAATTAGTCAACTAATATATATTTATAATTTATCCCTTTTATAAATTTTTATGGCGAAAGATCCAATCAAATGTAGCACTATTTTCAGAATGTATGTTAACTCATAAGCTAAAAATTACAATTCACTTCCATTATATTTGCTTATTAAATCATGGTAAATAAAAATACAGAAAACCTCAAATTTCCTCCGTCCACATTTCTACTAAAAACTACAAGTCCAATTCTTAGCCAGTTCCAATCTGGTCACTTTGTATGCTGCAATATCCATACACTTCTCATTATTTTTTTTATGATTTGGTACCTAAATATAAGTATACAAAATCTTATTAAAACTTCTTGTCATTTATTTATAGCTTATTAGTTAAATATATATACTTATACGAATTTATACAAACTTTATTGAAAATTACCATTAAAACAGGTCAAATAGTATTCCAGAAAACCCACTATTACTCGATAATTTTGGGATAGAAATTTCGTTTATACTTATATCAATATTCAGATCTTACAATTTCTTTATAACTTACAATTGTAACTGCTCATTAAAGCTAATCAAAATGGAAAAAAATAAAAAGTAATATTCCAACGAAATATGAAATTGTTTATATGTTTTTAGGGAGCCATAATTTTATCTGAAATTTTTTAATTAAAATAGCTTTCCCACACTTACGGTATTGCTATCTTTTAAATTGAATTAAGATAATTTGATTTATTTCTTCCTCTAAAAAATAAGTAGAAAGATTTCCAGCGATTTTTAAGGAATTCAGTAAACTTGATGTATTCCAAGTACTGGTAACCCCGTTAAAATAACCTTATTTTTTGACACACATTGTGGAATGCCATTATTATTACGTACAAAAGTCAGAGAAGCATAATTATTCTTACATCTTAATAGTGCAGGAAGTAGGATATATTTTCTAGATGAAAAGTATAAACAGTTATTAGAATAAATTAGAACTAACGAATCGAAAATATAAAATAAATTAGTTCTATTAGTCTATTTATGTAAATGAATTGGTTTAAAAATTATTTTATTATAATTTTTCATCATTCTGTCAAGAATTTGAAAAAAATTCCTTTAAAATTTTTAAATGAAAGTAACTAATTCGGTGAAGCCTTTCCTTATGGTATTTAGGAAGAGAAAATGGAAAATAGGAGAAAGAAAAAAATATAATTATTCTTTTGCTAAAGAGAAGTATGGCATTCACTCTCTCTCTCTAGACTACGACTTGGCAGGATAAGTTTCGAACGACAATAATGATTTCATTTCATTATTTTTACATATTTATGGTTAAATATATAAGGAGTAATAAGTAATGTGGGGTTGGGGAAGTTGCTGCTTACGGGAGACGAGGAATATGAAAATTTTGTTATTTTGCCGTATTAATTTTAACAGAAATAGTATGTAAAGAGTAATGTTAGATTTTAGTTAGAAATATTTCAAAGGTCCATTCTATGCTCAATAAATAAAGTATCTATCATTTAAAATATCGACCTTTAATACTTGGATTATGTCATTCTTTAGTGTGAGAGAGTCAAACATAGTACCTATTTTAAAAACTACGTGTTTGCAAGGGAAGTATGGGGCAAATCACTTAACTAATTTCTTTTTATTGCCTGGGACTGGATTTCCCACGAAGTACATCCTGCGGCGTCAAAGCGCTTTTTTATGTAATGATTCTTGTTTTTGTCACTTGCTTAATATCAATCAAAAAAAAAACTTACTTTTTTAAATATTTATGTTTTATAATTAACTGAATTAATAATATATTTATTTTAGAATAAAAAAATACTTATTTTGATTTATTTTTGATTATTTTGAGTTGAACTTGAATTATTCAGAGAAACTGACAACATTATTAATAAATTTAAACTTAAGGTATTTTATATTTTTATTATTTTTTTACTTTATAATTTTTCGTAATATCTATTATTTAATGTTACCTAAAATAAGTCCTCATATTTGTTACCATTACTTTAAAACAAAGTTATTTATGAGAATGCCTCCGCCTCCTCCTCCTCCCAGCACACAAGTCTGCCTTCCACTCTCCAAATTAAAATATAAATATAATATAGTAGTAAAAAAACGACGAAAGAAAAAAATGGAGAAAATCGAAAAAACAGAAAGACCTTTATAGGAGAATATATTGTGATTTAATTTCAATGTTAAACATGGATTAGCTCAAGTTAGACATGTTGGCCCATGTTCAGGGATATAATTGCTCTTTTAGTTATATTGCAAAAGAGAGTAATTTATGATGATATTCGTTGATTACACAGGGGAACAGCTGTTTTGGTGTCGAGGTTTTTTGAGCTGATTCTATATCAATTTGATGTCCTGAATTCAAATAACGTATTCATTTGTACCTAGGAGCTCAAATTTTTAAGATATACAATTTTAGAGAAATATAAGTTACATTATTGTAACTCAAATCCGTAAGTGTAGTAAACAAAAGTAGATACGAAATTTTTAAGATATACAATTTTAGAGAAATATAAGTTACATTATTGTAACTCAAATCCGTAAGTGTAGTAAACAAAAGTAGATACGAAATTTTTATTTTAGTTATACAAAATACAATATTATGTCGTACTTACAAACAAAAAAAAACATTGAAGAAATGAAATAGTCACTCAACACTTGGAAAGCTTCTTTTCCGCGACATTCTTGAATGTTTTTTTAAACAGTCCCTTTTTAAACTCCAGCAGTAATCTGCCATCATGTGCATGTTCCATCTTCCCTGGTAGCGGTCCTCCATAACTTTAATATCTTGGTGAAATCTTTCACCTTGTTCCTCACTCATGTCTCCTAAATTTTCTGGAAAACGGTCTAAGTGGCTGTGTAAATAGTGTATTTTAATACTCATATTGCACCCTAAGGATTTGAAACTATTAAGCATCTTGTTAACCATTTCAACATAGTTTTGAGCTTTATGTTTGCCTAGAAAATTTTTCTACAACTGCAACAAATGATGTCCAAGGTTCTCGTTCAACTTGATTTATTGAATTTATGAAGGCAGGATCCTTAATTAATTGTCTTATTTGTGGGCCGTCAAATATCCCTGCTTTGAGTTTTTCTGTGCCCAACTGATGCATTTTTACCCCTATATATGCAAAACAAGACCCATTCTTATCAAGAGCCTTTACAAATTGCTTCATTAAGCCCAACTTTATATGTAACGGAGGAAGTATGATTTTTTCTCTTTCAACCAAAGCGTCGTTAATGACATTCTTTTCCCCATCGTCCATGTTTTCTCTCTGAGGCCAATCTTTTCTAACCCAGTGGTGTGTTTTTGTCCCTACTATCCCAGAGGCACAAGAAACACGGATATTTCGTGTAACCACTTTGCTGCCCAAGAAGAAAGTTTACCATTTTTAAGTCTACACAAATCATCCATTGATGTTCGTAATACTTTATCTTCTGCAAGACCAAAGCTATGGTATTATATTCTTCTTTCAGTTTCGTTGAGTGAGCTAGTGGTATTGAACCATATTTATTCCCATTATGTAGAAGGACACATTTTAAACTTCGCTTTGAACTGTCAATAAATAGGCGCCAATCATCTGGAATATATTCAGAAAGTCCCATTTCTTTCATGAGTCCCCTAATTTCGTGACAAAATACAAGATTGTCTTCTTGAGAAAAGAATGGTAGCAGATCTTTTTCTCTTGTACGGTAAAAGGTAATTTTGGTTCCTTGTTCCAGTAAATTTTTGTCGTTCAACCTAGAAGCCAGTACTTCAGAAGCTTTTTTTTTCGTTAAATTGAGATCCCTGGTGAGATCATTTAATTCATTTTGATTGAAGCGTTGAGGAACTGATGACGTCCCCTCATAGTCACTGTTAGTTTCATTAGCATCAGAACTTTTATTAGCATCAGAAGAGCGATCAGAGGGAAAATATTCGTCATCAGAGATATGTGGTAGCTGATGAAATGTTGGAATCGGTATTTCATCTGAGTGCGGGATAGGGCGTATTGCCGAGTCTAAATTGGGATAAGTCCACTTACTGCGGTTATTTCGATTGATTCCATTAGTATTTACTAAACAGAAATAACAATCATTGAAGTGGTTTTTTGGTTCTCTCCAAACCATTTGTACGCCGAATTTTAGACATTTTCTTTTCCCGGTAGTCCACTGCCGTAAATGCTCTGTACAAGTTTTACATACGAGATGCGGGGCCCACGTTTTGTCCTGATCACCAAGTTTAACTCCAAAGTATCCAAGATACGCTCGCTTTACAAAGTCAGTAATAGTTTGTCTGTATTCTCCGCATATGTTATATAGCAAAACACATCAGGTTGATTTACACAACTTCTTCTTGAACTGGAACCTGAACTCATTTTAATTCTGTTCAATAACACAAAAACACTCTTTTCTTAACATAAAATAACACGCCGAATTCGATCTACTCTCATTAGTAAGAACGCACAAACTGACGAGACTTACCCGAGTTAGGTGATTAAGGGTCAGTTCAGGTACCTGATAGGCAATGGTTCCACTATTTATAGATTTACCTGGAATTTACACAATTACAGACGGACAATAAAACCATTGTACCTACATTAATGAATATATAATAATTTTAGAACTCTCATAAATGAATATACTGAATAAAAACCACATTGGTAGATAAGTTGATGTATCTAAAAAAGTAGAGGTGATAGAGAAAAACGGATTGCATGTATAGATTTAGCGTCCCAAATATAGTTAAAATCAGCTCTAAAATCCCAGGCACCAAAACAAAAATATTTTTTTGTTGCTTTGTGTTATCTGTTTAAACTACCTGTTATAAGAAACATGTTATCTGCTGAAAATTAAAAAATGGTTATTTTGGCAAAACTCTAATATGGTTTAAATTGAGGTGGCTTGGTTTCGATGACAATCTTATTCGACTGTTTGCCTCCTATTTGAGTGACAGGTATCAATATGTCGATATTCGTGGTAATCACTCCTTCAGATTCAAAGCTACAAGTGGAGCTCCTCAGGGCAGTATATTGGCTCCACTGATATTCTCTCTGTTTATTAACGATATAGGCATAAATGTTTCTAGCATTGTTTGCAGATGATTTAAAGATTTTCAGACAAATACATTGCGTTTCTGATTGCATTGCACTGCAAGATGATATACGACTAGTTAGCAACTGGTGAACAGCTAACAACTTACCTCTAAATGCCGAAAAGTGCTACAAAATGACGTACGCTAATAAAAAGACCCTAACTCATTCTGACTATTATATAAATCTTGAGATATTGAAGAATTTAAAATCCATCAGGGACCTTGGCGTAGTTTTTTGACGAGCGCCTGTCATTTTCGGAACACATAAATCAGGTTTACAAGAGCGCAATGCAAACGCTGGGATTCATATTTAGAAACTCTCGTGATTTCTCAAACATTGATACAATTAAATCTCTGTACTTTGTATATGTTCGATCAAAATTAGAATACGCAGCAATAGTGTGGCATCCTATACACTCAAAGTACACTTCCCAAATAGAAGGGGTACAACGAAAATTTTTAAAATTTCTCGTGTATAAAATGGAGGGTGTTTTCCCACCACGAGGCTCGCCACAGGAAACTCTGCTTCGCAGATTTCAGATATCGTTATTGGCCGATCGTCGCAATTTTATGCTGGTTTTGTTTTTGTTTAAAATTTGCAACTCGGCTATCGACTGTCCCTACTTATTGTCAAAACTAAACTTTAACGTACCATCTCGTGCGTTAAGACATTATCCCGTGTTCAACTTACCGTTCCATGCTTCAAATTTTCAGTTAAAAGACCCCCTTTTTCAAGCTATGAAGATTTTTAATGTGAATTGCAACGGCATTGATATTACCAATCTAACATATTCTCAGTTTTTGAAGGTTGCACGGGATCGTTGTCTTGGGAATATTATTAACTAATATTGTAGCGTATATTATTAGAGCTGAAACTTAATATTGTACTGTGTTTATCCGAACAGACTCGTTTAGATTTAACTTAGCTTTAGTCACATTGTCTTTGTTAATGGATGTATTTATCTGTTAGACAATAAAGATTATTATTATTATTATTATGATTGTTCTCGTTTTTCTTTCTCACATTTGGTCAATGTGGTTCCATGTTTGGCTGACGGGCGCAAACCAAGTCAGCACAAACGCATTACTATTGTGTATTAAGGAATGACCTGACAATGTTACATGTTTTCAAAATCACTGACTTCTGAATGTTTTTGTGTATGTTTGTGTTGAGTCCTAATTGTACTAAGTGTGGTGTGAATGTTGTTGGTGTAAGGCCTGTGGCTGATATAATGAGGGGGACAATGATGACTTTTTCTTGTTTCCATAGCCTTTTTATTTCCGTTGCAAGATATGTGTATTTGGAAATTTTTTCTGTGTATTTCGTTTGGATGTTTGTGTCGTTGGGGACAGCTATGTCAATTAGATAGGTGACTTTTTCTTTTTTGCACTGAAAAGTAATATCGGGTCTATTGGCGGAGACTGTTTTATCTGTATGGATACCGATGTCCCAGTAGAGCTTGTAATCTTCATTTTCAAGTATGGATGTTGGCGTGTATTTGTAGTAGGGATCTGTGTTTTCTATGAGTTTGTATGTTGTGGCCAGTGCTTGGTGAACTACTTTGGCAGCTGAATCATGCCTGGCTGTGTACTCTGTTCCGGCCAATATTTTACATCCGCTCGTTATGTGTTCGATCGTTTCTTTCTGCTGGTGGCATTTCCTACATCTGTCCTCTGCAATAGTCGGGTCTTTGATGATATGCTTTTGGTAGTTTCTGGTTAATATGACTTTATCCTGGATGGCAAGTAAGAAGCCTTCAGTCTCAGGGAATAGCTGCCCATCCTGTAACCAGGTGTATGATTGTTTTTTATTTAGGTGGTCTTGTTCTATGTGGTATCTGTGTTTTCCGTGGAGTGTTTTCTCTGACCACGTTTTCATCTTTTCCTGTTGTAATTGGGTGTGACTGTGTGTGTCTGCTGAGTGGTCTGCCCGGGCTAAGTCGAGAGGTGTGTAGTTTTTGTCTGCTTTCACTGTCGCTGTGTGGAGGCTGGTTTGCTTGCTGTGAAAGAATTTCCTAAGTGTTTGTATTTGTTTTGTGTGTAATGATCTGATGTCTATAATTCCTCTTCCTCCTGCCTTCCTCTCGATGGTAAGTCTTTCTTTGCATGCGTTAGGGTGTAATTTCCTGTATTTGGTGAATTGAGATCGTATAAGGATGTGAATATTTTCTATGTCTGTTTGTGACCATTTGATGATACCAAATGAATATGTGAGTACAGGTATAGCGAACGTGTTGATGGCTTTAGTGAGATTCTTAGAGTTGAGTTTTGTTTGCAAAAGTTTCGTCAGTCTGTTTTTGAATTCGGTTCTGAGCTCTGTTTTGATGTGAGTGTGGTTGAGTTTGGTGCTTTGTTGGAAGCCTAGATATTTGTATGTTTCTTTGTCGAACATGTTATCGAGTGTTTCATTGTTAATGGTTTCTGTCTCATGGTGGCACTTCCATTGGCCTTTGTTGATGTGGAGCACTTTGCATTTACTTATACCAAATTCCATATTGACATCTAAGGTGAATATTTCTGTGATTTTGAGGAGTTCTTTCAGCTGTGTTTGTGTGGCAGCGTAGAGTTTTATGTCGTCCATATATAGGAGGTGGTTTATTTTATGTTGATTCACTTTTTGGTGTCTGATATTGAAGCCATGCTCTGTTCTGTTTAGTATATTTGAGAGTGGATTGAGGCAGAGGCAAAACCATAGAGCGCTGAGCGAGTCTCCCTGAAATATACCCCGTCTGATGTACAGCTCTTCTGTTTCGATACGTTTGGTTGGTGTTTCTAGGCGTATTTTGGTTTTCCATGTTTTCATAATTTGCGCGAGAAACTGCCTGAGTTGTTGGTTGATTTTATAGATTTCTAGGGCTCTGATTAACCAGCTGTGGGGTATGGAGTCGAAGGCTTTTTTATAGTCTATGTAACCGATGTGAAGGTTTCTGTGTTCTTTTCTGGTTTGTCCCATAATCACGCTATCAATGATCAGCTGCTCTTTGCATCCTCGACTATTTTTCCTGCATCCCTTCTGCTCTTCTGTGATAATATTGTTGTCTGTCAGGTGTTGTTCTATTTTCTTGGAAATTGCGGCTGTGATGATCTTGTATAGGGTTGGAAGACAGGTGATAGGTCGGTAGTTTGACGGGTTTGTGGTGTCTGAGCTTTTGGGTTTAACGTATGTTATTCCTTGTGTAAGGAAAGTGGGAAGTGTGTGTGGTTGTAGAATGGCTTTGTTGATTTGGTGTGTGAGTGCTTCGTGTGCGGTGGTAAACTGTTTGTACCAGAAGTTTTGTATATTGTCTATTCCAGGACATTTCCAGTTGTGTGTGTGTTTGATTGTTTCTGTAATTTCTTCTGTAGTTAGTGTGGAATTTTCTTGTTCTGTCACACGTTTGTGTTTATCTTCTTCGGCTTTGATCCAGGGGGTGTTTATTATTATGTAGTTTGGGTTCTGACCAGACAGTTTTCCAATAATCTGCGATTTCTTGTTTGTTTGGTGGTTTAGTTACTACTGTCTGCTCGTTGTACATAGTTTTTCGGTAGAACTGTTTTTCGCTTCTTCGGAAGAGGTTGTTGGTGTCTTTCCTCTCGTTTGATTCTTTGTATCTACGGAGTCTTGCAGCATATACGGATAGTTTTTGTTTCAAAGTATCAACGATTTCTGGCAGTGTTCGCTTGAGAGATTTAGATTTGATCTTGTCTACACCCTGTGTGACACGTTTGGACGCGTTCCCGTTCATAAACTGGGTAAGGTGTCCCAGATCTCTTCTGATGTTGTTGATTTTGTTTTCTAGTCTTATTTGCCATTTAAATTTAGGTTTTCTGCTGTTGGGGTCTCTTTGTCGTTGCGGGAGTTTTTGATTATTTTGTGTTATAGTGGTGATTGCTGCTGCATATATTATTGTGTGATGTCTTCGATCGTGCTTAAGTCTGTTATGTACTGTGGTATTATGTGCTTGTTTATTGTGTTGAGGATTATTTGTGTGCTCTGTTTGAAAATTAAACGAGGGATGGGATTTCTTGTTGTAGGATCGGTGCCTGACCATCGAGCTAGATGTGACTGCATTTCTGCTTTGAGTGTTTGTATGAGAGGTGATTCGGAGTGATGTTGTGTAGATGTTGTTGAGGGTGGTGAGTCATTCATTTTATCGTCTGTGATATGGTGTCGTGTGGTGCTTGCTATTTGCTTTGAAATATTATTTTGAGTTATGCTCCTGCTGGGTGGTGGGTCTTGTTGTTTTCGACTGGGTGGTTGTGTGTGTGAGATTGGTTCGGTATCTGCTCTACTGTTTCTATTGTTTGGTTGGTCTGTGTTGAGTTATTATTATTATTATTATTATTATTATTATTAAATTGGGAGACTGGAGTTGAATTTAATGAAATCGACAATATTTGAAAAAATATATTAAAAGTTTACAGATCTTCTTACCAAATTGATCTCAAAGGAAAAGAAAAGTTATTTGAAAAAAATCTTAGATAAGGAATATATAAACAGCACTTCAATTAAATTAGAACTTAAATTGAGTCGGTTTAAGAAGATTCCAGAATGTTATTTTCATAAAAATATTAATCCACGGCACTACTTACTAGTAAATGTTGACTTATTGCGTAATTATAGAAATTTTTGGAAATGTTTCAATAAATATCTGTTTTTATAACATTTTCTATTATAGAAACCTTAAAATGACACAAAAATGCAGAAATTTGAGTAATATACTTTTATTATGAGGGTCTTACTATAGGAATAACTCTAACCTTATCTCTAGCTTTAACAAACTTAAAATAGTTAACTATTTATTTAAAAAAAAAATAAATATATAGTATATTCATTCATAATAAATTAACTGCTCATATTTATCTTAATCTCAATCTTCAACTTCTGAAGAGATCGCCGCCGATTTGATGCTGGCTGTTCTTCTTCTTGTTACGTATTCAGAGGTCAACAACCATTTTCTTCTTCTTTAGAACTCTAGTTCAACCAAAATCCTAATACTGTTAGAAGAGGAGATGTAAAACTTTTTGGAACTAGCGTCACGACTATCCAACCAATTGAATAATCGTTTGGGGGATATTCTGGGTATTCTTAATCCTGATCTTCATATTCATTCTGATAATGATCTTAATATTGATCTTCACCTTCATATTCCTTTCCTGAGGAAAACTATTCATTATTTTCGTCTTTCAAATAAATTATTTCTCGATTTGAAGATGATGGTTTTTCTTTTTCTATGGTGTTTACTACTAGAGAGCAGCAACAAACATGCAGAAATTTACGACCATAATCTGATTAGGTAGGCTCATTTCATAAAAATAATCTCTTCCGAATTTCAGAGACTAAATGTAACAAACCAAACTAAAACCCCGCTTATGTCATAATACCACCTTTAGGGAGCAGGAATGATAGGAAGTAAACCAAGAAAAATAAATGGAAGAAAAAATCGCGAAGAAAAGTCTACGGTTTTTATTTAATCCCTTATATATAGATACACCTCTTTATTTGGTAAGTTAAGAGTATCCAACACACATACATACAAACACACACATGCACACGCACACTCACACATACACGCACACGAACGCACACGCATATGAACGCACACGCACGCAAACACATATTTAAGATTCTCGGCAATTTACTATTCAAAATAAAATTGATCACTGAAATATTTTACAAAACAAACTCTTAATATAATAAATACGTATGTAGAGGGGGAATTTTTAAAGATTAAAAACATTCCGTATTTTCCTCAATTCATTGAAAAATTGGAACGTTCTGATGATCCCAAGTAAGCGTCTAATAATTCTTTCAAATTTTCAGTCATATCTGGAACAAAAGGTTTTTAGAATTATTATCTACAAAATCTTTACATTCAATAACATCCAATTATTTATTTATACTGATTTAATTGCTTTAGTTTGTTTAAGTATGTTAGTTTTTGTTTTCTGCAATATACTTTCACTATTATTCCTTAGAAATATTTTATTGGTTCACCAGCATATTCATCTTTAAATTTACCCACGAGTGTTATTATTTTATAATTAGTAGTGTCGAATTTGTCAACATTATGTTTCATATCTTCATTGACATTATCTGTTCTATTTTTAAAATCAACGAGTTAGTATCTGCCTATACTTGATATAATGGTTTAAGAATTCATAAAAAAAACATATATTGTAGTTTTTGCTGTATCTAAAATAAAAAATAAAAACATAAACTGGTTTATCATATTCAACTGTTTTTTTCTTGCATTTGAATAGCAACTAAATGTTCACTAAAAATGACTCGTTCTTTAAAATGTGGTTTTGGAATTAAATTTTTGGCACTATGTTTCTACGACATCTTATTTTCTCGAAATTAAACTTTCATGAAAAACTTTTAGTATTTCTAGACATTGTATATCTTTTAAAGTGCCAGATAATTTTGATAAATATGGCAAAAATTGAAATGAATCTACAAACCATATACAGAATTGTTTTTTTTTTAGCTTTCCAATGTGTGGATGCACGTACGCGCTCACGTTCATACACACACACACACACACACGTATACCCGCACACAGGCACCTACGCACTTACATGCACGCACACATCTACACACGCCCACACTCGTATACACTCGCCCACACGCGCATACATACGCACACCACGCATATATATGCACACCACGCATACACATGCATACACACGCACACACACAGACACACACACACATGCATGTTCTAAGGTTAAATGAGGTTAAATATCCTACTACTACAAGGTCTTCACGTTGATATCACTGTATAAAACCGGATTTATTCCATTCTTTTCCGTCATTTTTCTGTAGGTATACAAAATCCTTGGCCATATGTTATTGTGTTCGATTCTGAAAACTTTTTGCGGTATGAATCCAATCATTTTCATTTTTTCCGTCAACAAGTTAAAGACTGTCTTTGTGATATGGGTTGAAAGGTACTTTAAAAAAAAAACTCTTTTGGATAAAAGTGGCAAGAATATTGCCTCAAAATTCGTAAATTTGAAGGAGAGGGCGAGTGTCCTGATTGTTCATGCGCTAATAATATTAATTTTATTTCCTATATTGAAAAAATTGTTAGTGATAGGTTATTTTTTTTTTGTTTTTATTATTTTGTTTTTTTTTATTTATACACCAGAACTTATTTTTTATAATTCGGACCAGGAAAACAAAATGTATGTTCCTGATGACGTTGATATTGACAAAATTTTATAAGATAGGTTTTTGGAAAATTAAATTTTCACACAACCACCCTATATCTCATAATTCGAACATTCGAACACAGCAAGCTTGCTTTCTAAACCTAACACTAATATTTTGTCAGAATTATGTAATAATATTAATGATAAAATATTCTTTCAAAACATTTTAATATCAACATAACAATTTTAACGAGCCACAATTATCTCATTTATTAAATTTACAATTTTCTATCATAACACAAGTTTCTACTCAATCTATAAATACTGTTCTTAATAAAGACATACCCATAAAAATTTCCACTCATGTACATTCACATACAGTAAAAGAAATTTAAAAATACAAGGAATCAGACACCGTTTTCGACATTACAAATTTTGAAATTTGCTGTAGAGTCTCTTTATCGAATTCAAAAGAGGAAACGTGGGATAGAATTAAAAAATTCTTGGTGAGATGACAAATTCCCCCATTTTTTTAAACTTACGCCCATCCATTACACCAACTTATTAAAGAATAGGTTCTTTCAGTTCTATACATTTCAAATTTAATGCTGAGCAGTTTCAAAAGAGGGGATAATTAAAATGATATATCTGTAAGAAATGTAAAAGCACTTTTACAACAAATGACAATTTTCTTTGTCATTTGAAAAAACAATATCACATAAATATGTATACAACTCATCTAGAAACTGTTCACAACCTGAAAGGAGCCATATCTATTAAAAAACGAGTTAATATTTTAAAGTAGTAACATGTTGCATAATAATCGAAAATGTGATTTGGGGTTCTTGGATCTAGTTCATGTGACCTTGGAGTAACTTTCTACGTTTGACCCTTGATTACACAAAACATCTTCAGGATTCATAACACGTTCCTTGCCCTTAGACCCTGTCTAATCCCAAGAACCATCATTTACTTCAACTAAATAACTATTTTTTTTAGTTTAAGAAGTAAAAAAGTATTCTGACGATTATAGGAAAACTATTCAAAAAATTTATGGAGTAGCCATATTAAATTACACATTCACAAAAATAATGCAGCTAGCTCTTAATATAATAATGATTTAATTAGACATAACGTATATGATTTTGATCATGTTAGAATTAATTTACGATCGGAAAAAATCCAAAATTTACAAATTTGGGTTCTAGAAATATTTTAAAATATATTTATATATAACTTTTGTTATTTATACAGATTTTGAATGTATTCTTCAACCACTAAATGTGGAGGTAACTGATATTGATCCTAATAGTTCCTATACTTTTAAACAACATGAACACATTCCATATCCATTTGCTTATATAAAATATTTTTTTGATAATAGTACTTTAAAAGATGAAATATATAGAGGTATTAATTGTAATCACGTTTTTATTAAGTTTATAGAAAGATATGTTATTAAATAAATAAACCAATGAGTATATTAAATGAGTTCGATAGGGTATATCATAATTATAAAAATGAATGTCACATTTGTAATAAAATTATTATTGGGGAAAGTGATAATGTGGCCGATTACTGTGACTTAACAGATTTCTATAGAGAACTAGTATATTCTAAATGCAATATAATGTCTAAATATTTAATTTCCTTCTAGTTTTTTCCATAACTTATAAAATATGATTCACATTTATTTACCAAAAATTTATGTAAACACGATGAACAACTGAAGGTAATAGCACAAAACAGAGAAAATATATTTAATTTCAAAAGTATATCGATGTTGGCAGGTTAATTGTAGGCGGAGTAGGCGATTCTACCTGTCTGTGCACTGCAGCCTCTTCGCTTTTTGTGCTCCCCTCTCTTGGTTACAGTTTGGAATTATTTATTGGCTTTTTAGGTACTAATAGCTATAAACTATTATACATGATTGATTAATAACGTGAGAATACATATTGGGTCTTAAGATATTTACATATTTGAGACCTAATTAACTTAGCCTAGGTAAGATTTTAAATAAATGTGGGAGAATATTTCATGAGTAAAAAACTTAAAATTAAACTTAATGTTAATTTAAGACTAAATTAAGCTACTCCTGAGTTGGGGGTCCGAGGGGCTGGGGTAGTATGCGTTCCTGATTGTGAGGTTGGGTTAATGAGTAGCGTTATCCAGGAATTTGAGCTAAGCCTTGCTCATGAATTCCCTAATTGTGGACATCTAGAGGTCTTGGTGAAGGTGGGTGTTGCAGACGAATTTGGTTACATGAGTATCGTCCCTCGTCCCTTTAAAAAGGTTTATTAGAATCCCTCCAAGCCCTTCATGCGATAATTCGTCGCCACGCTATAGATCTGCGAATAGTTTATGTTTGTTCCAAGTTAAAACTGCACATTCACATAGGATGTTCATACAAGTTTCCTCCTCTTCACTACATACTCTGCATGTCAAAATATCGATGTAGATTTATATTTTGATAAACACATTGAAAAGCTAAAAAAGAAACAGTTCTATATAAGGTTGGTAGACTCATTTAAATTTTTGCCACATCGTTTGTCAATATAATCTGACACATTAAAAATGAACAATGTCTAGAAATATTAAAAGTTTTTCGTGAAAAAGAAAAGTTTAATTTGGGGAAAATGATGCTAAAAGTTTAATTGCAAGACTATGTTTTAAAAAATAACTTATTTTTAATGAGTATTTAAATGCAAAAAAATCTGTTGAATATGACAAACCAGTTTATGTGTTTATATTCTCTTTTAGATAAATCTAAAATTATTATGTCTGTTTTTTGTGTGTAAATTCTTAAAACCATTATATGAAGAATATACAAAGCTACTAACTCATTTATTTTAGAAATCTTAGATGACCACTATCAAGATATGAAATATTATATTGATAAATTCGGCACCACTAATTATAATATTATTAACACAGAGTACATAAAAATAAGTAAATCAGTCGTGAGTAAATTTGAAGATGAATATGCTGGTGAACCAATATAATATTTCTGAGGAATGGTAATGAAAGCATACTGCGTAAAATAAAAAACAGCATACTTTAAAAAGGTAAAGAAATTAAATCAGTAGAAATAAATAATTGCATGTTATTGACTACAAGGATTTGGTAGATAATAATTCTAAATATATTTTGTTCTAGATAGCATAACATATGTACCGAATTAGTTAATAAATTAGCTTTATCCTCAGATGATGATAGAGGATTCAAAATTGAAAAGAGTTGTTATAAGCTTACATGGAGTCACCCGGATGGTGGCTTTATCAATGAGTTGAGGAAAATAAGGATTTTTTTAATCTTTAAAAATTCCTCCTCCACTAGATGTATTTATTATATTAAGAGTTTGTTTTGTAAAGTATTTCAGTGATAAATTTTATTTTGATTGTGTTTAGAATCCTTTAATAGGGAGATAGATCCCACCCAACCTATGAACAAAGATTAACTTCTTTTAAAAAATGGAAAGGAAAATTCGATCCAGAAATATTAGCTGCTACTGGATTTTATTATATAATGAAGGATGCTATATGTTGTTATTATTGTTGTCGTGAAATATTGTAACATAATTATAAAGATCGTCCAATTGATGAACATTATAGATTTTAAATAAATTGCTATTTAGCTACACTATAAAGTTAAAAATATACAGTTAAGAATGGTAGAAGGCAAGAAAAATTTTTAGTAAACCATATTTTCTTTGTATAATTTTATGACTTTAGTCCATATTCTGTTTATATTACTAAACATATATAAATAATAAAACCAGTTCTTTTTGATCAGTATGTAATTAACATTTCTATTATTCTAAAATATTTTTAGTGTTACTTTATAAGGTGACATATAGTATGGTATGTTATGAAAACGATACCATTTTTACGAGGGATACACATTGTTACTACATGAAATTAAGATATTAGAGCAGTGATTCCTAAAGTGGTTCAGGTGGAACCCCAGGGGTCCACGGGAGACTCGACGGGGTCTACGTTGGCGTGAAAAAAAATGGGGGTTCACAAGTTGTAAGTGGGGGTCCACGAAAATTTATCTGGTTTCGATAATAAAGAACAAAAATGTTGTCTTGGCTTTACCTATCAATGTAGGCAGATAATACACCACTCAAAAAAATTAAGGGAGCAAAAAAAAATTCCAAATTTTTCGGTGATTTTTGACAGGCAAGCATTTTGAAGCTTTAAGATTCTAATTTTCAGATTTTTTGGCTAAAATTTTTTAGGAGCTTCGGTTCTCATGCAATCCTAACAGATAGCGCGAAAAAATAATATTGCAAATATTTTGCTTTTTTTTTGGTCCACGGGCTTGAAAAAAATTTTTTCAGTTAGGCCGGCATATGGATCAGATAGCCTGTTTATTTAGCATTAATTTCCTTGTTTTAAAACCTCCCTTAATTTTTTTGAGTAGTGTATTTTAAGAAGGTCAGCAACTGTTACTTGTAAAAACTTGCATATTCGATATTCAGTACAACGCGCGTCGAGACTTGCAAAGCGCCGCCCGTCCGCCCGCAACGCAACGCGTTCAGACGTGCAAAGGGACGAAATACGACTTGTGCTGTGCTTGCAATCTTGCATGAACTTGTTTGATTCTTCACCAATATAAATACGTATGCCAAGGACAAACGTTACTCATTTGTTTCCGGAATTTTGAAAAGAAAAGTGTGAGTGAATCGATGTCAGTGTTTGCCAGTGCCGGAAAAAGTAAGTACCTGCCTATTTGTTATTCATACTTTTATTTTATATTGTAATAATATTATATTTGTTATGTTTGCGTGTAGTAGGTACGTAATAAAAATTAAATACTGAACAGGGCCATTATTCGATACTACTATAAAAGAACAGAGAGCCGAGAAAGATTGAACTTTTAGTACTTTTTATTATAAAATTATTTATTTACCCGACTGTGGTGATTGATATGATTGACCTGCATGTTTGTACATATTTCAGTGCCCTCGTAGTTGCTAATGCTAAATGACTAAAAATATTTTCATAAATTGTACGTGTCTTTATGTACCACTCGTAACGTACATCAAAGTAATAAATAAATCATTAAAATCGCGGAATTTTGATGTCAAAATATTCTTTAAAAGTATTTTCTCTCGAATTTACAGAAATGTATCAAAAAAATATCAAAAAATATTTTATATTACATTAAAATAGGTTCAGCTGTTTTGTGAAAACCTCTATATGGGTCTTAGCAGTTTATTGCTTTTAATAATTAAAATCAGTTTTGCAGGCATTTTGGTTTTTTCATTGCAATAATTAATTAATCCTATTTTATTCTGTTAAAATAGCCATATCCTGTAAAAGTCGCCTTATGATTACTAAAATAAACATTTTTTTCTTTACAGGTAGGTACCTGATACGAAACATGGCTGAATCTAAGAAGAAATGTCTACAGTACAGTGTTGATTATTTAAAATTTGGTTTTTTTCCATGAAAGGCAGACAAACGATTGCCCATATGCCTTTTATGCAACAAAGTTTTGAGCAATGACTCTATGAAACCATCGAAGCTCGAAGATCATCTAAGAAGGTGTCATCCTGATAAAATAGGTAAAGATTTAAAATATTTTCAAACATTAAAGGAAAAATATGAAAAGAGACCCACCGTGCACAGTATGTTCGCTTCAACGTCTCAGAGTAACGATGATGACTTGCGGGCATCTTACAATATCTCATTGCTTATAGCGAAATCTGGAAAACCGCACACCATCGGAGAACAGTTAATTTTACCCGCTGTTGAAGAGGTTTTAAAAAAAAAAACTGTTCTGCACAAACCTCCATTTGACGTACTCAAAAGAATTCCTTTGAGTAACAACACTGTACAAAGACGTATTGATGAAATGAGCTCTGATATTGAAAGCTTCTTGTATAATTATCTGCAAACAACTCATTTTTCCATTCAACTGGACGAGTCAACTTTACCTGGTAATGAAGCATTATTATTGGCATATGTTCGATTTGTTATGGACGAAGAAATCCATGAAGAGCTGCTATTCGCGAAAACTTTGGAGACGGACACTAAAGGCGAATCAATATTTAATGTCCTGAGTGATTTTTTTAAGGAAAAATCGATTCCATTTACAAACATTATTTCGGTGGTAGCAGATGGAGCTCCTGCCATCTTCGGGCGATATCGTGGGTTTATAAGCCATCTTAAAAGAATTATACCAGGAGTAACTGCAATTCACTGTGTCATCCACCGACAACACCTGGTAGCGAAAAACTTGAGTGATAGATTGCACCAATCGCTTCAATTTGTGATTAAAGCAGTTAACAAAATAAGAAGCAATGCGTTTAATACCCGTTTATTTGCACAATTGTGCGACGAAATTGATGAAGACTTCCAACGATTGCTCTTACATACTGAAGTACGCTGGTTGTCGAAAGGTGCATGTTTAACAAGATTTTACTCACTTTTTGAATCAGTTTTAGAGTTTCTGGAAAGTAAAGATCCAGATTTAAAAGAAAACCTGATCAAATTGAAAGCAGACATCGCGTATTTGACAGATTTGTTCAAAAAATTTAATGACATTAACTTGCAGTTACAAGGGGACAGCCTAAATTTAATAAAAACAAAGGGTGTAATTTCGGCTTTCTTGGAAAATTGAAATTTATGAAGCAAAATATTAGTCGGCGCGAATTCTCCCAGTTTCCAAACTTGTCACAGGCAGAATGTCTTGAGGATATTCAGACATATGTTCAACATTTAAATGCCCTGCACGATGACTTCAAAAATAGATTTAAAGATATTCTGACGATGGAAATACCACCATTGTTCATAAATCCATTTGATGAAATGGAAGTGGCGAATGTGGTATTACAAGAGGAGCTACTGGAGCTTAGCACCAATGAGGAGCTGAAGGTGAAATTTAAAAAAGGCTATCAAACATTTTGGCTGCAGGCAGAAATACCCGAAAAATATCCTGGGCTTTTTTGATAGCGTTTTCCTCGTCATACCTTGTCGAAAAAAGTTTTAGTGTCGTTACAAACCTATTAACAAAAAAAAGGAGCAGATTGAACATCACAGAACGGGGAGATTTGCAGTTATTCCTTACAAAACTGAAACCAATAATTTGCTGTCATCCCTCCCATTAAAATTATGACTAATTTTTTTTTAATTGTTGATTTGCATTGTTGAAGTTACGGTACGTTATTAATGTTTAATTTTAATTCTATTAAGTCTGTAATCATATTATTTTAATAAAAATAGAACACAAGAGAACATATTATTTTTCTTTTTATTTTTACCACTCCGAATTTAGGGTTGGAACTCAGCCACGACGCAAATTTCCATCGTTAGATCTAATCTTCACTTTTTTGTCGAGTTTTGGGAATATGGTAGAAATCTAGCAGCAGGGGGTCCACCGAAACCAGTAAAATTTTGAAAGTGGTCTACGAGAAAAAAAAAATTGGGAACCTCTGTATTAGAGGAAAGAGTTTTTTTCATGGGCATAGCACACATGCTGTAGGGAAACCCCTAAAGCGCTACAGGAGCGACGCGTGTACGGACAAAGCGATTCACTGTAATTTTGAGTAGATGTAAATTATACTCGGTGGGAAATAGAGTCCTAGGTAAATCATTTTAAATAAATGAGATTCTCCATATAAAACATTGCTTAAAAAGTACAGAAGGGTGATGTATTCCATCAATATTTTATCCTACGGGTATTTCCCCAAAATAGTAAGTGTAGTGAAAATAAGATTTTAAAATATATTACTTAAGCAAGTCACGAACAAAATTTGGAACCATTGGAATTGGGTTGGATCATTTTTTACCAATAGTTCTTGTTGGTGGGCACTAACGGATTTGGAAGGACTCTAATTAAAGAAGAGTGTAAGAACTTGTAGATTTATCAAGATGTCAGCTATTTTAATTTATTTAATGGCGACAGAACTTTGATAATGTAACAATATATTTGGAAAAATATAATCAGTGTCTTATAGTAAAAATTCAAAAAACTGGTGGATATTATGTGTGGGTCTTTGATTCTAACGACAAATGAAAAAAAAAACAAATATTTGTTTAAAAAATTACAATTTTTAAAAGACAAAATTTTTCAAAATATTTAAAAATGTTTTAATTTAATAATTATTCAAGACGCGTGATTTTACAAAGTTACAATCTTTTAAATTCAAATTAGAGAGTAGGAAAATACATTAAGAAGAAACGGAACAAAGCAAAAACAAGCGTGTTGAATGAGGAGCGAAATAAGATGTCTTTACTAATTACGTGAGATTTTGTTTATCATAATACGTGAAAAAGTAAATGAGAAAAAAAAACTGCTTAGATGGGTTGCCATTTAGAAGAAGAATTAACTGTGAAATAATACTTATTAAAATTTTTGAGGAAAAATAAAAAATGTTAATGTATAATGAAAAGTTTAATGAAAAATTGTCAATAAACAAATATTTAAATTTTGATTATTGTTTTATTTGAAGCTATATTAAACATATTACAATATCTTTTTTTTTAGGATTCAAGAATTATGAGTTCTACCAAATCCTAACCATTAAACAAAAACTTTATTGCTTGTTTTTCTTAAATTTTTTGTTGGTTTCCTTTTAGCAATTTTTCATCGTAAAAACCACCCTCAATATATTTACTTTTATTATATTTGAAAAGGTAGGTTGGTGGACTTGTTAGCTGCACATTTCTTATTTGAAAAAATTTAGTATGCCAATTTGGACTGTACCCTTTATTAAATACTTCTGTTTGCTTGAAAATTCTAACAAAATCGCTTTCCTTAAGTCTGGTGTGTTTTCAATCAACAGTTTTCCTAAAAGTAAATAAATTTAATAATATATTTTCTTCACTTCTGTTAATTTCAACACGTTTGTATCTTGTATTTCTATGAAGGGTATTGTATAATTACGGTTAACCTTCTCCACTATACTTGCTTTAAAATTGGAAAAAATACTATAACGATTTATCTTATAATCTGTCGTTAGTTATTGAGATTCCCAGTTATAAAATTATTTTGCCAAATCTGTTTGCCAATTAATCGGCTTGTCTAAGGGTTTTTTCATTGCTATTGTTACATGCTTCCTACTTTTGCTTTTAGACGGTTGTTTCCCAACATATTTTGTAAATGCATTTATTACCACTAAAATGTATGTGATATATTAGACTTGGTATAAGGTTGCATTTCAACTAAATCTGCTTGCCATAAATCGTTTAGCCCCTTAACACATGTTTTTCTTTGCTGATATTTTTTTTAGCAGGTTGATGTTCGAAAACAGTTTCCTTTATATTTTCATTCATGTTGACTTTTTCTTACTAATATTTATTCATGGATATCTTACTTAAATGACATTGAATGGTTTATTAATTCATTTACCTAACCTGTTCAACCTTATTTTTAATGTCTTATATTATTCCGAAGTGCATCGATTGATTTATTGTTGTTGTTTTGAGTTTCTTCGACTTTACTTTGAAGTTCTCGAATTTTTGCATTAATTTTACTCTCTAAATAAACTTTTGCTAAACTATTTGCATTACTCATTCCCTTTACTGTAGAGTTTGATTCTTGAGCACAAGGCAAGTATTTATTTCTGATCAGAGTTCACTGAACCGTGATCCGGTGGAGTTAGTAAAAATTGTTAACACTCGCTTAATTAAGTTAAAAAACTACAGGTTCCATTCTTATTTCAAGAAGTAACTATATGGGTCCCAAATTTTTAAGCTATGTACCATTTGGTTTGCAAGTTATCGCGCCAAAAGACAGGCAAGCAGGGAATTTTTTCACAAATGAAATACATGTAAGTAAAAAATAGAATGGGTAATACTTGCAAAAATAAAATATAAGTTTATGTGTAATTTGTAGCCCAATAATACAATTCCACTTAATAGAACCTTAACAATAATGCCTATGTAATTTTGACCCTAAAATATGTAAGTATACTCTATTTTTTTATCCGATGAAAATTTATTTTTCTGACATTAATGGTTTTTCCCTGAACTGTTTGTAGTTGCTAAATCACAAGGGAGATTTAGACTAATGATAAGATTGTTAAAACATGTGTTATTTGCAACAATGCCAATATAAATAAAAAAAAACAGTCTAAATTCACATTTGGACTGAAACTACAGAATATAGACAAATTGTTGTGTAATGAACTGCCACATCTAGTCTCAATATATTCAAGATAGAACATTCATTTTCATTCTTAAAGATAATCAGAAAAGATACTAAATTTACCTTTTTACATAAAATCATCTTCAGAAACTTTTCTTCATAGGAGAATTATTGCACATTATTCTTTTTACCGTTATTGTTGTAGAACTTCTTTATTACATTATGTTCCAAAGCCTATTACAGTAAAAAATTTCTCTTAAAATGTTTATAATATATAATACTATATAATTATATAACATATTGTTTTTAACAAATTCTGACAAAGAAAATTATGAATAGGTTGTAGTAAATAGTGATAGTACCGATTAAATCTAAACTCACTGACTTGATGTATAAATGTGTTGAAAGACCATATAGTATCTTTCAAAACCTCCATATTTAATATTAGTAAGTGTTATCAAGGAACGGAAGCTTTTACGGTCTTGGTTACGTGAGAATTCGCCAATGATTACAGGATATATCTTCAGGGACCATTACTCTAAAAAAGCACAAGTCAAGTATTTATTCCTTATACCACTGTGCTGTAAGTTAGTAGAATAATAGTTTTCATCCAGTGATGTAGACCGTAACCCTGGTCCTTATTAATGTTAGTGTGTTTGGAAATTTCGATTTTCCTAAAGTTGCATTCACAGAAACTGTTAATATATCTGCGTTTCCACAACTCACTTTACTGAGCTGCAAAAGTAGTTTTATCCAAAGGTTAGAATTTTTACTTACGAAAATTTCTGTCTGAGAAATAATCTACGCTTGTTGAAGCATTGATGATGAAACTATTACCGGAATTGAGTTAAAATGAACAAAAAAGTTTACTCTTTACCTTTAACCATACTAAGTTATTGTTAATATTGCAGAATTTGCCTTTTTATATAAAATCATCTAGAATCCAAACCCCCCTACTCTGATAGTAGAGTTTTAAAATAATATTTGTATATAAATATTGATAGCACACATTTATAATAATTTCATAGTAAATTTAATTATATATATATATATATATATATATATATATATATATATATATATATATATATATATATATATATATAGGTATGTTTGTAACTAAATAACAATGTAGGGATGTAAGTGCTAGCCAAAATAACATCGGAAACCTCTTTAGCGCAGTCAGATGGGTCGTCGAATCGAAAACAAACGTCTAACCAAGGAAAAGTTCTAAAATATTCAATGAGTTTTATTTAGCAGATTTGTAGTACAAAATCTTGCGCGGTTTGGGCTCCTCTCTGTCACTGATTGGTAGAATACTCGACAATGAAATCTGTTTATGGTAGGAAGAACCAAACGGTGGATTTACGATGATAGCATAAATTTCTTGTGGTTAAAAACATATTAAGACGACTAGCGAACTCTCCATCTCGATTAAGGATCCATGTTGGTTCGTCAATAAGCTGAGTTCAGCCGCAACTGATTGAGAATGATTCAGCTTCACAACCTTGTTGGTCGGTAGTATTTGAATACTTAAGCCAGTTCGAGATTTGTCACTTATACCATTAGTTTTTAAAATTTTAACCCCTATGCTAGTAATATAAAATTTAAGTTCAAATTCTTATAGATATTACTTTCGATTATTTTTAGAAAGACGGCGGTACATACCTTCTGATAAACAATTTTAAAAATATTTTCCCTAAAATAGTTAATTAAATAAGTGAATCATTAAATTAGATCTATTTGTCAAATGCTATCTTTAAGATCTTAAGTTCAGCTAACGTTGTTCCTAAAATAATTGACTTGGAGAGAACGCACGCTATGAAGGTTCCATTTTTAGCTTAAGATACAGATTCCTAAAAATGGTTAAGTGTTTAAGTCACTGAATAATAATTATAAAGTCGAACATATTTTCTGTACCTGTTTGAACACAACTTCGAATTATCTTTTATTAACATTTTTGACCACTCAAAATTTAGGTTCTGTAAAATTATCTTCAAATAAAATACAGTTATGACAATATTGTTTCAAACTTCAATGTACATTGTTTTTTCGAGAAGATAGAGTGTAAGTGGTTCCTTCGTTATTGAATATAATTTACATAAAAAAATGCAACATGAACACTTTTTAAATTTTTATTAAAATATACATAGAATTAAATAACATTTGGAATTTATTTAAAGTATAAATTTATACTCTATTTGAATCGGTTGTAACAAATATAAAAGGTATAGAATATATTTATATATTTTAGCGAAAAACAAAAATTTACTGCAGTAATAAATTGGTGCTAAATTATTTATATTTTATGTCAAAATAATTATTTATTACAACAGTTTTGGTGGTAGGTAATAATTTGAAAATTTTTGATGATTCCAGAAAAATAATGCATACCTATGCCTAACAGGTTCTAGTGCCACCTCTCTTACTCGAAAACAATTGGCTATAACTACTTGTCCTTAACGTCAACTTATTTTTATTATTAATATAGTTTATTAATATTACTATGTTATAAATATTTCTAGTGAATGGTTATATTTTTAGATTAAAAATATTTGATATATTCCAAATTTCAATAAATCATTGATGAGTTGTAAGGTTTCCGAATTTTCATTGTAGTTACTGGAATTAATAACTTAACCTGGAGAAACCTTCAAATACTATAATTTTCTACCACGCAGGATTTATTTACATTTATACATATATGTATGTATATATATATATATATATACATATATATATATATATATATATATATATATATATATATATATATATATATATATATGTATATATATATATATATATATATATATATATATATATATATATATATATATATATGTATATATATATATATATATATATATATATATATATATATATATATATATTTATATTTATATATATATATATATGTATATATATATATATATATATATATATATATATATATATATATATATATATATATATATATAGGGTGCCTCATATGTATGAAATAATGATTCCACAGCATTTATTAATCAGTGTATCAAAAAAATGTTTAAATAAAAGATATAGGGTGTTATACGGCGCACATGCTGACGTTGACAATAAAATGTTTTGAACTATCAGTTCGTAAAAATTACACCATCTTGTTTTTTTTTTAAAGGGAAAGCCCTATATATTATTTTAGTTTTGAGTCCTACTAAAAATTCTAGATATTATTTGTCTGACATATCATATGTCTAAATTGAACGTTTTGGAATTATTGTCGTTTGAAATTTAAAATAAAAAAAGAGAAAAAAACTAAATACTCTAGGTTTATGTTTAAGGTAACAATTGCTCAAAATACCTACCGTTAACAGCGTAGCAATGACCCAATCTGTCATAAATAGCCCGAACAGAGTTTTGCAGAGAATCTGGGGTGATGTGTGCTACTTCATATTGAATTCTTTGTTGTAAAACTTTTACAGTTTCAGGTCCACTTTGGTAAACTTTGGTTTTCAAATGACCCCATAAAACAATCGAGTGGCATAAGGTCGGAACTCCTTGCAGGCCATTCTACAGCACCTCTTCTGCCTATCCATCGATTAGGAAAAATCGCATCCAAATATCTACGAACATTGATTTCATAGTGAGGAGCTGCTCCACCCTCTTGATATCACAGATTCCTGTTAGGGGCATCCAAATTATTTTCATCAGGAAAAAGACCTGCACATGTGGGAATAAGTTGCTCTTGGAGTAACTGTAAATACCGCTGTCCTGTAAGATTTCCATAGATAAAAAAAGGGACCAATGGTATGACGTCTACAAATCCCTGTCCACACGTTTATCTTTTGTGGTCTTTGAGCACGACTGTCGATTATCCAGTGGGGATTCTCATTAGACCAGTATCGGCAGTTATGCCTGTTAATTCTTCCGTTAAGACAAAATGTAACCTCGTCAGAAAAAACAATATTATGAATTAGATTAGGATCATTATTGATTCGTTCCATCATTACCTCGCAAAATTTAACGCGTCTATCGTTTTTATCTTCAGATAATTCTTGCAATAGAGTGGGTTTGTATGGATGCAATTTTTCTTCATTCAGTATACGACTTAAGGTACCTTTACTTAAGTTGTGGTCTAGGCAAAGCTGACGAGTGGCTGTATGGGGATCTTCTGTAATTTCCAATAAAACATCTAACTTTTTATCATTGCTTGTTTTAACTTTTGAAGGTCTAGATTTAGAACGATCCTTAACATGACCTGATTGTCTAAATCGTTTTAATGTTTTGCTAACTACCGATTAGGTTCTCGATTCGGATATTTTGCGTTAAAAAGATCACACATCTTCTGTTGGTTCTTCTACGCTCTCCGTAACCAACCATCATTAACAAAGTGATTCTTTCAGTTTCTGTTAAATGTACCATTATGATATTACGCTCAAATTGCAGTTTCACAAAATGTACCAATAAATGTTTTCGTTAGTAAATTTTTTTTGACTCGTTTAGTCTTTGCCTGATAGTAAATGTTTGACACAAGCCACATATTTTATTGATACACCGATTAATAAATGCTGTAGAATCATTATTTCATACATATGGGGCACCTTGTATATATATATATATATATATATATATATATATATATATATATATATATATATATATATCGATAACGCAAAATATCCGAATCGAGAACCTATTACCTAATCCGTAGTTAGCATCAGGTCATGTTAAGGATCGTTCTAAATCTAGACCTTCAAAAGTTAAAACAAGCAATGATAAAAAGTTAGATGTTTTATTGGAAATTACAGAAGATCCCCATACAGCCACTCGTCAGCTTTGCCTATACCACAACTTAAGTAAAGGTACCTTAAGTCGTATACTACTGAATGAAGAAAAATTGCATCCATACAAACCCACTCTATTGCAAGAATTATCTGAAGATAACATTGATAGACGCGTTGAATTTTGCGAGGTAATGATGGAACGAATCAATAATGATCCTAATCTAATTCATAATATTGTTTTTTTCTGACGAGGTTACATTTGTCTTAACGGAAGGATTAACAGGCATAACTGCCGATACTGGTCTAATGAGAATCCCCACTGGATAATCGACAGTCGTGCTCAAAGACCACAAAAGATAAACGTGTGGACAGGGATTTGTAGACGTCATACCATTGGTCCCTTTTTTATCTATGGAAATCTTACAGGACAGCGGTATTTACAGCAACTTATTCCCACATGTGCAGGTCTTTTTCCTGATGAAAATAATTTGGATGCCCCTAACAGGAATCTGTGATATCAACAGGATGGAGCAGCTCCTCACTATGAAATCAATGTTCGTAGATATTTGGATGCGATTTTTCCTAATCGATGGATAGGCAGAAGAGGTGCTGTAGAATGGCCTGCAAGGAGTTCCGACCTTATGCCACTCGATTGTTTTATGGGGTCATTTGAAAACCAAAGTTTACCAAAGTGGACCTGAAACTGTAAAAGTTTTACAACAAAGAATTCAATATGAAGTAGCACACATCACCCCAGATTCTCTGCAAAACTCTGTTCGGGTTATTTATGACAGATTGGGTCATTGCTTCGCTGTTAACGGTAGGTATTTTGAACAATTGTTACCTTAAAACATAAACCTAGAGTATTTATTAATAGTTTTTTTCTCTTTTTTTATTTTAAATTTCAAACGACAATAATTCCAAAACGTTCAATTTAGACATATGGTATGTCAGACAAATAATATCTAGAATTTTTAGTAGGACTCAAAACTAAAATAATATATAGGGCTTTCCGTTTAAAAAACAACAAGATGGCGTAATTTTTACGAACTGATAGTTCAAAACATTTTATTGTCAACGTCAGCATGTGCGCCGTATAACACCCTATAACTTTTATTTAAACATTTTTTTGCTACACTGATTAATAAATGCTGTGGAATCATTACTTCATACATATGAGGCACCCTATATATAAAAATATATATATATATATATATATATATATATATATATATATATATATATATATATATATATATATATATATATATATATATATATATATATATATATATATATATATATATATATATATATATAATATATATATATATATATATATATATATATATATATATATATATATATATATATATATATATATATATATATATATATATATATATATATATATATATATATACATACATATATGTATAAATGTAAATAAATCCTACGTGGTAGAAAATTATAGTATTTGAAGGTTTCTCCAGGTTAAGTTATTAATTCCAGTAACTACAATGAAAATTCGGAAACCTTACGACTCATCAATGATTTATTGAAATTTGGAATATATCAAATATTTTTAATCTAAAAATATAACCATTCACTAGAAATATTTATAACATAGTAATATTAATAAACTATATTAATAATAAAAATAAGTTGACGTTAAGGACAAGTAGTTATAGCCAATTGTTTTCGAGTAAGAGAGGTGGCACTAGAACCTGTTAGGCATAGGTATGTATTATTTTTCTGGAATCATCAAAAATTTTCAAATTGTTACCTACCGCCAAAACTGTTGTAATAAATAATTATTTTGACATAAAATATAAATAATTTAGCACCAATTTATTACTGCTGTAAATTTTTGTTTTTCGCTAAAATATATAAATATATTCTATACCTTTTATATTTATTACAACCGATTCAAATATAGTATAAATTTATACTTTAAATAAATTTCAAATGTTATTTAATTCTATGTATATTTTAATAAAAATTTAAAAAGTGTTCATGTTGCATTTTTTTATGTAAATTATATTCAATAACGAAGGAACCACTTACACTCTATCTTCTCGAAAAAAACAATGTACATTGAAGTTTGAAACAATATTGTCATAACTGTATTTTATTTGAAGATAATTTTACAGAACCTAAATTTTGAGAGGTCAAAAATGTTAATAAAAGATAATTCGAAGTTGTGTTTCAAACAGGTACAGAAAATATGTTCGACTTTATAATTATTATTCAGTGACTTAAACACTTAACCATTTTTAGGAATCTGTATCTTAAGCTAAAAATGGAACATTCATAGCGTGCGTTCTCTCCAAGTCAATTATTTTAGGAACAACGTTAGCTGAACTTAAGATCTTAAAGATAGCATTTGACAAATATATCTAATTTAATGATTCACTTATTTAATTAACTATTTTAGGGAAAATATTTTTAAAATTGTTTATCAGAAGGTATGTACCTCCGTCTTTCTAAAAATAATCGAAAGTAATATCTATAAGAATTTGAACTTACATTTTATATTACTAGCATAGGGGTTAAAATTTTAAAATCTAATGGTATTAGTGACAAATCTCGAACTGGCTTAAGTATTCAAATACTACCGACGAACAAGGTTGTGAAGCTGAATCATTCTCAATCAGTCACGGCTGAACTCAGCTTATTGACGAACCAACATGGATCCTTAATCGAGATGGAGAGTTCGCTAGTCGTCTTAATATGTTTTTAACCACAAGAAATTTATGCTATCATCGTAAATCCACCGTTTGGTTCTTCCTACCATAAACAGATTTCATTGTCGAGTATTCTACCAATCAGTGACAGAGAGGAACCCAAACCGCGCAAGATTTTGTACTACAAATCTGCTAAATGGGAAGAACTCATTGAATATTTTAGAACTTTTTCTTGGTTAGACGTTTGTTTTCGATTCGACGACCAATCTGACTGCGCTAAAGAGGTTTCCGATGTTATTTTGGCTAGCACTTACATCCCTACATTGTTATTTAGTTACAAACATACCTATTATATATATATATATATATATATATATATATATATATATATATATATATATATATATGTATATATATATATATATATATATATATATATATATATATATATATATATATAATTAAATTAACTATGAAATTATTATAAATGTGTGCTATCAATATTTATATACAAATATTATTTTAAAACTCTACTATTAGAGTAAGGGGGTTTGGATTCTAGATGATTTCTCAGACAGAAATTTTCGTAAGCAAAAATTCTAACCTTTGGATAAAACTAATTTTTGCAGCTCATTAAAGTGAGTTGTGGAAACGCAGATATATTAACACTTTCTGTGAATGCAACTTTAGGAAAATCGAAATTTCCAAACACACTAACATTAATAAGGACCAGGGTTACGGTTTACATCACTGGATGAAAACTATTATTCTACTAACTTACAGCTCAGTGGTATAAGGAATAAATACTTGACTTGTGCTCATTTAGAGTAATGGTCCCTGAAGATATATCCTTTAATCATTGGCGAATTCTCACGTAACCAAGACCGTAAAAGCTTCCGTTCCTTGATAACACTTACTAATATTAAATATGGAGGTCTTGAAAGATACTATATGGTCTTTCAACACATTTATCCATCAAGTTAGTGAGTTTAGATTTAATCGGTACTATCACTATTTACTACAACCTATTCATAATTTTCTTTGTCAGAATTTTTTAAAAACAATATGTTATATAATTATATAGTATTATATATTATAAAAATTTTAAGAGAAATTTTTTACTGTAATAGGCTTTGGAGCATAATGTAATAAAGAAGTTCTACAACAATAACGGTAAAAAGAATAATGTGCAATAATTCTCCTATGAAGAAAAGTTTCTGAAGATGATTTTATGTAAAAAGGTAAATTTAGTATCTTTTCTGATTATCTTTAAGAATGAAAATGAATGTTCTGTCTTGAATATATTGAGACTAGATGTGGCAGTTCATTACACACCAATTTGTCTATATTCTGTAGTTTCAGTCCAAATATGAATTTAGACCGTTTTTTTTTTTTTATATTGGCATTGTTGCAAATAACACATGTTTTAACAATCTTATCATTAGTCCAAATCTCCCTTGTGATTTAAGCAACTACAAACAGTTTAGGGAAAAACCATTAATGTCAGAAAAATAAATTTTTATCGAAAAAAAAAATAGAGTATACTTACATATTTTAGGGTCAAAATTACATAGGCATTATTGTTAAGGTTCTATTAAGTGGAATTGTATTATTGGGATACAAATTACACAAAAACTTATATTTTATTTCTGCAAGTATTACCCATTCTATTTTTTAACCATATATATATATATATATATATATATATATATATATATATATATATATATATATATATATATATATATATATATAGATATTGTAACATTTCATTTTTTCCTAGAATTTTAAGATCATGTTACGACACTGTTTTTCTACCATATAATTTATACTTTTTTACATTTTTATATTTATGGCAGTGATTTCAATTCTTGCGCAGTGTAGCTTAAAACAGTGTTTTAAATTTTTGAGCAGTTTAATTTAAACCTGCAGTGTGTAACGCGTGTTGCCGACTTGACTTATTTAGTTTGCATTAATTTTTCACCTGGGAGTGAGCCATTTTAAAGCCGTCACTTTGAATGAGAAGGGACGAAGATAGATAGCGACCAGATGTAATTATTAAGGGCTTTTTCCACCATTAAGCAGTAGTGGCTTTTTCAACCATGAAGAGTTTTTTTCTCAGTGATGTAGTAGTGCAGTAACGGTCTCTAGCTCTCAACTTTAAGGCCTTTTTATGAGAAGCTCACCAGGAGAGGCCAAGTAATTTATGGAGAACCTACGAGGAGAAACCAATTCGTAAGTCATAAGCACACCAGTCTAAATATCTCACTTTCTGTCTACAAGTGCGTTTCCATCGACTACTCTACACGTGTAATTCGCGAAGTTAATTTCAAAAACTTTTGATATCGAGTTTTATCAAGCCTTTTATTAAAAACTTAATAATCCTAATTAAAGACTCTATGCCATAGGGTACACTCTTCTAATCTAAGGGGTATTTTCATTTAGTAAATGTAATTTTAAGAGTGTAATAAAGGTAGGAATTTTTATTTTGTTAATAAATTTTTTATTTAAATGTGTAGTGTCTCACTAAACGCTTGCTCTTTCTTTCAGGACGCAACTGTTGTATGTAAATTAATTTTATTTCAACAACTAAATAACTCTTCAGTATTTTTTCATTTTTTGAACTGAACTTAGATTCTTTTTATTCTAAAATAAATGGTGCCCAAAAACTGTACAACCAAATTTTAAACAATTATAGAGACTATTTTCAAAATTAGTACAAAAATTACCTCGATCCCTATGTACTCTACCAGTAAAAAAACGAGCTAGCTGATGTCTTAATTCTGTCCTCTATTAGTATTAATATCCACACAATCCATTCTCAAAATTAAGATATAAATAAGGGGCAAATAACGGCTTCTATTTAATAAATAAGATATTTGTTAAAAGTAAAGAAAGTTAAGACGTTTCAAAATGGCGCCCCCAACGTTCTGGGGCTTGAAGATTTTCTCTCATAAAATAGAGTAAGGAGCAGTGAAGTTTTTGAACAAAGTAAAAATTCTAACTTTTAATATTATTTTTCTTTATTTCTGAACGTTTATTAAAGGATACTATACTATGGTAATAAGACAAAAGCAGGGAATTTATTTGATGGTGTTATAGATATTTGAATGTTTTTAATTGAAACCGTTCTAAAAATTCCCTGTTTGTTATCGAAAGTCAAAAATTTTAGGCTTCAATCTGCACTTGTGTATTTATCTGTTATCTTCAAAATGCGGTGTTAGCAAAATACTATATGTTTTTGTTTACCCATGTTTTGCATGAATGTTGAAAATACTTTGCTTATACAGGGCAGCACTAAGACATTTTTTGAAATTGTTGAAAATTTTCAAAATATTTAGTAAAGAAGTTTTCATATTTCAGTTATCTTTACATATTTCTTATTTTGACTTATTTTTTTAAATAAGTCTTTTAAATTAAATAATTTAAATACATCGTCATAGAAGCTTCCAGTTTTAAAGTCAATCACATGCTGGAATATGAACTTTGGATTATGAATTAATCGTTTCAAGCTTATTTTCACATTTTCACCGACGTGCGTAACAAGATACATAAGGCTTATGAACGGAACAGTAAATCTTATAACCTCAGAAAAAGTTTTCCTTTAAAGTAGATATCACGTTTGGCGAAAAAATAAAATTCTTTCCATTGCGGTAGATAAATTCACATCTAAGTTGGTACCTAAGTATGTGCATTGCGTGATGAGAGAAAAGATTTCAGATTTAGTATATGGTTTGGTTAATTTAAATGGGACTAATGGGACAATGGCATGTTAAAGACTTAAAACCATTCAACGGACCTAACCCTAACGAAAGTTTGTCAGAAGAAAATAACTAATATTTACATTATCTTAATTGTCCAATATGATTTTTTATTTTTTTTGATGTTCTGTAGAAGTGACGACCTCGTTATTTAATTGTTGTAAAAGTTGAGCAGTGTATAGCTTACTTTTATTATTTTTTTGCTAAGGTTTTAGGTACTGGCCATATTCAAACTTGTGGTTGTGGTGAGGTTTAGCATCGACTCAATTTTTTTTGCGAGCTTGAGACCGAGTCACATTTAGGATATATCATATGACTGTCGGTATTTCGGAGATCGCGAGATTTCATTTGCTAATAATCCCAAATAATACCCAGTTCTTGACACTTGGAAGCGAAAATTTGATTAGAGGCAATCCAAAGTGATCTTGAGTTTGGACAAGCGCAAGGTGTAGCTCGTGTGATATGATGTTAAGTCAGGAGTCTTTATGAGCAATTTCAAAGTTAGTTACCCGAGGGGGTGTATTTTATTACCTATGTGGTATATTTTGGGTGCAATTAAGAGTAATTTGATTTTGATTCATCCAGTAAGTTTGAAACTTGGATTATTTTTTTATTTTTTTGGATCTTCTTCTGAACTAACAAGCTGAGGGTATTTTTTACATTTTTCAGGGTCGTATCAATGTTACCTTTGAGTTAGTAGTTTTCTATGATTTTATTTTGTATAGACTCATAGGTGTATAACGTTGTTTTTTTGTTTTACTATCAAGTTGATAGGAAATTGAAATCTTGCAGGAGAATTGAAGGCAGATCATTTACAAGAGATGAGAGCAAAGTGAGACAGTCGTTTTACAAAGAAACGATCAAAATCTGACACCGAGATAAGAACCTTGTTACGATTTTTAGATTTTCAATAGATAATTCTAGAAGTTTGGGCTGACAGAAAACGGTTATGGGTGATACCTGTAGCAGTTTCTTCTAGAGGCTATTGTCTGGGAATACGATTAACACCGTGATCGAATATTTGCACTGTCGATGTTTTCTTCTTGTTTCTGATTATGCTGGAAAAGCCCTTGTCATCTTAAATATTTGTTTTACATTTTGCCACAGAAAGGTTAAGAAATTTTCGCATCGGTTAGATTTTTTTAGCTCAAAATTTCAGTTTAGATGCTCGGTTAATTTAACCTTACAAACCTTTTAGGTTGTATTCCATAAGTTTTTTGTTTTTCTACAGGCTGTGATGCACTGGGTGCTAGCAGATGCCGTTACAACGTTTGGCAGGGAGTTAGTCTTCTGAGGAACAGACTGATTGGAAGGGTAGTCTATGGGAGGCGAACGTTTGACCTTTGGGACCTTTTTAAAGGTTTTTTTACTCAGTGGTTATCTCTATCTGAGCCAAAGGAGAGCCTAGCTATTGTATTCGACCTCAGCTCCAATTAGCCTATTAGTGGTGACAGGCTGTTGGCAGTAGTGTGTTTCGGGACACTCTATTAAAAATATTTTTTTTGACGTATGGTGGTGTGGTAAACACCGTTTCAGTTTAGTGGATTCTATAATCTACTCCGTTTTGTTGGTGGACACCAGGGTCACCAGTTCTATATTTTATTCTCTCCCCCTTTCAATATATCGTGGTGAGGTGTTTATCTCCTGTTATCTGGGATGGATTAGATGTTTTTCGTTGCTGTTCTAGGGCGAGACGAGTACAAGAGGGTTTTTCATGCAACTTGGAGAAGCGCAATGCTGGTTATGTTTTTATCTTTGTGTAGCCACCCTGAAGAGCGACGGAGAGCGTTTTTTCCGACTCATGTTCCTAGGCAGATTTGCTACTTTGGTGCGATGTGCCGAAAATCTGTTTAGCTTTTTCTAAGAGCTTTCGCCAAGCTCGATATGGAGTTGTCATAACCAAGGGTTTGCGATTTGGACTGTTGTATTTATTTGCTGCCTGAGGGCATATGCTCAAAATGTGTGAGTCGTTTTGTTTGTGGACTCCTATATATAAAATTGTGATTTTAAGGAGGTCCTATTTCGAGACTTGCTGTCTCATATAGTTATTTTGGGAATGTTTCCTTGAATATTAGTTGCGCGCGGACTAATTATTCTGTTCCTTGTGAACATTGTTTTTTGAAGCAATTGGGGAATTTTAGCTTTTATAGCTATTCACTGTGCTTATAGTGATATTATTAGCTTTTATAGCTATTCACTATGTTAGTTGCGAGGTTGTTCTTTTAGAACGCGGACTTTGTGTAGCTGAGGGCTATTTACAAAGTGCTTTCTTGGCGATGAGCTGACGTGTTTTCTGGCGATGTACCAGAGCGTTTTCCCTAGCGATTTTTGCATGTCTGAATGTCTTAGGACGTCGACATTGCGCGATAGTGCGGATACTTTCTAAATGCGACTAGTAATGATACTAGGTTTGGAATGTTCTCTTAGCGATAAGCTAGAGCATTGGTGGCGATTTTCTCGAGCGTTTGTCTGGTGATTTATCCAGATGTTTTTCTTAGCCATGAGCTAAATGGTCTTATAAGACTTTTCTTTTTAGAATTAGTATTTTTGCTAGAATCTTTTATTTTTTATTTTTCTTCGTGTAAGAATTTTTATAAAATGTCTTTTAATGAAATAGAAAATTTTCTGACAATGCTTAAATCGTCTTAAGGAGGGTGTTCGTATTTTAGTTCAGTTAGATTTTTTTAATCTAGACAAGTATGTAGATAAAGTTATATTTTTTTGTTTTAGTAACAATAACAGAGCTATTGTTTTTATATAGGAAAACCATTATTGTTATTGTGGAAAAGTATTTCTTATGTTCATGCAAGAGCTTTTATTTGATTGTTAATGTGCTTAACTTTAGTGCTTAATTAAGTTAAGTCTAGCAGCCCGATTCTTATGTTTATGCAAAGATTTTTATTTGATTTTTAATGTGCTTAATATTAGTGCTTAATTAAATTAAGTCTAGTAGTAAGGTTTGAAATTTGTAATTTTGTTTTAAGTTTTTTTTGACCTTAGTATTAAGTGATAGAGTGAAACACTTTGTACAATTTATCTAAGAAGGCTTAGTTTAATAGACTAGTGTAGTCTATTTCTTTTTGGAAAGGGGTAAATATAACATTCATTTTTTCCTAGATTTTAAGATCATGTTACCACACTGTTTTATAATTTATATTTTATTACATTTTTATATTTATTGTAGTGATTTCAATTCTTGAGCAGTGTAGCTTAAAACAGTGTTTTAAATTTTTGAGCAGTTTAATTTAAACCGGCAGTGTGTAACGCGTGTTGCCGATTTGACTTATTTAGTTTGCATTCATTTTTTGCCCGGAAGTGAGCCATTTTAAAGACGTCACTTTGAATGAAAAGGGACGAAGATATTTAAGCGGCCAGATGCAATTATTAAGAACTTTTTTCCACCATGAAGCAGTAGTGGCTTTTTCGACCATGAAGCAGTAGGCCGTAGTGGCTTTCTTCTCCAGTAGATTAGAGAGTTTTTTTCTCAGTGATGTAGTAGTGCAGTAACGGTTTCTAGCTCTCAAGTTTAAGGCCTTTTTCCTTTCTTGAAATATCCTGCTCATCCTCAGGCATTTCGGGTCAAAAAGTGTTTAGCAGCCCAAATGAAACTAGAATGGTGATGGCTGAGACAATATTTTTGTGAGAAGCTCACCAGGAGAGGCCAAGTAACTTATGGAAAACCCACGAGGAGAACCAATCCTTAAGTCATAAGCATACTAGTCTAAATATCTCACTTCCTCTCTACAAGTGCGTTTCCATCGACTAGTCTACACGTGTAATTCGGGGAGTTAATTTCAAAAACTTTTAATATCGAGTTTTATCAAGCCTTTTATTAAAAACCTAATAATCCTAATTAAAGGCTCTATCTCATAGTGTACACTCTTATAGCCTAAGGGTATTTTTATTTAGTAGATGTAATTTTAAGAGTGTAATAAAGGTAGGAATTTTTTGATTTTGTTAATAAATATACTCTTTTTTTATTTAAATGTGTAATGTCTCACTAAACTCCTGCTCTTTCTTTCATGACGCAACGGTTGTACGTAAATTAATTTTATTTCAACAACTAAATAACTCTTCAGTATTTTTTCATTTTTTGAGCTGAAGTTAGATTCTTTTTATTCTAAAATGAATGGTGCCCAAAAACTGTACAACCAAATTACCTTGATCCCCATGTATTCTACAAGTAAAAAAAACGAGCTGGCTGATGTCTTAATTCTGTCCTCTATTAGTATTAATATCCACTCAATCCATTCTCAAAATTAAGATATACATAAGGGGCAAATAACGGCTTCTAATTAATAAATAATATAAAAATAAATATTTACTAAAAGAAAGAAAGTTAAGACGTTTCAATATATATATATATATATATATATATATATATATATATATATATATATATATATATATATACATACATATATATATATATATATATATATATATATATATATATATATATATAGGGTGTTATAAAAACAGTTTAGTAATAATATTAAAATGGGTGATTTCTGAGATAACGTAGACCAACGTTCAGTACTTTTTTTCTCAATTTGGACATATTTAGAATTTGGCAAAATTTTCCATTTATTACCCTGGCTGAGTCTGATGCCTATGATCAGTGTGAAAGAAAGTTAAGACCTCATATCAATATATATATATATATATATATATATATATATAGGGTGTTATAAAAAACAGTTTAGTAATAATATTAAAATGGGTTAACGTAGACCAACGTTCCTTTCCAAAGTAATCTGACTTTTGACCAAAATATTGTTGTAATGTATGTATTCCTCTTAGAATGATTGGATATAGAACAAATTTAGGATGTTTACTATCTCTAATAAAAAAAAGCTAACTTTATAAAGCTATTAAGAAACAGTATGTTAACATAAAGTATATGTGGATTCTCACAATTTATTAACAAGCAGTAAAATCAAGTAAAAAAAACTAATGTTTCTGAGCGCACAACAATACAAAAAAGCAACTTAATCAACGGCGTGAATTACATACAGTATTATAAATTCACGAAATGTTAAATACAAACCTAGGCCGTACATATACTATTTACAATGAATTAATTAGCTAGCCAGTCATAGCGAGACCTAGGCAGGAAATGGTTAAAGTATTGTATTATTTGCATGTAAATGTTCGTTTCTATTATTATGTACCAAAATTTGTTGTATTAACCAAAATAAAAAAATCGTACACTACAAAAATGATTTAAAAATTCACTAGGCCCAACTAATAATAATAGACTAAAAACCTAAGCCAAAAAATAACTTGGGGCCAAATCTGGGGAATAGGATGGGTGGGGAATTATTTCGAAGCCCAGCTTGGGCACTTTTGCCATCACGGCGGCCGACGTGTGCGCAGGTGCATTTTCTTGACGAAGAAGCACTTTTTTGCGCGCTAATCTTAGTCGCATCTGCTTCAACTCACTATGCAAATGGTCCAATCAGTGGACGGAATAATAATGAATTTTAGCGACAAACCTTCTTTGTAAATGAAAAATATAGAGATGTTCTATATTTGTCTACATAGTGAATTACCTAAGCTTAAGTATTATTTAGATCTCTTTACGGGAATATTGAAAAGATGCATAGGTAGTTCAACACGTCAGTAAATAGGTTTACGTTTAAAAGCAAGACTGTCACAGACTGACGCATTCGTTACCAAAATATGGTATAAGATTATTGAATTCATGAAAAAATGGTTACGTCAATTATTGGCTGAACACTACGAAACATAGTGAGTGCAATACAGTTCGAGCATATAATTCTCAAAACCAAAAAAAAATCTTCTAAACTTGCCTAAAGAAATTGCTTATATCATTCTTCTACTTCTTATTCTTTATTTTAGGGCCTAGCCCTGTTACTTCTGCTACTATCCTCCAACTGAGCCGGATGTCCAGCTTTCTTGCTACCTCTTCGGTAGTCTGCCTGGAGGTCCTGGCTAGTGATCTTTAACACACTTGGTGATTCTATTCTGATCTAACCCATTTGACTATGTCTTCTACTTGCAGTTCTTCTCTTATGGTGCTGCTTCTTATTTGATGTTGCAGTGTTACTCCTCCTATTGTTCTTAGAATCTTCATTTCAGCACTTCTCATTAGTTGTGTGGTTTTGGACGTTTCTGCTCTGATTTTAGCTGCATATGTCAAGACTGGTTTCATACAAGTGTTGTAGATCTTCACCTTACTTTCAGTTGACATGTGTCTATTTTTCCAGATGACGTCCCTTAGGCTTTCCGAGATTCTCCATGTGTTCGCTCTTGTTTCTTCAATTAGATTTCTATTACTTAAAATTTGTGATCTAATTCAATTTCATCACTTGCTCTATCTCATTCTCTGCTGTTAATTCTGCGTCATCCGCATAGCGTAGTATCTTTAGCGATATGTTGGCAATTCGGTATGCGCTGCCGTCTTTTTTAACGTCGTTAATTATTTCGTTCATCACTGTACTGAAGAGTATAGGGCTTAAACTATCATCCTGTCTTATTCCAGTCTTCATATTAATTCCATGCGTTAGTTTTTGGTTGACTTTGATATGTGTTTTGTTATTGTTATAAAGGCCTTTTATTATTCTGATATACTTGTTGTCGACGTTATGATGTTATAGAATGGCTACGATGTCGGATAGTCGTATTCTATCGAATGCTTGTTTGATGTCCATTATACAAATAAAGATGGATGTGATAATCATTTCTATTGTGGAGCTGTTCTGATGGAAGCCCTGCTGTTCCTCACACATTGCTACATTGAGCTCAATCCTTTGTGCTAGCAGTTTCGTGAATACCCTAAGACCGAGCTTAGTCAGGTTACTCCTCTATAATTTTTTGGTTCTTTTTATCGACTTTTTTAAGTATTAGGATAGTTATACTGTTCTCCAATCTTCTGGAACTGTCTTTGCTTGGAGGATTTTGTTAAAAAGTTTCGTTATATCTTTGGCCACAACCTCTCCCCCATATTTCACCATTTCATTGCTAACATCATCCACACCTGGCGATTCTTTCTGTTTCAGCGTTTGCACTACTTTTGCTTATGTTATTTCAGTGTAGGGCAGCGTTGCCTGTTTCTGATCTTCTTCGTTAGTTTTGTTTTCAGTCTGATCTCTATACGTTTCTTGAAAGTATGATAACTATTTTTCTGGGCTGATGGTTGTCACTTGTATTTCTTCATTTATTGGTTTCTTCCTATTCCTTAGCATCTTCCACGCTTTTTTTTTGACCTCCGTATAAGTCATGCTGCATTTACATTGAGAAGTTCATCCAATATTCCTCTTTTGTATTTGTTGTGAACTTCTGCTGTTTTACTATTTCTATATTATACGTATCACTCTTGTTTTTCCTTTGATAGCTGTTTAACGTCTTTTGTGAACTATGGTTTATTGTTTCTTGTTCCATTTATGTTGATAGTTCTCATTCCTATTGCTTTAGTTGAACTTGATTTTATGTTCGATGAGATTTTTTCTAGGCCTGGTTCACGTTATCTTGTTCTATAATGTGATTGTCGACGATTTTTTGTTTTAATCTTTCTGGGTATAGCATTGATGTTCCTAAAGTATTCGGTATTATATTTTAATATGTATTTCGCAGGCTTTTTCTTTCGTATGTTTATTTTTTGAGGGTATTTGCAGAGTGTTAGACCGTGTTCTGTTGTTACATTTGCTGACGTCAATATCCTCGCATCCAGAATTTCTTTGGGGTGTATGCTTTGATTTGTAATGACGAAGGCGATTATTGATTTTTGGTCCCTTTAATTGTTAAATGTGTATTTGTCTGGAGGCTTGTGGTCAAAGAAGATATTGTTAATGCTTAGTTCTTATTGTACGCAAGTTTTTAATAATATTTCGCCGTTGTTGTTTATAGTATTTTCGTTGAATGCCTACATTATTGAACGGGCATGTTACCAATTCTTGAGTTGAAATCTCCCAGGAGGAATATTTTTTCTTTCCTTGGCAATTTGTTCAAGGTGTCTTCTATGTTCGTTCTTTCCGCTAAAGAATAGTATGTAGTTGTTGTAGCCCTTCCTTTGGTTTTGGTCTCCGCTATATTATTTAATAAGGATACTACTATTTAATAATAAGCTATAAAGTATCCTGATTGTTTGAATCAAATATATTTTCTTTCTTTAACTTCCAAATGTGTTAAATATTTTTCAAAAATTATACTAAATTTACAAATGCTACAGTTATTTCCAACTCAAGTGTAATATGACTGAAAAAAAAAAGGAGATTAACTATTTACACGTCTGTCTCAACACATAACTTAAATATAATCGTATTTGTAAAAAAAAATTGCATCTGCATACGAATAAAAAGTTTTTATACTTTAAATTTTTCACATAAAACGATAGAAAGAATCCGAATGTAGTCTTTAGAGCATCAGAAGCTTTTCTAAATTGAAATAGGTAAAGTTCTAATTAATTATGTATGGCATGAAATAATAATAAAAAAAACTATATATTAAGCACAGCAACATTGTAACAGTACAGGTTATTATTAACATATCAGTTTCTTGTTTCGGATATAAATTTATTGGCATACCTGCTGAAAAAAAAAAAAAAACTTCAGGGTCCATTTTTTTATTAGTTATTGAGAAGCGATATTTTTAATTATCTTTGTTTAGTTTCTATTGATGCAATTATTTGCTGGTTTTAATATATTGAAAGATTTTCATAACACTATATATATATATATATATATATATATATATATATATATATATATATATATGTATATGTACAGGGTGGCCAATTTGTATGGAATAATGATTCCATAGCATTTATTAATCAGTGTATCAAAAAAACGTATAAATAAAAGTTATAGGGTGTTATACGCTGCACATGCTGACGTTAACAGTAAAATGTTTTGAACTGTCAGTTCGAAGAAATTACGCCATTTTAATTTTTTTTTAATGGAAAGTCCTGTATATTATTTTATTTTTGAGTCCTACTAAAAATTCTATATATTATTTTTCTCATATCATATGTGTAAATTGAACTATTTTGGAATTATTGTATTTTGAAATTTAAAATAATAAAACGACAAAAAACTATTAATAAATACTCTAGGTTTACTTTTAAGGTAACAATTGCTCAAAATGCCTACCGTTAACAGTGAGGAAATGACCAAATCTGTCATAAACAGCCTGAACAGAGTTTTGCAGAGAATTCGGGGTGATCTGTGCTACTTCATATTGAATTCTTTGTTGTAAATTTTCTGCAGTTTTAGGTCGACTTCGATTTTCAAATGACCCCATAAAAAATCGAGTGGTGTAAAGTCGGGACTCCTTGCAGGCTATTCTACAGCACCTCCTCTGCCTATCCATTGATTAGGAAAAATCGCATCCAAATATCTACGAACCTTGATTTCATAGTGAGGAGGTGCTCCGTCCTGTTGTTACCACAGATTCCTCTTAGGGGGTATCTAAATTATTTTCATCGGGAAAAAGATCTGTACAAGTTGGAATAACTTACTCTTGGAGTAACTCTAAATACCGCTCTCCTGTAAGATTTCCATAGATAAAAAAGGGACCAGTGATATGACGTCCACAAATCCCTGTCCACACGTTTATCTTTTATGGTCTATTTCAGACCAGTACCGGCAGTTATGTCTGTTAACTCTTCCGTTACGAGAAAATGTGGCCTCGTCAGAAAAAACAATATTATGAATTGGGTTAGGATCACTATTGATTCTCTGCAAAACTCTGTTCAGGCTATTTATGACAGATTGGGTTATTGCCTCGCTGTTAACGGTAACGGACATTTTGAGCTATTGTTACCTTAAAAATAAGCCTAGAGTATTAATATCTCTTTTGTCTTTTTTAATTTTAAATTTCAAATGACAATAATTCCAAAGCAGTTCAATTTAGATATATAGTATGTTAGACAAATAATATCTAGAATTTTTAGTAGGACTCAAAAATAAAATAATATACAGGACTTTCCATTTTAAAAAAAAATCAAGATGGCGTAATTTCTTCGAACTGAAACATTTTTTTGATACACTGATTAATAAACGCTGTGGAATCATTATTCCATACATATGGGGCACCCTGTATATATGAAGTTTGAAATTAATGTCTCATTTCGTTCGAGTGTGTGCCAACAAACCGATAACCGACAGACAGACCGACGAAAATGTGGGACTATGTTTCTCGTGATCTACGAACTCTAAAACGTGAAGAGCAAAAATTTCGTAACGTAATTTTTTCATCAATACAATACTCTTCTATATTAAGGAAAGTAATAATAAATCCTAATTTCAAATTATAATAAAATCCCGCCCCCCTTTCCAAATTATAATAAAACTAGTTTCTATTTGTACGCAACTGTGAGCTAGTTTTATCATTCACGTTAAAATATAACTTCTGTCGTAGTCAATCCACGCAAGGGTTTTAAGAGTTCAAGCGTTTAAATACGCTTGCCTTGTATTTTCCGCGTCTACTGGCACCATCATCTGAAAAATACAGAGTAATTACTCTCTCTATATGTATATATGGTGTTATGGAATTCGCTGCATATATTGGAATTGGCGGCTCCTTATGGCAAGACCGATTGCAGAAAATTCACCTTAAATAGCGAATCTCAATAATGAAGGAAAAAATCAACCCTAAAAAAATGATGAATAAATGTGACATGAATATTTTTTTGCACGCCGCCTCTGAGGAACCATACAACTCCATCTACAGTGTTGTCAAATATATAAAACTATTGAATATATTAATCATTAAAGAAGCACTGTAAAAAATTTTATCCAAAGATGGTCACTTACTAAAAATTTTAACCCCATTTATCCCAGAAAACTATAATCTGTCTAAAATAAGCCACAGAAGAATCTAGTGTTATAAAATTTTTTTATAATATAACTTCCAATTATTCAAGAAACTTCAAAAAAAAACATTTTAATAAAATAATATATAAAAATTTTTACTTTTTAAAATAATTCCTTCGTAACACCAACAAATTAATTATACAAGTTTTGAAGGAACACTGCCAAAAATCAATTTTTATTGTTATCTTCTAATACCTTCTCCTAATGGAGGTTGGTGACCACTTCTCTAAATGTTTCCCTGTTCCTCGCAACACGAAACTACTCCCCTACATTCATGCTGGTCTATTCTCTCATGCCAAGACTTTTTCTTTCTTCCGACATCCATTCTACGGTCAGCTCTTCCCTGCATGATAGTTTTCAATAGTGAATATTTGTCATTTCTGGGTACATGATCTAAGTAGGATGTTTTTCGTAGTTTTATGATTATCAAGAGTTTTGGGTCTTGGCCTATCCTTCGTAGAACTTCCTCATTAGTGATCCTAGCTGTCCATGGGATTTTTAATATTCTTCGATAGAGGCACATTTTAAATACTTTTAGCTTCCTAGCAGTTTATTGCTTCAACGTCCTTGTCGCGACTCCATACAAAAGTTGAGACCACACATAACATCTTAGGGCGAGGGATAAGTTTCTTTTGTAGAAGATTCTCTGGAATTTTGAAAACGATTTTCTTGCAACCTCTATTCTGGTTTTAATTTCAGTGTCTTGGCCAAAGTCGGATGTGTTATAGGTGCCTAAATATTTGTACTTTTCTGCACGTTCTATTTGTTTTCCTTCGAGAAATAATTGGCAATTGTGTGTGGTTTGATGTATAGAAACGACAACAAATGTTTTTTCCGTGTTTATCGTCAGACCCATTTCGACACTTTCTCTATTCACGTTGTCAACCAATGCTTGCAGGTCCTCTAATATTTCTGCTAAGATCACGGTATCCTCGGCAAAGCGAATGGTGTTTATTACTTCACCCCCTAATTCCTTCACTTCGTTCCCATAATGCTTTCTTGAAGATAACTTGGGAATATAAGTTAAACAATACAGGCGACAGCATGCAGCCTTGCCTAACTCCTCGCTGAATTGGTATTTCATATGTTACTATTTCATTTACTTGTTCTACAGCAGTCTAATTCCAATGGATGTGTCAATATAGCTAGTTGTATGGTCAAAGTTGGCCCTCGATAAAAAAATAAAATATTTAATATTTTTAATTAGAGTATAAATTGAAATACCTTTTTTTAGCTATTCTGATTTGTTATTTTGTAGTGGTTTTCTTTTTTTGCATAATTATTTAGAAGTTCCTCAGTACTATATTTTGGAATATGGTAAACAAACTGGATTAACAGCTGGTGGGCAAGAACGTCAAATGTTTTTCAAGTGGAAACATAGAGATATTAGAATAGAGGAGAGAAAGTATATACCCTGTTGTAAGCGAAAGCGTATAGTCGTTAAAAAGAGAAGGAAATAATATGAGACACTTCTGTCTCTCTTACTCTGCGCTTGAGCGCTGAATTCTGGCGCCTAGTAAGAGAGACAGAATGACTGATATTATTTCTTTCGCTTTCTATGAGCTCCGCGCTTTTCGCAAGAACTTACCTCCTCTTTTCTAATATCTCTATGAGTGGAAATAAGCCACTTCTTACGGTGCCTTCACGATGATTATAAATTGGTCTTGTATGATTGAATTATCATACCGGATCGACCGGTTGCTTTTGGTCTAGGTGTAAATAGTAAAACTACGTGAGAAGCGTGTCTCAGTGGCTTTCTGGTGGCTCGAAGATTTTCCATTTTTTTGTATTGTTAATGACATTTATGTATTTTATATTGCTACTAAGACATTGCCTACTGTAAGCACTACATATCGCATTGGGGAAAACCAAGTTTAGATCCGTAGTTTTCTTGGTAATTGGTTAAATTTTAGATAGGTATATATCACCTAGCTTAGCTGCAGTAGACGTCAAAATTTTCTTGTTGTAATAGCAATAGACTTTAAATTTTATTTTTAATAGTGTAATATACTTGATATATAACAACTAGTACTTTTCCAGAAAATGCAATTGTGTGGAGAGAGAGGTAGAGAAAGAATACGTACGTGAGACCATCCTTCGTTCTATCATTAGTTTTCTCAATTCCCACCTACTTGTTTTTGAAATTCAGTTCTTTCCTAGTTTAATTCTTAAACAGTTCATACCATAATAGCGATACGAATAACGAACTTCAACTAACCTTTTCCAAATTTTTCATTAATTTTTTTTACTATTTTTGAAAATATTTTTTGCTTGCTTTTTAAATCATAACCGTTATCAAATAGAAATTCTAAAAATGCCTATAAAGCATAATAAATATCAATGTCTAAATTACTTGACGAGACTTTATAATATATAATTCTAAATAAGAAAATTATAAATTGTAAAAATTAAAGTGGTTTAGTGATTATGCACAACCTAGGATATTTTATATGGAGAGCAATTGCCCATTTAAGGTACATCAAAATAAAACAGCTAACTTCATATAAAGGTCAGAGCTTGTTAAGGGGCAATGACTTCAAGAATCAACGAACTTGCTTTCAATTCTGATAGTGAAAAAATTTTTTTTCAGATTTTCACTTGCAAAAATCTTCGTTTATTATTATATTGGTGAAAAGTACATGATATGTTTCGTTTTTTCCACTATCACGTAATGATCAAGTCAATTATGAGCTTGCTTTCGCCTGTAATCAAGGAAATTCTTTTGATTAAATAGATAAGAAATTATGTTTAAATATTATTTTTACTATCTGTACGGCGTATTTTCTACTATTATTTTAATTCGTTATATTAATTGTACCAAAATTTAAAACTTCCTAATTATTGGAGAAAATTGTAGATTTGGCAACACAGACCTTCCCGTACAATAACGGCCATTCAGGGACCCCTTTTTTTTAATTTTTCAAAAATTTTTTAATTTGAAAAAATATATATTAAATATGCTTCTGCATGGTCCCACGAGACACTCATTTCAATATATACAGTGAATTTCATAACACCCTTTGTATATATATATATATATATATATATATATATATATATATATATATATATATATATATATAATATATATATATGTAAGTAATAGACATATCAAAAATAAAAATAGGAATTAATAAATAATGACTTTTTCTTTATAGATAGAACCTTTCACATATCTTTATTATGCATAATAAATTTATTTTACTATTCTTTCAACGGTTATGTCTTATTTAAATATCCTGTATTAGCTACCAATTAATATTATATTTTTCTTCTTTATGATTTCCTACCTTCTCTTTACATCTGAAATTAAAATATCTTTCATGGAAATATCAATAACTTAAACAGGAGCGAAGCTATTTTACCGCTTATTTAATTTTTAATGGACTTAAAGACACGCCATTACGTTCCACATGAGATCTTTTTTCGTAATGGCAGCAAAAGAAATTACTTGGACATTTATACAAAAGAAAAATATTTTTGGATTATTTTTCTGTTTTCCATTAACAAAGAGATAAATTCACATATTCAGTATTAATATATTGCAGGTTATTTTACCTTGTTTGAGTAAAAGTTTAATTGGATTTTGGCAACTATTTTCTTTTTAGTTAAAAAACGAAGAGTAAGAAAATTGAAAATTTCGTATTTCAATATATTCTTTCTATTTTATTTTTCTATACAAAAACATATGTACTTATAAGAAAAGGAAAAATAAAAATAAATAGTTTAAGTTCTTTGAAGCAACTAGTTCAGCCAATTATCTCAATATATGTATGTAAATTCTGGGAGACAATTAACATAAATCAGTAATTACAATAACACAAAAAAAAGTTGATTCTATAATGAGCCCTAAATATTTGATTTCGGTAAATAAGAACAGTATCCCGAATTAAGTAAAGATCTACTAATACTGCCTGTATCTCAAAAAAATTATAAAATGTCACTTAAAAGTATTCAGCTCTATACCACTGTCGTTACATCAAGTGATCTCAGACTCAGTCAGACTGAGCTCTCTAGCAATCATCAGAAGAGAATTTCTTCATATAATTTTAAATCGTTAACTAAATAGAGCAGTAAAAAAAGCATTTGAAATTGCACAGTTTAGATACAGCAATATTATGATTTTATTCTCTCTGGGGTATCACCAGGAGTATTGTCTTGAGTTTTGGACCTCAAAAAACTTGTGATCTTTTGTTTATAAACAATTAAAGTTTTCAAAACGCGTTTTTTGAGCTTAAAATGCGAATACCATAACTCTGGTTATATATGTCGGATCGAGACAAAAAAAAACAGACTCTTCGTAATGAAATTTTCAACAAATCCTCGTTAGTTTTAAGTCGCATACACAAGTACATAAACTACAAAATTGAAAAAACCGACAAAACATTGTTTTTTTTTTCGTTTTATTGTACAGGCCGACTAAGTGAACCAATCGGCTTGAAATTTTCAAAAAATATGCTTTTTGTTATAGCAAAAATACCCTGAAACTTTGATTCAAAAATATTGAACCCAGTGGACACAATTGAATTTGTTATTTAAAATTTGAATTGTCTGCTATTTTATGCCATTTGGTCCAAAATGGATTTTTTGTTAAATTTAGGACTTGATGCCAGCTTTCCGATGCCATTAAAAAAAAAATAACAGTTTTTTTTTTCATTTGTTTATTAATCAAATAAAAACAAATGAATTTTTTCGGTCATTTTGAAACCGCTAGAACTTGATTTTTTTAAAAAAATCATTTTCGTTAACATTTTTTTTTTTCAAAATGTCAATTGTTGTTATTTGATTAATAAACAAATGTAAAAAAACGGTTAAAATGAATCCAAAAAATTTTTTTTTAATGACATCGGAAAGCTGACATCGAGACCTAAATTTTGAAAAAACAAGATCCGTTTTGGACTAAAAGGTATCAAATGGTGGGTACTTCAAATTCAATTGTGTCCACTGGGTTTAATATTTTTGTACCAATATTTCAGGGTAGTCTTGCTATAACAAAAGGAATATTTTCGGAAAGTTTCAAGCCGATCGGTTCACTTAGTCGACCTGTACAATAAAATGAAAAAAAAGCAGATTTTTGCCTGTTTTTTCAATTTTGTAGATTATGTACACATTTGAGCGATTTAAACGGGGATTTGTTGGAAATTTCATTACGAAGAGTAGAGTAGTTTTTTGCTTGTCTCGATCCGACTGATATAACCGGAATTATTCACGTTTTAAACTCAAAAAAAGCGTTCTGAAAACTTCAATTGTTTATAAACAAAAGAGCACAAATTTTGCGAGGTCCAAAACATAGGACATTACTTCTGGTGAGACCCCAGAGACGATAAAATCATAATATTGCTGTATCTAAACTATACCTATCTCATCATTATTTTGACCTTTTTTTACTGCACTAAAAAGGAAATTTAAAGCGACGATCTAAGTCAGTAATAAATAAATTGAGAAGAATAGGTTCCAGGTGGGAACTTCGGGGATGTCCAGATGGAACGTGTACACTGTTTGATAATACATTAATCCGCCAATACTTCGATTGGATAAAAGGATAATCTGGTTTGCTCTATAATACGCCCTGAAAAGTCAGATTTACATTGAACGTACTTCAGTGCCTTTCTAAAGAATTCAAGGTAAAGTCCATAGATTACGTTTAGTGTTTTTCTATTTAATTAGAACTCGGTTGGCATTCAGAACATTAGTTATTCTGTGTTCAAAGACCTTGAGAATAGTACTTATGATGGAAACTGGTTGATAGTTTTTTATTTGATCCTAATTACCTGACTTAAATTGCCGTTATGAAATTTAGAATCTAAAAAAAAGGTTAATAGAACAATCTTAAGTATTTCAATTTTATATTCAAGCATGGCTGACACCATCTAAGTAACACAGGCCAACAAAAAAAATATGTGTTGTGTATTTTTGGGTGCTGAAACCGTATCTAGTATCAGTTTTTTTGTATCACCCACAGTTTTCTCACAATATGATTAAATTTCAAAATAGCAGTAAACCAAATCCTCTTCCTGCTTGAAAAACTGAGCAAAGTTTGTTGATCTCTTGTATTATAATGGTTGTTCCAGACTCCAATAATGTTTTTCTCTCAGCCTAGAATCAAGTAATTCTGCTCTTTCCTTAGTCAAACCCAAATCTCTTACTAAATCATTTAACTCAGCTTGTATAAACAACTGTGGTTTTAAATTTTCTAAAGATTATTGAAACTCATCATCATCCGGTCGACTTTCATTGTATTCGGGACTGCGCTGTAAAACGTCATCAATAGACTGAGGTGGCTCAGGGACAGGAAGTCCCGGTCCATGTCCTACCTGCCGATTAGCTGAAGTAAAGTTAGTTTGACAGTTACTTTCTTATTTTTGGAGTTATATCCAGAAACAACAACGCTGTAAAAATAACAATCATTTGAATGATTTTCTTGCTCTCTCCATACCATGGGTACTGCAATCTAAAAGCTTTCTTTTCTTTCTTATACCATTTCCTAAGCTCTTCGACACAAACATAACATACTTTGTGAGGAGCCCAATATTTTTCTTGATTACCGATTTCTACACCAAAATGTGCAAAGTATACTTTTTTTACAAAGTCAGTAATGTTTCTTTGATGTTTTTTAACTAAAAACTCACCACATATGTAACAAAAAGTGTTGGGAGAGTTTTTACAACCACGATTAACCATACTTTGAGTGTGAATTAAAGCACATGTGTTAAACACTGCAATGCGAGGTTATATTAACTGGAAGAAAACAAACAGCTGTGACATTTATCAGAACTGCCAACCTAATTACATTTGATTGTACTGCCAACCTTATAAAATTCTGATTTTATTGCAAACCTAATAACATTCGAATGATAAAAAATTAGCTTTTTACATTTTGAATTTTAAAATGTGAAAAATTGGTGGGTGATACGACTTTTTTATTATTATTTTCGGACTCAGCACACCAAAAACATAGGAATCAGGTAAAATTATTAAAAAAGTTTTTTCATCGTTGGCCTGTGTAATCAACTAACTTGCTCCATCCTATTATAACCATGAAAGTTTCTTTTTTCCTCACAGAAAATTGGCAAATATTTTTTTCTTCAGTACTTTCTTCACAAATACAAGTTGTAAAATAAATACTAAATATGACCTTTTGGCACTAAAGAATAACGTCATTACATTTATTAAAACTCCTATATTAAATTATAGGTTAGGGTGAGAATAGTTTAGTTAGTAGAAGAATAATTTACAACTGAAAACCGATTTTTAATTATTTTGTGCCAACAGGTCGCGAACTTTTGATTAATTGAAAATACTGGTTCATTGACTATACGTAATTATAGGTCAGGGCATTAATATTTCCAGTTAAACTAAAAGAAGTCATTGTGGTGTTAAGAATAAAATCGACAGCAGGAACCTATTTCTATATATATTTTTTTTGGAACACATCGTATAATTAAAAACAAACATGTCTGACATATTAAATTATCGTGTCGTATTTCCATATTTTAGTACATAAAACTGCTGTTGATAGATTCATGCGAATATCTAAGTTTGCCATAGGCTCAATAGATTGGTGCTTTAATTTTAGTGAGTGAGTTAACAACATTAAAGTTAATTATTTATAAGTCTAAGACTCGTTCTATAATTAACTCTAAATTTTATTTGCACAATAAAATGTAACATATAAACCAAAATTCCCTTCAAAACTGTGTTTCCCTTTATATAAGTAAAAAAAAAAACCTTTTTGAAGATGTCCTCTGGTCATATCTCAGCTCCTTCTACTGATTGTATTAACATGGTTTTCAAACTCCTGGACTCGAAAACACTTAAAATAGCATTTAACGTAATATACTGGAAATAACCCACACCTACTTTAAAGAACTTTTATCCCACATTTATGCGATTAAAAATAGTTTAGTTTTAAATTATATTTTTTCCCAAGTAAAATAAAAGAAATGATTAAATAACTGTTTAAATTTTTTGAAATTAAAGTTAAAATTGGAAATAATAAAAAAATGATATCATTTTCAGATTAACTCCAAGAACTCTGAATGTGCCATGAAACATAATACATTCCAAGCGACACTCTCTAACAATACATGTTTAACATTGCAATTATGATTATGCTTAATTTTTTAAATTCTTTTAATAAAAAACGAGGAAAATTTCCTAAAATAACTTAACAAGAGTTATCGGCCCTCACCTTGTTCATTTTCTTCTTCTTAAGCTATATCACTAAAATGTAGGTTCCGTTTCTGCTTTAAGTAAAAGATGTGTAACAAATTTAAAACCAATATGTAATTGAATTTCGTAATTATCGCGAAAACAGATTGACAGATAGATCAACCAAAATCTAAAATAGTTTTTACGGGATTTAGGGTTTCTGAAACCTGACCAAATGTGAAAATTTTGGAGATATATATTTTCTTGAAAACAATATTTCTCTTGGCGATAGAAATAATTTTAATCTTAGATTTACCAGCAACTTCCGAAAAGCTCGTAACGCCACTGATTAAAAATTATTTGTCTGGAAAATATTTCTATACTATCAATAGTTTATTAATTTACAGAAAAAAACATCTCTTTGTCTTAGGTCGAATGATTCGTGTGTGGTCACTCGATTATTGTTGTTTATGAAAATTAAGGGAGCAGAAAAAAATTCCAAATTTTTCGGTGATTTTTGACAGGCTGTATTTCGGTGAAAAATGGTCGTATTGAGACTTTAAAAAAAAGTATTTTGAAGCTTTAGGATTCTAATTTTCAGATTTTTTGGCTAAAATTTTTTAGGAGCTACCGTTCTCATGCAATCCTAACAGATAGCGCGAAAAAATAATATTGCAAATATTTTGCTTTTTTTTTGGTCCACGGGCTTGAAAAAAATTTTTTCAGTTAGGCCGGCATATGGATCAGATAGCCTGTTTATTTGGCATTAATTTCCTTGTTTTAAAACCTCCCTTAATTTTTTTGAGTAGTGTATTTTAAGAAGGTCAGCGACTGTTCATACTTTTATTTTATATTGTAATAATATTATATTTGTTATGTTTGCGTGTAGTAGGTACGTAATAAAAATTAAATACTGAACAGGGCGATTATTCGAAACTTCTATAAAAGAACAGAAAGCCGAGAAAGATTGAACTTTTAGTACTTTTTATTATAAAATTATTTATTTACCCGACTGTGGTGATTCACTAAAGAAGAGATATATGATTGACCTGCATGTTTGTACATATTTCAGTGCCCTCGTAGTTGCTAATGCTAAATGACTAAAAATATTTTCATAAATTGTACGTGTCTTTATGTACCACTCGTAACGTACATCAAAGTAATAAATAAATCAATAAAATCACAGAGTTTTGATGTCAAAATATTCTTTAAAAGAATTTTCTCTTGAATTTTCAGAAATGTATCAAAATATAATTATTCAAAAAATATTTTATATTACATTAAAATTGGTTCAGCCGTTTTGTGAAAACCTCTATATGAGTCTTAGCTGTTTATTGCTTTTAATAATTAAAATCAGTTTTGCCGCCGGCATTTTGTTTTTTTCATTGCAATAATTAATTAATCCTATTTTATTCTGTTAAAATAGCCATATCCTGTTAAAGTCGCCTTATGATTACTAAAACAAACATTTTTTTCTTTACAGGTAGGCAACTGATACGAAACATGGCTGAATCTAAGAAGAAATGTCGACAGTACAGTGTTGATTATTTGAAATTTGGTTTTCTTCCATCAAAGGCAGACAAACGATTGCCCATATGCCTTTTATGCAACAAAGTTTTGAGCAATGACTCTATGAAACCATCGAAGGTCGAAGATCATCTATGAATGTGTCATCCTGATAAAATAGGTAAAGATTTAAAATATTTTCAAACATTGAAGGAAAAATATGAAAAGAGACCCACCGTGCACAGTATGTTCGCTTCAATGTCTCAAAGTAAAGATGATGGCTTGCGGGCATCTTACAATATCTCATTGCTTATAGCGAAATTTGGAAAACCGCACACTATCGGAGAACAGTTAATTTTACCTGCTGTTGAAGAGGTTTTAAAAACTGTTCTGCACAAACCTCCATTTGACGTACTCAAGAGAATTCCTTTGAGTAACAACACTGTACAAAGACGTATTGATGGAATGAGCTCTGATATTGAAAGCTTCTTGTGTAATTATCTGCAAACAACTCATTTTTCTATTCAACTGGACAACTCAACTTTACCTGGTAATGAAGCATTATTATTGGCATATTTTCGATTTGTTATGGACGAAGAAATCCATGAAGAGCTGCTATTCGCGAAAACTTTGGAGGCGAATCAATATTTAATGTCCTGAGTGATTTTTTTAAGGAAAAATCGATTCCATTTTCAAACATTATTTCGGTTGCAGCAGATGGAGCTCCTACCATCTTCGGGCGATATCGTGGGTTTACAAGCCATCTTAAAAGAATTATACCAGGAGTAACTGCAATTTACTGTATCATCCACCGACAACACCTGGTAGCGAAAAATTTGAGTGATAGATTGCACCAATCGCTTCAATTTGTGATTGAAGCAGTTAACAAAATAAGAAGCAATGCGTTGAATACCCGTTTATTTGCACAATTGTGCGACGAAAATGATGAAGACTTCCAACGATTGCTCTTACATACTGAAGTACGCTGGTTGTCGAAAGGTGCATGTTTAACAAGATTTTACTCACTTTTTGAATCAGTTTTAGAGTTTCTGGAAAGTAAAGATCCAGATTTAAAAGAAAACCTGATCAAATTGAAAGCAGACATCGCGTATTTGACAAATTTGTTCAAAAAATTTAATGGCATTAACTGGCAGTTACAAGGGGACAGCCTAAATTTAATAAAAACAAAAAGTGTAATTTCGGCTTTTCTTGGAAAATTGAAATTTATGAAGCAAAATATTAGTCGGCGCGAATTCTCGCAGTTTCCAAACTTGTCACAGGCAGAATGTCTTGATGAGGATATTCAGACATACGTTCAACATTTAAATGCCCTGCATGATGACCACCATGGATCATAAATCTATTTGATGAAACGGAAGTGGTGAATGTGGTATTACAAGAGGAGCTACTTGAGCTTAGCACCAATGAGGAGGTGAAGGTGAAATTTAAAAAAGGCTATCAAACATTTTGGCTGCAGGCAGAAATACCCGAAAAATATCCTGGGCTGTGCGAAATTGCTAGAAAACTTTTGATAGCGTTTCCCTCGTTATACCTTGTGGAAAAAAGTTTTAGTGTCGTTACAAACCTATTAACAAAAAAAGGGAGCAGATCGAACATCACAAAACGGGGAGATTTGCGGTTATTCCTTACAAAACTGAAGCCAAATATTGATAATTTGCTGTCAATCCATCAAGTACATCCCCATTAAAATTATGACTATTTTTTTTTAATTGTTGATTTGCATTGTTGAAGTTACGGTACGTTATTAATGTTTAATTTTAATTCTATTAAGTCTGTAATCATATTATTTTAATAAATAGAACACAAGAAAATATATTATTCTTATTTTTACCACTCCGAATTTAGGGTTGGAACTCAGCTACGACGCAAATTTCCATTGTTAGATGTAATCTTCACATTTTTTGACGAGTTTTGGGGATATGGTAGAAATGTAGCAACAGGGGGTCCACCGAAACCAGTAAAATTTTGAAAGTGGTCGACGAGAAAAAAAAGCTTGGGAACCTCTGCTCTAAAGGGTCCACGTAGTAGTTTTTCAAAATTCAATTTTTTTGTTATTATTTTTACAACTTAGGAAATTATTTTTCCAAAATTAATTATTGGACAAATACTTTATCGAATTACTTGAAATTTGCAGGGTTTACGTAAAAGCCTAAAATATTCGATCAAAAAAAAAAATCGTTATAAACTTTTTAGTTAACAAATAATTTTTTTTAATGTTCTCAATCGTTTTAAAACTTTCTTTTTAATTTTTTATGTTTCTGATACACAATTCTTACAAAACATGAAAAAAAAACCTTTGAGATCGGACTTAAGTTTGTAAATATTTGGGTTTTTGTCGCGCGGCGCGCGTGTCTCAACACGCTCGCTGCGGCGACCAATCTATCGGCGCGCGTGTGTTAAAACAAATTAGTGTCATTTGTTTTATTCCGGTAGCTCGATCGACACGGAAATATTGCTCTCCAATACTTTTGAAGTTTTTGTGATGTAATAACAATTATAACGAGTGCAGACACTCTAAAATGGTCCAAGCAACTTCATTTGGCAATCCTCAGAAGAACAAAAACCACAAAGGCGCCACCGATTATTTTAGATTGGTGAAAAGTGCAACGAGAAATTTAAACACTTCATTGGTTTACATATGTGCGATTCTTGTCGGAGAAAAGTGAAAAGTGTTACGAAAACAACTAATGCATCAGGAAAAAATGTAGAAACTGCAAACGTTGATGAACAAGAGCAAGAAGAAGTTTTCTGCTATGATGATGATAAATCGGATCCAACTTTCAGTTGTAGTAAAGTGGTTGATGCTTTGAAAATCAACGTGTTTCTGTTTTGAAAGAATTTGTTGAACCATCAATACAGAAAAACGTTTTTATCAATTGTCTCAAGAAGAACGTCACACGACTATTAATACGATTTGCAGATTGACAAATAATCGAGAGGGCATTGGTGAAAAACAAAAAAAGTTGTACATTGATGGGATTAAAGATGCTTTATCCAAACGAACGACAAGCAGAGAAAAAAATTCAAGTTTTGACTACCCTGCCACTGGATTGGACAATTAAAAAAATGCGCGAAATGGTCGATGGCATCGCGCGCTAAAGAAATTAGAGCAAATTTCGGACACGGAACGCGACCACCAAGCAAAATCGGTCAGAGCTCCCATTTTCAACCATCGAAAAAGTAAAAAACTTTTAGTTATCCGATGATGTTAGTAGAGTATGCCTGGAATCAAAGATTATATATCTATTCGTGATGATTGTGGACAAATCAAAGTACAAAAAAGATTGTTATTATTCAGTCTCTGTGATTTGAACAACAAATTTATAGCTGAATTTTCTGATACTCAAATTTGTTTCTCTAAATTTCGTAAACTTCGACCTAAAGTGTGTACGGTCCACAAAGTTCTCTAAATGTAAAAATTGCCGACCTGAATTAACAACATGACAATGAATACGAATTTATTATTGATTCCTTTTATACGCGTTGTGATCAACAATTATAAATGCAATTGTGATTGCTCGTAATAAAAATACATGTAAGGATGTAACTGTTATTAGATACAATAAGACTTATATTATTTAACCATCTTTTTTCAACACATCAATCGCCCGTATGTCGAGACGCGCGCTGCACGGCAAACACATTATAATATGTACGAACTCAAGTTCGATCCCAAAGATTCTTTTTCAAATTTTGTGAGAATTATCTATCAGAAACATAAAAAGTCAAAAAAAAGTTTTAAAACTATCGAGAACATTAAAAAAAAGCATATGTTAACAAAAAAAATTTATAACGATTTTTTTTCGTTCGAATATTTTATTTTTAGAAAGTCCATAACCTTTTACGTAAACCCTGCAAATTTCAAGTATTTTTCGCATAATTAATTTCCTAAAAATAATTTCCTAAATTTTTAAGTTGCAAAAGCAATAATAAAAAAATTGATTTCTGAAAAACTCCTACGTGGACTCTTTAGAGCAGAGGTTCCCAAACTTTTTTTTCTCGTAGACCACTTTCAAAATTTTACTGGTTTCGGTGGACCCCCTGCTGCTACATTTCTACCATATTCCCAAAACTCATCAAAAAATGTGAAGATTAGATTAACGTTCGTCAGTTCCAACCCTCAATTCCGAGTGGTAAAAATAAAAAGAAAAATAATATATTTTCTTGTGTTCTATTTATTAAAATAATATGATTACAGACTTAATAGAATTAAAATTAAACATTAAGAACGTACCGTAACTTCAACAATGCAAATCAACAATTAAAAAAAAAATAGTCATAATTTTAATGGGAGGGATGTACTTGATGGATTGACAGCAAATTATCAATCAATATTTGGCTTCAGTTTTGTAAGGAATAACCGCAAATCTCTCCGTTCTGTGATGTTCAATCTGCTCCCTTTTTTTGTTAATAGGTTTGTAACGACACTAAAACTTTTTTCGACAAGGTATAACGAGGGAAACGCTATCAAAAGTTTTCTCGCAATTTCCCACAGCCCAGGATATTTTTCGGGTATTTCTGCCTGCAGCCGAAATGTTTGATAGCCTTTTTTAAATTTCACCTTCAGCTCCTCATTGGTGCTAAGCTCGAGTAGCTCCTCTTGTAATAACACATTCGCCACTTCCGTTTCATCAAATGGATTTATGATCCATGGTGGAATTTTCATCGTTAGAATATCTTCAAATCTATTTTTGAAGTCATCATGCAGGGCATTTAAATGTTGAACGTATGTCTGAATATCCTTATCAAGACATTCTGCCTGTGACAAGTTTGGAAACTGAGAGAATTCGCGCCGACTAATATTTTGCTTCATAAATTTCAATTTTCCAAGAAAAGTCGAAATTACACCCTTTGTTTTTATTAAATTTAGGCTGTCCCCTTATAACTGCAAGTTAATGTCATTAAATTTTTTGAACAAATCTGTCAAATACGCGATGTCTGCTTTCAGTTTGATCAGGTTTTCTTTTAAATCTGGATCTTTACTTTCCAGAAACTCTAAAACTGATTCAAAAAGTGAGTAAAATCTTGTTAAACATGCACCTTTCGGCAACCAGCGTACTTCATTATGTAAGAGCAATCGCTGGAAGTCTTCATCATTTTCGTGGCACAATTATGCAAATATACGGGTATTCAACGCATTGCTTCTTATTTTGCTAACTGCTTTAATCACAAATTGAAGCGATTGGTGCAATCTATCACTCAAATTTTTCGCTACCAGGTGTTGTTGGTGGATGACACAGTGAATTGCAGTTACTCCTGGTATAATTCTTTTAAGATGGCTTATAAACCCACGATATCGCCCGAAGATGGCAGGAGCTCCATCTGCTGCCACCGAAATAATGTTTGTAAATGGAATCGATTTTTCCTTAAAAAAATCACTCAGGACATTAAATATTGATTCGCCTCCAAAGTTTTCGCGAATAGCAGCTCTTCATGGATTTCTTCGTCCATAACAAATAGAAAATATGCCAATAATAATGCTTCATTACCAGGTAAAGTTGATTCGTCCAGTTGAATAGAAAAATGAGTTGTTTGCAGATAATTACACAAGAAGCTTTCAATATCAGAGCTTATTTCATCAATACATCTTTGTACAGTATTGTTACTCAAAGGAATTCGCCAAATGGAGGCTTGTGCAGAACAGTTTTTAAAACCTCTTCAACAGCAGGTAAAATTAACTGTTCTCCGATGGTGTGCGGTTTTCCAGATTTCGCTATAAGCAATGAGATATTGTAAGATACCCGCAAGCCATCAGCGTTACTTTGAGACGTTGAAGCGAACATACTGTGCACGGTGGGTCTCTTTTCATATTTTTCCTTCAATGTTTGAAAATATTTTAAATCTTTACCTATTTTATCAGGATGACACCTTCTTAGATGATCTTCGAGCTTCGATGGTTTCATAGAGTCATTGCTCAAAACTTTGTTGCATAAAAGGCATATGGGCAATCGTTTGTCTGCCTTTGATGGAAGAAAACTAAATTTCAAATAATCAACACTGTACTGTCGACATTTCTTCTTAGATTCAGACATGTTTCGTATCAGTTACCTACCTGTAAAGAAAAAAATGTTTGTTTTAGTAATCATAAGGCGACTTTAACAGGATATGGCTATTTTAACAGAATAAAATATGATTAATTAATTATTGCAATGAAAAAACTGATTTTAATTATTAAAAGCAATAAACTGCTAAGATCCATATAGAGGTTTTCACAAAACGGCTGAACCTATTTTAATGTAATATAAAATATTTTTTGATTAATTTTATTTTGATACATTTCTGTAAATTCGAGAGAAAATACTTTTAAAGAATATTTTGATACCAAAACTCCGCGATTTTAATGATTTATTTATTACTTTGATGTACGTTACGAGTGGTACATAAAGACACGTACAATTTATGAAAATATGTTTAGTCATTTAGCATTAACAACTACGAGGGCACTGAAATATGTACAAACATGCAGGTCATTCATATATCTCTCCTTTAGTGAATCACCACAGTCGGGTAAATAAATAATTTTATAACAATAAGTACTAAAAGTTCAATTTTTCTCGGCTTTCTGTTCTTTTATAGAAGTATCGAATAATGGCCCTGTTCAGTATTTAATTTTTATTACGTGCCTACTACACGCAAACATAACAAATATAATATTATTACAACATAAAATAAAAGTATGAATAGTAAATAGGCAGGTACTTACTTTTTCCGGCACTGGCAAACACTGACATCGATTCACTCACACTTTTCTTTTCAAAATTCCGGAAACAAATGAGTAACGTTTGTCCTTAGCATTTGTATTTATATTGGTGAAGAATCAAACAAGTTCATGCAAGATTGCAAGCACAGCACAAGTCGTATTTCGTCCCTTTGCACGTCTGAACGGGCTGCGTTGCTGGCGGGCGGGCGGCGCTTTGCAAGTCTCGACGCGCGTTGTACTGAATATCGAATATGTAAGTTTTTACAAGTAACAGTCGCTGACCTTCTTAAAATACACTACTCAAAAAAATTAAGGGAGGTTTTAAAACAAGGAAATTAATGCTAAATAAACAGGCTATCTGATCCATATGCCGGACTAACTGAAAAAAATTTTTTCAAGCCCGTGGACCAAAAAAAAGCAAAATATTTGCAATATTATTTGTTCGCGCTATCTGTTAGCATTGCATGAGAACCGTAGCTCCTAAAAAATTTTAGCCAAAAAATCTGAAAATTAGGATCTTAAAGCTTCAAAATGCTTTTTTTTTAAAGTCTCAATACATTGTTCTTGTGAAGAGTAGTATGAGGTGGGCTGAGTCTCATACGGAGGCGATGTATTAGTGCGATATTTATTTCTATCGTACACTACTCTATAGGCAATTAAGTGGACTAAATCCATTGGAACCTTTCCATGAAAGTAATTATCGAATAGGCTCAAGAGACTAATATTCTTTTATGTTCCAAAGAGGGAACATTTTTGGTGAGTTCCGGGTCTCCAATCAGGCAAATAGCTCTCTTCTAGATAGTATCCAACAAATTCAGAGTACGTTTGAGAGAGCATACCATCGATGGTCGAATTTGGGCCATGTAGATAACTAAATACTTTTGTGGAGCATAAAACTTTTAAATACGTATTGGATGTAACGTGATCCTAATACACTTTACATTTGCTGACAAGTTAACACCTAACAAGTTGACTGACGGTGTTAGTGGGGTGGATCATCCCGATATAATTATCTCGGGTTCTATAATCGTAATGTTTTTAGAAAAACTGCTATCTGGGTTCTTATAGAGTTGAATTTCGCTTAGTTACTGTCACTCCCAAGGCATATTTTTCTCCTGATCCTTGTTGAGTTGTATAATGTTTGTGGATATTTACATTCCTAGTTGATGTTCGAGCGTTTAAGTTAAACGAAGACAAAAGCGAACTGTCATGTAAACAAATATATAAATTGGAGTTTTGATCTTTTCCAGAAGATCGTTAATTGAAAGAAGAAATATAGTAAGGTAGTAGCAGTATAAGCTCTGTGGTTCACCAGCGTTGATAGTGAAATTGTCAGAAACAAATTTATCAACAACCTCAAGGAATGATCTCTGAGGAAACTCGAGGGCCACAAATACAATATTTCAGATATTATAGTTGCTCTTTTCTAAATATCGTTAAAGTACTGCTTCATGTAACTCCTAAGGCGTCAAGCTTCATGTATGTTGCTAATAGCGTCACCATTTTAAAAAAGATTTCGTTATACAATTATACCCTATTCCGTATAAGTACTTAATGCAAAAGATAGTAATTTTGTTTCCAAAAATAATTTAATAACACTCATTCAAATGTTCGATTCTAAAACCTATTGGTCGAAAATAATATCTAACAAACAAAACAGTTTTCTGACTACGCTGCCATCATTGAAGAGTGTGTGCCAACAGCCATAAATAAAGACCGTAGTTTAACCGAGCAATGTAATTTCGTAATTTTATAATTTTCCCCTTATTTCGTCACAAATTACATTGGAAGCATGTTAAGCAGCTTACTTTAGTTGATTCGTGGCATCAGTGGCGACAACAATGATTGTTAAATTTTGTGCAATAAAAAGCTTTGTTGTTTGTAATTGTGAATTTGTACCTATATTTGAAACATACGTATGTTGACTATATGATCAATGATTTTAATCTGATTTTAATAACCTCTTGAAAAATAAACGACAACAAAAATAGACGTTTCCTGCGGGTATTTTGGAACCCATACATACCAAAGATAGAGGTAATATATCTAAGAACTGAACTTATAATTGTTGGTTACAAAAAGGCCTAAGGCAAAATGGCGCCAAAAAGAAAAGGAACGAAGTCGCATTTACCGGAGTTGCGTCCCTCTAGTGGTATATATAGTGAACTAATGATTAACTTAATATTAAAAGTAGTGTTTTAATTATTAGTTATCTAGTAAGCTACTGCTAAGCCTCGGGATAGTTCATGCGAAGTCTTTGGTAAAATATATTTAGGCTAATTTATAATTGGTATCTTCCAGAATTTATAATTGCAGCCTACCGAGATCAGATCCGTCGGCTTGGCTTAATTAATATTTGGAGTTATAGTTTATTATAATATTATCAGTTAGTTATCAAAAGTTCTTAATGTTTTAGATTTTACATAATTATCATGTAAATTAGCTGTTCAGTTTCGTTATTGCAAATGTAAAAAATATATATATTCTTAACTTTCGTAGTATTTCATTGTCATAGCTATAATCTTCATTTATGTATGGTTTAGTACAAGCCTTTAGAGTCTCGTAAAAAGCCTATTTAAAGCAATTTATGTTACATATTTCAGTTTATTTACAACAAATAAAAACCTCAACGGAAAAAATATTTTTTTTTTTAGAATTTTAATTCAAAAGTAAAAATGTATTCAGAGTTATAAATATAATTTTTATTCAATTTTAAGTTTTTAAATACCCGCTTACTATTGAAGTCTCCGTTGACATTGGAATTAAACTTGTAAAGAATTTCATGCTTGAATAACGAGTCAATTTAGCTATTTTATTTTAACTTTTTTGTAAGTTTGTCTTTATAGATATTGCAAATTAATTAGTCAATACGGGATACTCTAGGTATCGTCACCATAATACAAGTTATAGTTGTAGTATATCTTTGAATATCATAATTTGACAGAAAATACAATACATATAATAACACAAAATAATATATTCTACTTCAAGTTAAAAGCCATAACTATTATTGTCATAATTGGGACCATAGCGAGGAAATGGACTGAGGAAGGGGTTAGAAAGTAGTTATAGTACCTTTCTTTATTTTTTATATTATTGCTATATAAACAAAAAAAAAGTTCTAAATGGTATTATTCATGCAAACATACGTAGATAATATGTTGTTTATTGGGCATATATGGTTATAACATATTAATTATTCTAGTAATTGTTAGTATTTTAAAGTTTATATTTCAAATTTCTAGAGGAATAGATTTGTTGCCTGTGTTTTTTATGAAACTAGAAATTATTTAAAATAAAAAAAATTCATTTTCTCTGAAAACCTAACAGTTAATAAGAAAACTGCTTTGCTTAATTTTAATCTAATTTTTTTATTTTCTTATATCACAACTTTTTAGTTAATTTTAATATTTAAATACGTTTTGCTAAAATTGAAAATACAATTGTAAGTGTTCTCTTGCTAATATTAGAATAACTTGGTGTCGAATATCAAAAATAAACTCTATACCATAAGAAATCATTTAAAATTTAATAATAGAAACAAATTATCGGAAGGTCAGGGTCCATAATGCCGTAAAAATGTCATGAAAATTTTATCTGATGACATTACTTCATCATATACAAGATATACCTGATCATTCATGAATTATTTCATTTCTTTGATTGTGTTAGCCGATATTCATAATAAAATTATATAAAAACAACACTATGTTTATATATTTAAAATAACTTGATAATTGTTTCACAATACAATGGCTTCTTCAGAAGGAAATTAGAATTTTCTAATTTACTTCTGTTGTCAAGTTATTTTAAATATATTGGAAATTAAAACATAGTGTTGTTTTCATATAATTTTAAATATTTCATTTATTACACTTGTTTCTAGTGAGATTTTTACGGATTTTTAAAACTAGCGGCAGATTAAAAGGCCAAAAAAATATAGATAAAAAATAGTCATCAAAATCAATTTTCATTAAGAATGGTAAAAATTAATTTTAATTTCTGTACGTCTTTTTTTTTGTTTGCATTATTATGACCTTTAATTTTAATTTCTCGAGAATGCCAATTTCGGATATTCTTATTTTTGTCACAGCACATTCTTTTATTTTTTGAATATCCCGTAGTCTGAAATTTTTCAAGGCAAGAAAAGTTTTATCTTTATGCTTTAAATTTTTAATGAAAACAAGTATTCTGAAAAATTATAAATATTACAATACCTGTTTACGTGTACCCAACGAAATATAAAAACAACAAATTTCCATTTTCAGCTGCAATAAACTGTTTTCTTCTTTGCTGCTCTTATAATTTTTTCACAGTTTCACCATTATTTGAAAATTTTTGAAACGCCCAAATCTGGTTGCTTATTTCTATTTCAATTGAGTCAAATTAACTTTATATTTTCAATAAGAAAAAAACTTAAAACTGTGGCAAAAGAAGATTGCTTTGTTGTAAGCCACCACCGGAGATAATTAATTCATACCATGAGCTTCATGTCGACGCTAGTAGTTACAAAACCAAACGAAACCATCAAGAATATTTAAAATAGAAAGAAATAATTTATTCAAATATTTATTAATAGGCAAATCTCAATTTCACGTAAAATTACAATATCTATTACTTAAGACCAGCACAGAGTAAACTTATACCGAAATGTTTATGTCAATTAACCAGGAAATTAGTAATAATAATGAAAAAAAATAAAAAAAGGAGAAAAGTACAAATTCTAAATCGTATTCAGTAGTGTTATACACGTCACTTTTCTTGAAAAGCTTAAAAAATTTAGACGCAAAGTTATTAAATATTTTTGTATGTAAATAATTACAGTTGCTCTGTTGGTTGACATGAGAGTAAAGATTTTCTTTCGTACTTTCTGTATCCATAACATATCACTTTATTTAAGCACATTAAAACTGAATCAACATAGGGCTGCGTTAATTCTCTTTCCGTTAAATTTTTATAAATATTTAGCAATATACAAGTTTTAAATTATTTACTGATAATATAAATAAAATTTTGAAGCAAAATACATACGCTATACGCTATCAATAGCACTAAGCAACATACTTTTTAAATACAAAGTTATTAATTGATGATAACTTGTCTATGTAAGGAAACTACTTTCTGTTTGAAATTTTTGTATGATTCTATTTTTTTTTATTCCGTATTAAAGGTTATGTGTGAGTAAATTGTAATTATGTCACTAACCTTAGAGTTTGCCTTATAAGCAGCCACTATCTTCTGGTCGGAGATCTGTTTTGAGACATGCCGTATTACAGAAACAGACAGTTTCATCCCCGATCAAGAAACAAATCTCCGATCAGCAGATTGGAGCACACTGGGGTTATAGCTTATTACTAAAGCAGAGTGGTGTCAATTATGAGGCTTTAGGTTTGATTCCCAACGCTATCGAGAAACTTACTGCATTATCTTGTAGTTATGGCTTTATATACTCCTTACATTAAAGTAATGAAAACTGATTATCTCTATGTTTTGGGAAATGCTACAAAACGATATCTATCAAGCAAATAGCGGCGGTGGAGTGCCGAGAGAGGTTGGTAAATTTTTATGACGCGGGTTCGATTTCCACCGACCTCGAGAAACTTGTTTTATTCTTTGGTGAGTCTTTTTTTATTTTTATACATTGTCCTACTTTAAGTGGATATAATTTTCTTAGTCCAAACTGTGCTTTTTTCTTCCGACTAAGCCTACTGAAATATTTATTAGTAATTTTAGTTTTCCAGGTTTCTAGATCCTCTCGTTATACTTGTATGTATATAGGATTTTTTTGGTTAAAAATTGGATCACGGCTTAGCTATGAAATCCCACGACGGGCTTGTCACATGTATTTTGCTTATCCCTTACAAGTCAACTTATCTAATTTTACATTGAATAGCTTTAATTTGACAAGGAGTAGGGCTTTCTTCTCCAGTAAGCCCGGACCTAGAGCCTCGTTTAAAGTTTGGCTGGATAAATATAAACATCATAATAATATTAATATTCGATACTTTTTGATATTAAAATTTGCCATGAGAGATGCATTCTATAGATTTGTGGTGCATGCATGCAACATCTCTGTGTCTATTGTGAGGGCTATTCCAAGTAAAAACTAAGAACTCGGAAGTTCTTTTCATTTTCTAATTAAAGCATTTATTTAAAAAAATAACACATGTCCATTTTAACTATAACTTGTAGTGCCTAATAGTATAAAAACTTATTCAGATGAAAACTAATATAGGTTTTAATATGACAAATTTTGCAGAAAAAATACGGTTGGGATAAAGAATAATTGTTCTTTGTTACTTTTAATCTTACGTGCTACTCAATAATTTGTAACGACACTGTCAAGCATCAATAAAATTCTTGACCTGTTCCGTAATAAAAGTGTTTGAGTAACATTATTTTAAAAAAACCGGTTAAGTGCAAGTCGGAGTTGCGCAATTAGTGTTCTGTATGGTGATTGCTTTCAAAATAACACAAAATTATATCTCGGTACAAAAGCGACTCGCCACTCGGTTACAGTTACCTCTACCCTACGTCAAGAAATATAGTTTTTATAGTTTTTTTTATGTCCCATAAATTATCAAACGTAGTACACTCGTGATAATTTTCGCTCAATCTATACTCTATGGAGAGTATTTCAGAATTTTTTCAAGGGGGGAACATCGATTTTCAGCAATTTTTTTAAAAAAAAAGACAAAGAAAATTGTGCGAGTTCATATGTATTTTGAACTCATGTTTTCACAAGCTTTCATTAGACGACCCTGATGACGACCCGATGACCTGGTATTTTTTTTTTCACTTTCTATTTCACCCCCCAAAACTAATCCCTTAAGTCAAAATTTAACTTTAACTAACATTCATTCCTAGATTTGTGGCAAATTTCAACTTTCTATGTCAAATAGTTTTGTAGAAAATCGGTTGTGACAGACGGAGAGACAGATATCGAAGTGATCCTGTAAGTGTTCGGTATGGAAGACTAACTAGCAACCAAGTATTTTTTTTTGTATATAAAATATAAAGGAACTATTTTTTATCCAAAATTTTTTTGAAAACAAATTTTGATTTTCCTAAAACTAATTTTACTTTGCATACTGGGATAATTTGCCCTTTATTAATTTGTGTGCAATTACGGGTGGAATAAAGAATTTAGAGGGAAAATATATTAAAATGTAGCAAAATGAAGCAAATTATGTACATTGTTATGATTAGAATCGGGTGAAACGACGTTTAAGTGTTCTAAAATAATATAGTTTGTATTAATTATAAAGCCTAAATATTTTTATGTCATATTTTATATTTTGTTGCTTATATAAGCACATATTATCTAAAAAAATGCTTTTTGAAAACGTTTTAAAATCATTTTTTAGCCTACTTAAGACGTATTAGGGCTCAAAATTGATTATGCGCCAGTCCATGTTAATTAAAAAAAAATAGGCTATAGCAAGGAAAGCATGCAAATGGCTATGCAATGTTAATGTTTTATACAAGGCAATAAAATTGGCAAAATGGGTAATTTTGGACTTATTCGTTTTTTTTTTGTATTTCGAAATAAAATTTATTATAGGTGTATGATATTTCAAATTACGTTTTGGAATTATTCTGCTTTTGTGTTTTGTCTAACCGTCAAACTTATTAGTGGCTCCTTCTCATAGCAGGGAACTAGATGGAACTCAAGCGGTCAAGTCAACTAATGAATGAACTCACGTTCTATATTTTGAAAAAAATATTTTTTTGCTTTTGCTTGCTACTTACTTATGCCGAGTGTTTGAAATTTGAATTGGCGTATCATAAAAACTAAATAACTATGTAAATAACATGTAGATTCAAGAAAAATTGTATTTTTCAAAGTATCCGAAGTGTCTGAAAATAAGTTTTATGTAAGGTCACTAGCATTTCTCAGAGTATTTGGTGACTCTTAAAAAGTTTTATGTAATTTAATCATTTGTATATCTCTAGTTACAGAGTTAGCGGTAGTAATGAGTAAGAGATTCTTGAGGCACTCTGTATATTTTTATTACCTATTATGGTGTGTATATAAAGTAAGAAAACATGTTTATAATTAAAAAAATATATGTTTTTTTTTAATAGGGCATTACTTTTACCTACACATGGAATAAAGTCACTTTAAAAATCCGGCCTACATAAAAGTTTTCAAAACACTATCTTAAAAAAAAGCCACCCTAAAACTGAATACAATCGTATTTAGCTCATTTGAAAAACCAAGATCTTAAGCTAATTCTTATTGAACTGAAAGTATATTTGGGTTCGAGAAATTTAAAATTCAATGATCTATTAAAGCAACAGAGAAACAGAAATTTACTATTTATTTATAATAGTAGTCAATAAGATTGCTAAAGTGTGAGATAAAAATCAATGAGGTTTCAACGTTTTTTTTTTATGGGTCTAGCACACTGGCTACAGGGAAGTCCCTAAAGCGCTCCAAGAGCGGCATGTGTGCGGAAAAAGCGATTCACGTTGTTCTTAACGTAAATACAATATTAGAAAACTAACTTCTTGCCAACGTTAAAATAACATAATATTAATCGTTTTTTTTCTTCATGTAAAAAAGGTGTAAATAAGCATTTTTTCTCGTGTACATAAAAAAGACGTTAATTAGGAATTCAATATTTCGACAACAATTATTTCTCATTAAATTATTATAAATAAGAAAAATAGTAGTTTTTTTTATAACTATCAATTTTAATATGATGATTGTGCAAATCATTGGTCTATCAGAAATATGTAGAAAATCACAAGAAATATAACTTCTTAATTTAGAGATATGACGAGAAATTCAAATTCAGTCAAACTTTAAAAGAAAGGTCATGACTTACGGTGAAACCATAGAAGGATATAGGAAAAAGTTTTGTTGGTTGGTTCATTGTTTGGCCGGAAGCGACGCTGTGGTGAGAGCGATGCTGTAATGTCGCCGAATATTTTGTATTCTGCTAAAAAGAGAGATTATTTGTTATATATAAATATGTTTTTTCCTTAGACCATCAGTGATGTAAAATTCATATAAAAGTGAATTATGCTTCGTGTCAGGGTGTAGACTGGATCACAGTTCCAATAACAGGCTGAATGAAGACCGAAGTCAGATAATACATACCCCTTTAAAGTAGAATATTCATTTCTAAACTATAATTAATGGTTAAATAACTTCCGAACTAGGCATGTTATCGATTTTTTATATATCCATTCAGTTTATACCATTTCTTCTTCTTTCTACAATGCTGTATCCGTTGAGCGAATGTAGGCGATCATGTTGGCGATTTTCACTTTGTTGACAGCAGCTCTGAATAATTCTGTAGCTGTATGGCCAAACTATTACCGTAAGTTCTTCAGCCAGGAAATCTCCCTTTTCCCTGGTCCTCGGTTAGGCACATGAAATTGACAGGTAGGATAGTTAGAGTTATCATCAAGTACTTGTTGATACATTAATTGCATATTTTTTTCAACTGAAAGAGGTTTTTCTAAACCACCCTCAGCTGAATCATTATCGAGTTCAATATGTGCTTCCGAAATGGACAAAGACTGTGATAAATTATCAGTTTCATTAAAATTAGAATTTTGAGAAAAAATTTGGTTAATTCCATTATTTTGGGAAGATAAATCCAGTGAGCAATTTTGATTTAAATTGCCAAATTATTTTATGTTGCTTTGTAATACCAGTTGTAAGATATTATACGTTTCTAGGTGTCTCATGATGTGGCCGAAATAGAAAAGTTTCTTGGTCTTCACGGTGTCGTCGATTTCTCTTTCATTTTCCTTTCTATTGATTCCCCCAACATTGGTAACATGGTCCATCCAGCTTATTCTCGATACGTCCAGGGTTCGAAAGATTCAAGTTTTTTCATTGTGCTTTCTGTAAGTGTCCATGGTTCTACTCTATAGAGAAAAACAGAAAATACGTAACAGCGGGCCATTCGCATTCTCAACTTTAAGTTAAGATCGCGCCCACACAAAACTTTTTTGATGCACATAAAAGCACTCTTTGCAGTCTCAATCTAAGCCTTTATTTCATTTAAATGGTTCCAATCTTCGCTAAGTAATTGTCCTAGATATTTTATTTTTACCTTTTTGCTGACAGTTATTAACTTGGTTTTTCTGATGTTCAGTTTGAGACCAAACTGCTCACATGAATCCATCACTCGCTCGAGGACTCTCTGAAGATATTTTATATTATTTGCCATCCAGACTGTATCATTCACGTATCTAATATTGTTTGTGGTAATTCCGTTTATTTTAATACCTTCCACACAATCGAGTAAAGTTTCTTTAAATATAGAGTCGGAGTGCAAGTATGCAAACAGTAACGGTGAAAGGATGCACCATTGTCTTACACCTCGTTTAATGGTAATGTCTCCCGTTGCTCGGTTTTCCACTTTTCAATTGGCAGTTTGTCGCCAATACAGAATTGCAATGAAGTGTAGAACTTTGTCATCGTTGCCTGTCGTTTTTAACAGGTCCAAGAAACATACGAAGATATCGCTGTTAACATTACGCTATCTTTGAACCAGCACCTGAATAGTCAGAGTGCCTCCCTGGTGATCAATCCTTTGCGAAAGCCACACTGTGTGCCTGCTATGTATTCTTCAATTTTCTTATATATTCTTTGATTTATAATTCACAGAAAGAGTTATAAGACTTGACACATCAGAGATATGTTGCGGTGGTTGCTGCATTCCTTAGCATTTTGTTTCTTATGTAGGGGGACAAATGTTGATTTCAACCACTTAGATGGAATAAAACACGTATCGTAGGTAACATTAAACCGTTGTTTCAGTAAGTGAATAGCATTTTTATTTAACATTTTCAGAACATCTTACGGAATTTCATCAGAGCCAGTAACTTTCTTACCCTTTGCCAACAACTTGGCCGGTTCTACTTCACTCATTGTTATTGGTGGTCCAGTAATTTTTTCTTGTGCTATATGGTCACCGCTTCTTTCATCTTCAAAAATCTCCTTAATATATTTTCTCCATCTGATCAATTTAGCTTCTATATCCAGAATCAAATGTCCGTTCTTATCTTTTATCTTGCTAATGCGTTTCCTAGGTTTTTATCCTGCAGCTTCTTTAATTTTTTTATGCAAGTGAAAGTTGTCATGTCTTCTATCACAGTCTGTGCACTCTTGTGAAAAGTGTTGACCTTCAGTATTCCCTACTTTCCTTATTATTTCGGCTTCTTCTATAGTCGTTCTCATCGCCCCCAATTTTCAGCTGTCTTCTATCTTCCAATAAATTAAGAATTTCGTCTGTCATCGAAGTCTTCCTTATACTTATTTTATCTGGCTTCAGATTAGTCCTTATTGTGTGCTCCTCCTGGATTGTGTTTTGATGTCCCTCTCTATAATCATATTTCAAAGGAATATCAGATTGACACATTTATCCGTAGTTTTCGTTATATTACCAAACCGGATGAAAAAATATTTTTATAAATTCTATTTTGAGTTATGAAATTGTCATTTAAAACTCAGACCGCCGACACTGCAAAGATCCATTGATTAGACTATATATAAATATATATATATATATATATATATATATATATACATATATATATATATATATATATATATAAATATATATATATATATATATATTATATATATATATATATATATATATTATATATATATATATATATATATATATATATATATATATATATATATATATATACATATATATATATATATATATATATATATATATATATATATATATATATATATATATATATATATATATATACATATATATATATATATATATATATATATATATATATATATATATATATATATATATTTATATATAGTCTAATCAATGGATCTTTGCAGTGTCGGCGGTCTGAGTTTTAAATGACAATTTCATAACTCAAAACAGAATTTAAAATTTTTCATCCGGTTTGGTAATTAACGAAAACTACGGATAAATGTGTATGATGTGTAAAACACCCTAGTTCTTACTTGTGAAGGACATTTACCTCTCTGCATAAATCCAACGTCTAATATCATCTATTTTTATTTTTCAGGTTGCTATTAGATTATTTCGTAAGTAAATTTACTTTATGAAAAGTTTATAATTGTTATCTGTTAGTTATTTGAAGTTTGTGTAATGTTTGTATGAAATTACAATATTCCCTTAACACAGTCTTATCATATTTACATTATAAAAACTGTAAAAAGTTGCAATGTAGAACTCATTGAATAAAATTTTAAAATAGAGAACTGAAATATAATACTTTTAAAAACAGAAAGATATTTCATGACGAGGGTATAATGTATGAATAGGCCATATAAATTGCATAATCCAATTTTAATATGATTTATCAAATCAAACTAATAGATAGATAAATAAGTCTATATTTGCCCTGCAAAATTTACAATGAATGCTGCCCAAGGGGCTTGGAACGTGTTAATAAGTAATATTTAAATTATTAATTGAATAATGACACTAATCGCTAGAAGTAGATTCTTCACTCTCGCTTTCATCATTTCCAACACGAATAATGATTTCTGGAATCTCTTCAATTATTACCTCATGATCATACTACTGTTCAATCAGGTTTTCTGTATGTTGTACGCTGGCATGCCATACCTCTGGTGTACACTTTTCTAAGGCTCTATATTCCACATCTGAAGTACTTGTTTATCTCCGTATCCCTCTTCACCAATGTGCTTGTTATAAAATGTTTTTGCATTTGCCCAAATCAGCTCGATTGCATAAAATTGACAGTGATAAGAAGATAATCTCAACACTTCATGCCCATGCTCTTGAAAAATTTTATCAATCTGATATTCCTGATATATATATATATATATATATATATATATATATATATATATATATATATATATATATACATATATATATATACATATATATATATATATATATATATATATATATATATATATATATATATATATATATATATATCCCAAGTGTTAAAGAAAGTCATTTAATGCATTAAAATTGATAAATTCTTATATAAGAAAGAAGAGCTTAGAAAAAAAATAGTAAAAAATGATACTTTGAATAGAAATTGATGTGAATAATTGTAGGTTATATGGAACTGACATTTTTAACCTCTTTTACTTAACTATAGCGACGTGTATAGTAGCTTCAGGATCACCCGGCACGTCTACATTTTTTTTCTCTAGATATTTCAAATATGCCTCTAATTTTGCATCACCTTGTGTAACATAATGTTTACAGACACATTCAGTGATTTCTCTACGAGTAATCTATAATTACGTCGAATCAGTAATTTACGTTGATCTGGGAAAAATAGGAAAGAAAAGGCAAGTCTATTTACACTGAGTGGAAATTTTACGACGTAAAATCGTAGATTAATCTTAAAAAATTATGCTATAGATTTTTTTATTCATGAAACATTACTAAATAATTAGTGTTTATAAAAAACATTTTCTAAGAAGACTGAATTTTTTAAATCTTCCAGTTATTTAATAATTAATTTCTAAACAGAAATACGTTAAGTAGTTACGTAATTAATTAATTCAAACAGAGTTGCTAATTTCTTAACAGTGTTGTCAAACCTAAAATATTTTATACCGAAGGCTTCCCGCCAAATTAATTATCCATTTAAAATTTCAGTGAGTTCGGTAAGGACACTTATATGTATTAGTTTTTATATTCGTTTATATGTGATTATATATAATTTATTAGAGTGCAAATTTAGAATACATCAGCTGTTATTTATAAATATAGTATCATGCTAATTTCTTCTCGATTAGCTAAAACTTGCACTTGTTTAAATTTGAAAACAACAATATACATTTGACCGACTAGTTAGCAATCGATCGAGTGAGTCAATACTTATGATAGATCTGATCGTGTTTTAATATAATTGGCTTGTGCCAAACCATTTATTTCCTATTGTTCTTTGATATTTTTGATCTTATTTTATTATTATGTCTTTTATTTTAAGAAGCAGATACGGTGATTTTACACGTTAGATAATTTATTTATATTTCTAAATGCTCTCAGTTGTAAATTAAATCTATATTAAAAGACCATACGATTTTCAAATTTATACGCTGGTGGCATTACTACTTATTTGTATGTACTAAATTCAGTAGGAGTTTTTTTACGTGTTTATAAAAAAATAGGAGTGGACGAAATAATTAATCCCTAATAGTTTTTAGTGTTTTAATTAATCACCTATAAATTAATAAAGAATATGAGAAATGATTATTCACAATTCATATCTTGTCTTTTTGTTAAAAGAAATGCAATTTAGTCTGAGAAACAAATTTTCTAACGTATTATTTATAGAGAATTTTAAAAAAAAAAACCTTTATATTAAAAATTCATCAACAAGGTATGCAAATTCTCGTCAAAATTCGACAGATTAGGGCAAAATGCAGCAGACATTCAAAAAGGCCGAATGTGATTTGACGGCGCCAAAGACGTTTTTAAGCAAGCGGAATCCCAACACAAATTTGGGCTCGAAATGATAGAGCGCAACAGAGTCCTAGCCAGAGGCCGAAAGGAGGCGAATCGACTTCAGCAGACAGATAATTATTACTTGTATTCGGACCTCTACAGACGTATGTGTTATTATATATTTTTTATGCCGGAAACACTGGCCGTCGTTTTTTTAAATGTGACTGAATTTTATATTGTTTTAAAATTCCCGAACGCCCCTTGAAATAAGTGACATGCAAGAACCAAAATGCCTATCTTGTGGAAGCCGTCCAATTAGTATTAAACATGCTGGTTGGCAGATGTTTTTTCTACATAATTTGAAAAAGTATATTAGAGAGTTTTTAAAAATTCTTAACTCTCCTTGAACCGCTTAACAGAAAAGTCCGGTAACAATCTCTTTTTTCGTTATATGCCAAATAAATTGACGCAAAATTGAGAAGAATATAAAAAAATTTACCACCGATTTTAAAATTTAATGTTACAGAAATGAATACGGTTCATTTAGTGTTTAGTGATTTAAAAAATTACACTACTTAAAAGAGTTTTTAATATTTATTATCGAATATGACAATCAAGGTGATAGTTGTATCGAATATGACAATCAAGGTGATAGTTGTATCGAATATGACAATCAAGTTACGTTGATAAGTAATATAATTTGACTAGTTTTCTTATGGCAATAGCAAAAACGATCTTTCTTACAGCGGAATTTCGCAGCCCTTCTTAAAATAATAAAAAAGTTGGTAAATAAGAGTTTCCAAATTAAAAAAAAGTACTCTTTTCCAATAAAACATTGAAAGCATAGATCCATTCCATCATTGCCGTTTTTAGACAAAAAAAAATATTTTATGTGCTGTAATTTAAAAATGTAAACAATAATATAATAAAAACCAGTCGATGACCAGGGGCGACTTTTCGAAAAAATCAAGATGTGAACGTTTTCCCGAAACTTAAAAAAATAAGGCCTTTCTTATAAAAACCGGACCTCACTCAACAGATCAGGTCCGGGAGAATTCCCGCCCATACTCGTCAGCCCTGGTTGTGTTGTTATCACCCGGTTACAGTTATAAATAAAAGTGATATCTCAGGTAGCAGTTAAATGGTATTTTTGTGTGATGTTACACATTTTATCGTATTTCGTTAGGCGGCTTAATTATCCTTGATAATTTAGACTATTATTTAACAAGTTAAATTACTTCGTTTGTTGGTAAAAAAGATATGATAATGGCCAAACATACTTAGAAGAACCAACAATGATTTTTGTCCACTGTTTTTATTTTTGAACATGGTGACTTGCAAGTCCGTTCAAACAAACTTATTAGCGTTTACTACTAAAGGATCACTCTATACCTCGGAAATTCCTTCATTTATTTCTTGTGTGTAGTAAAAAAAAAGTTTATACAAACATAATGATGTCATTTAGCAACCAAAACAATAACTAAAAAGGTGTCGACATTAACTAAAAATAAAATAGCTCTCTCTTTTTTAATTGCCGGCACTGTATAATATATATATATATATATATATATATATATATATATATATATATATATATATATATATATATATATATATATATATATATATATATTACAGTGCCGGCCAAAAGTGGAGGAACTTTTAATTTATTTTCTAATTTTATAACATATTCAAAAACATTTTTGTGCGACTATGTATTTAAAATATTTATCTTAGCCTGAGTAATAAATGCATATAAAAACAACTTAGAATTTTATCAAAGGAATGTGATTAGTAAACAATGTTTCTTTTTCTTGCAGACATAAATGGAGGAACTTTTTATGTATAAATTATAAATGGTGTCGACATTAACTAAAAATAAACTCTCTCTTTTTTAATTGCCGTTTTCCACCCATTGGGCCAGTTTACAGCATCATATCTTCTGTTGAAATGTTTTATTTTTCGATTTCAATAGCCTGATTGTTCGTGTCTTGTAGTTTTCTATGTTGGCTAACTGTTTGTAGATGGTAAAATCTGTCTACCTATATTCGAGACTAACTGAAGTATATATATATATATATATATATATATATATATATATATATATATATATATATATATATATATATATATATACATATAAATATATATATATATATATATATATATATATATATATATATATATATTATATGTATATATATATATATATATATATATATATATATATATATATATATATATATATATATATATATATACAGTGCCGGCCAAAAGTGGAGGAACTTTTAATTTATTTTCTAATTTTATAATATAATCCAAATTTTTGTGCGACTTTGTATTAAAAATGTTTATCTTAGCCTGAGTAATAAATGAATATAAAAACAACAGAATTTTATCAAAGGAATGTGATTAGTAAACAATGTTTCTTTTTCTTGCGGACATAAATGGAGAAACTTTTTATGTATAAATTATAAATTGAATAGTTCTCGTTCGAAGCAGTTCGTTTTGCAGTGTTGCGAAGCTTACCAAAATGCCTCGAGATATAAACTTATCACAACAAATAAAAAAAACTTATAATTGAGAAACACAATGCGGGAGTGAAACAAGTGACAATTGCTAAGGACCTAAATCTACATAAAAGTGTTGTTTGTAAACAAATCAAATTGTGTAAAGCTAGAGGCACTACTACTAGCACTCCTAAGCCAGGTAGACCTAAAAAAACAACATCTGGAGCCGATAAGCTGATTAGAAGATGTTCTATAAAAAATCCATTTTTCTCTGCTGAAGATATAAAAAAGGCATACCCCAGCATTCCTCTCTCAATTCGATCTATTCGAAGCCGTTTATGCGACGCAAACTTAAAGGCCAGGAGACCAGTCAAAAAACCTTTTATTTCAAAGAAAAATAGACAAGCTCGTTTGAGATTCGCAACAGAGCATTTACTGGACCTACAATCAATGGAAAAACGTCTTATGGTCGGTTGAGAGTAAATTTAATTTATGTAGATCAGATGGTATGAGATGGGTTAGACGTCCAGTGAATGAAAGATGGAGGTGGTAATGTCTTGGTGTGGGGATGTTTTTCTGGCCACGGCGTTGGCCCACTGGTGAGGATAGAGGGGATCATGGATAGCCAATATTATCTAAACTTCTTAAGGAATATTATGCTTCCATATGTCGAGGATAATCTGCCGTTAATTTGGAAATTTCAGCATGATAACGATCCGAAGCATAGTTCAAAAATTGTTAAAAATTTCTTCATCTCTCAACAAATGCAGGTTCTGAGGTGGCCAGCTCAAAGTCCGGACTTGAATCCTATCGAGAACATGTGGGAGCACCCAGACAGAAAAGTTAGACAAAATAATCCCAATAAATTCCGAAATAAAGATGAATTATTCCAAGCCGTGGAAGAAGCATGGAATAAAATTTCCGAAGATGTTATTCACAATCTTCTTGAGTCCATGTCAAGAAGATGTGCTGAGGTTGTGAAGACTAAGGGTTATGCCACAAAGTACTAGTATGTTTTTTTTTTAATTTCCTATCTAATAATACATAATATGGCATAAAACTGGGAAGTTTCTCCATTTTTGTCCCTAGAATAAATACATTTTATTTGTACATTTCACAATCAACTATTTGTTTTCGAAATTTGTTTCATTAATTAGGTGAGGTTTATAGGTAACCATAAATATTATTTAAAATTGTTTCGAATTCACTCTAATAAGACAAAAATATTAATATTAAAAGTTTCTCTCACTTCTGGCCGGCACTATATATATATATATATATATATATATATATATATATATATATATATATATATATATATATATATATATGTATATATATATATATATATATATATATATATATATATATATGTATATATATATATATATATATATATATATATATATATATATATATATATATATATATATATATATATATATACATTTTAAGTGTGTTTGGCCATTACCATATCGTTTTTTACCAACAAACGATATAATTTAACTTATTAAAATGTACTTTAAATAATCACAGATAATCGAGACAATATTTGCACCGTTTAATGAAATTTCGAGAGTCTCAAAAACTATAGGAAACAATGAAGGCTTGGTAGTTAACGGTAACAATATCGAACAAGTCCAGAAATATGCGTATTTGGGTACATAACACAAATAATTATACAAAAGAAATCAAAATACGTATAAAGAAAGCCCGTGCAGCTAGAGACTTGACACTTAATCTGAGAATTCGACTGGTGAGATGTTACATCTGCTCTACGCTGTTATATGGTGTAGAGGTGTGGACCTTGGACGCAGCAATCACCAATTGTCTGGAATAGTTCGAATTGTGGATCTACAGGAGAATCTTGACGATATCATGGACACAGCATATAACCGATATGGAAGTCTTAAGAAAAATGAGAAAAGAACTCCTGTTCTTTGGACACGATCAAGAATAGAAAATTGCAATACCTCGGACATGTAGCACGAGGAGAGAGATATGCCATGTTACGTCTAATAATGCAAGGAAAAATCCAGGGAAAGAGAAGCACGGGAAGGAAAAGAATATCATGGCTGCTGGACCTGAAAGAATGGTTCGGATGTACATCGAGTAAACTTTTCAGAGCAGCGGCTTCTAAAGTGAGAATCGTGATGATTGTCAACCTTCGATGCGGAGGTTGTACTTGAAAAAGAATGAAATAACGATAAAATTTATAACATCACACAAGAATACCATTTAACTATTTTTTGAGATATCATTTATTACTTATAACTGTAAACCGGTGACGGCAACATAATCAGGGCTGACGAGTAGGACCGATCTGTCAGTTTTTCCAAGAAAGGCCCTATTTTATTTAATGTTTTAGGAAAAGGTTCAATCCTTGATTTTTTTGAAAATTCGCCCCTAGTCATCGACTGGTTTTGATTGTATTAAGATAATTATGTATATATATATATATATATATATATATATATATATATATATATATATATATATATATATATATATATATATATATATATACATATATACATATATATATATATATATATATATATATATATATATATATATATATATTATATATTATATATTTTTTAAAGAAAGAAAAAAACATCGTTGGACGAAGTGTATAAGCCTAAAAGGAGACTATGTCGAAAAATAAAAAAGGTTTACCCCAAACACATACATATACATACATATATATATATATATATATATATATATATATATATATATATATACATATATATATATATATATATATATATATATATATATATATATATATATATATATATATATATATATATACATATATATATATATATATATATATATATATATATATATATATATATATATATATATATATATATATATATATACATATACATATATATATATATATATATATATATATATATATATATATATATACATATACATATATATATAAATATATATTATATATATATATATATATATATATATATATATAATATATATATATACATATATAGAAGAAAAGAAAAGTTTCTTGTGGCATATGTTTACGGGAGATGAAAAATGCATCACTATTCACTATAAGCATAGTTCTATTCAATGCTGGATGTAGGCGTTCCTCCTAAATTTCCATCTATTTGCAGCTGTTGTCATCCATCCAATACCCGCAACCCTCTGTATATCATTCCACTATCTTGTTTTGAGACGTCCTGCGCCCATTTTCTGCTCTCGTGGTCTCCATTCTAATGTTCTCTTGGTCGTGCGTGTTACATGTCCAGCCCAGTGCCACTTTCTTTCTGCTCGGTGCTCTATAATATCCTTTAATTTCGTTTTGTTTACGTATCCACTTGTTTCTTTTTCAATCTTAAAGTTTTATTCCGATCATCTGTCTTTCCTGTGCTCTCTGGGTCTGAGCTAGTTTTTGTATATCGGCTTTACTCAGTGTCAGCACCATATGTAATTATGGCTAGGATGCACTGGTCGTAAACTTTGGTCTTTAACTTATTTGGGGTGACTTTATCTTTGAATATGTAACGTAATTTTTCGAATGCGCACCATTCAAGCATGATTCTTCTTGAAATTTCATCCGAGACACTGTCTCTCGTGGTAGTAATTATTTACACCAGATACATATAATTCTTAACAATCTCGAGAGCTGTTTCTTCCAAATTTATAACTCTGTTGTTATTAGTGTTGTTGTAAATTATGTGGATTACTACTGATGACTTAGATAAACAGCATCTGCTTTTAGGCCCGCCTTTGTCCAACCTAGTTGGCGAAATACGTCTTCTAGAGCTGTAATAAATAGCAATGCATATATTACGACAATCCGATATGCACAAAATTATGGTTTAGTAATGCACAACTATCAATATCGACTACAAAGCAAAATATTCACGGTTACGAAATATTGCGGTGTATAGTCTATTACGAGCTCCTAAAATCTGAGGAATCACCGACAAACGTTATTACCATATATTCAAATGCCGCCGCGCCAAACATCATATATATATATATATATATATATATATATATATATATATATATATATATACATATATATATATATATATATATATATATATATATATATATATATATACAGTCTGTCAAAGTGAAACTCGTACACTATAAAAATTTTAAATATTTTTATCTCAGTCTAAAATAAACAACAGCAAATACATTTTGTGTGACCTGCGTATTAGTACAAATTCCTCAGCATATAGTGATCTAAAAAAAATTTGGAATGTAAACAAATTGTTATAAATTTGCATTTAGAACGCCAAAATTAAACTCGTACAGTTAGTATCTAATTGTTGTAAAAATACCTTGAAACAAATTTATTCTAAAATTATAGTGTCTGGTGATAGTGTCAAACATTTACTGTCGTTTAATTTTGTTTTTAAAATATGGGACGGCAACGAGGACAAACTTGCGTTGCCGAAAGGGAATTGATAATCCATCATTTTCAGATGGGTAACTCCTACCGTCAAATCGGCAAGATTGTGAACCGAAGTCATGCAACAGTTCAAAGCATTGTAGACCGCTACAAAAATGAAAATAGAATAAAAAATAAAGTTAGGAAAAGTCCCAGAAAAATTTTTAATTATTACGACGAACGATGGATTTTGCGAAAAGTGGAAGAAGATCCAAAAATTTCTGCTCCTAAGCTAGCAAAGGAAGCTGAAAAATATTTGCATACAAGTGTTAATCCACAAACAATTAGAAATCTTTTAAAAAAAACATAAATTAAATAGCAGGGTTGCTAGAAAAAAAGCCATTTATTAGTAAAGTAAATAAAGTTAAAAGACTACAGTTTGCTGAAGAATACCGTGAAAAGGATTTTGAATTCTGGAAAGAAGTTATTTTCACTGATGAGAGTAAGTTTAACATTTGGGGATCGGATGGGCAGCTAAGAGTATGGAGAAGGGCAAATGAAGCACTAAAAGAAAAAAAAAATCTAAGAGCGACAGTTAAGCATGGAGGAGGATCCGTTATGGTGTGGGGGTGTATGTCTGCCAAAGGCCCAGGAAACTTACATTTTATAGAGGGTATAATGGATCAAAATATGTATTTGGACATATTGAAGCAAAATTTAAAGCAAAGCGCGGAAAAGTTTGGATTGCAGGGATCATTCAAATTTTATCAGGATAATGATCCCAAGCATAAAGCACAACGAGTTAAACAATGGCTCTTATACAACTGTCCAAAAGTACTCGAAACGCCACCACAAAGTCCAGACCTTAATGTAATTGAAAATTTATGGAGCCATTTGAAAATTGCCATCAGAAAACATGAAATTTCTAATAAAAATCAAGTCAAGGCTGTATTACAGGAAGAATGGAAAAAAATATCGCCAGAATATTGTGAAAAATTGGTGCAGTCGGTCCCCAATCGACTAAGAGATGTGATAGGAAACAAAGGCCTACCAACAAAATATTAGACAGTATAGAAAGCCATTTTTTTACATTTGTACGAGTTTCATTTTGAGGTTTAAAAATAATATTTTTATTTTTCTGTTAAAATATTTGGAATAATTTACTATTCGCATTGTTATTTAGTTATACTAATTGGGAGTTAAATGATAAAATGTTATTCTTTCAGTGTGCTTTTTGTGTTACAAATAAAATTATATTGAAGCTAGTGTACGAGTTTCACTTTGACTGACTGTATATACACATAAACATATTTTTTCATTATTACTAAATTTAGAAAAAAAAAGTGGAATTTCAGGTGGATTCTGCATCACCTGAAATCCAAAAAATAATTCTGCAGTGAAGATTGTCACTTGATGTTTGGCGCAGCACTTGAATTTTCTGAAGTTTAAAGTTCAAAAGGCACTTTAAAATATCAAAAACTTTCATAAAGAAACAGTGTGTATAATTACATTTTATGTTTGTGCGCAAAATTTTAGATCGGTTGGACAAAAATCGTATTTTGTCAGTTTTTAACCAATAAAAATATAATCGTAAGATTTTTATTTCTTGAATTTGAAATATATTTGTTTTTGACATATTTACATACAAAACATTTACTTTTGATTTAAAATTATATTTTACTTGTTTTGCAATAAGTAATTGAAAAAAGCTAATTTTCCTTGAACTGCAGCAGTCGCATGTACAGTTATCGAACATTTTTACCCTGCTACTTGCAGTTGAGGTTTTGGTTTTTTAAAGAACACTCTAGCACAACTTAATACCAACATCATCGATGTTGGTATTATGTTTGGAGATCTCGCTCTCCACTGCTCATCAAATGGTTCATTCCGCTATTCTCGCACTTGCAGCGTACTGTGAATGGACGCACCATCTTGTTGACAAATAGTCCCCTGCGCTGCTGAAGTGGAAGCTAATGTAAAAAATTAAATATTTCTGTTTCACAAGTGCAAGTAGCTTTCCGAAGTTAAACTTTGTCGGATAAAGAAAGTTCAGAAATTTGGGTGTTCCATATCCCATACCATACATTAACCTTAAAGTACTACTGATTTTTAGTTTCTAATACAAAATTTGAATTTTTATCTATCCACAACCTGCAATTTGAGCTAACCAGTCCGTTAGAAGAAAACATAAGTTCGCGAGTAAAAAGGATATTTCGATAAAAATGTATGTTTTGTTCCTTATTTTCTTGTAGCCAAGAACAAGAATCTAATTGAGCACCATAATCCCTTTGTTGTAAAAGGTGAACAAATTTTAGCCTGTAAGCATGATATTTATTTTGAATGAAAATTCGCCTGATCGACCGCTTTGACATTGAACTTGTTCACGTATTTGCCATTTGGGGATTTCATACAGTCGATAACATTACATTAAAACTTACTTCTTCGTTAGTAACAGGCCAGTGATGATGGACTTTGTATCAGCTATGCATGTTCTTTAAACATATTTAAGAGCATTGCTACAGTTTTACTAGGATGCCTTTCGTTAAATATTCTAGCAGCATTAACCTAATTTTTATAATTACCGCTACATATTAAAATGTTTTCAATTTTTGACATCAATTTGTCAGATGGTAAAATGAAATGAAATCCTTACTGAAGAGACAATTCAAACATAATTCTTCTGTTTCGTCCACAGTCAACTTTATGAGAAGCTAAAGTAAAATCGCATTATTATTTACGGCAAGTATGGAATAAGTTATTAAGAAAAAAATGCACTTTTTTGACGTGTATTTAGTTCTTGGGTTTTCAGGGTCTAAAAAGATTTTAGATTTTTGGGGAAAAATACTTACTTAAATATTGTGAATGGATTGTCTGTCTTGTGTAATATAAATGTATGGTATACATACCATGTCAAACGAAAATACAATCTTAATGTTTTGTGTATGTGTGTGTTGTAAGGAAAATGTCGAAAACTTAGAAAGTATTGAAATAAATGTATCGTTTATCAATGAATGTATTTGTTTTCTTTTATGTTTTACAATAAATTATGATGCTACAGTGTCCTCTAAAAAACAACTATCTCAAATTTGAAGTAATAAGGTACCAATACTCGATATTTGTCCCTGCTACAGTTGGCGTTTTGCGAAAACCACATATTTTTAATTATTGATTGTAAAACACAACTTGAAATCAAAAAATAAATGTTTAAATGCTTGTACCAATCTAAGAAGCATATTTTGCATACTACTATAAACAGAAATTTCAAACACTTTTTCCTAAGAAATATTTTCGATATTTTAACAAATAGAATGAGTGGCTTTAAACTTTAGAAAATTCAAATGTTCCGCCAAACGATAAATGACAATCGGCACTGCAAAATCATTTTTTGGGTTTCAAGTGATACAGAATCTACATGTAGATTCACTTTTTTTCTTTCTTTAAAAAATACATAATATTATATATATATATATATATATATATATATATATATATATATATACATATATACATATATATATATATATATATATATATATATATATATATATATATATATATATATATATATATATATATATATATATAATTTACAACAACACTAATAACAACAGAGTTATAAATTTGGAAGAAACAGCTCTCGAGATTGTTAAGAATTATATGTATCTGGTGTAAATAATTACTACCACGAGAGACAGTGTCTCGGATGAAATTTCAAGAAGAATCATGCTTGAATGGTGCGCATTCGAAAAATTACGTTACATATTCAAAGATAAAGTCACCCCAAATAAGTTAAAGACCAAGTTTACGACCAGTGCATCCTAGCCATAATTACATATGGTGCTGACACTGAGTAAAGCCGATATACAAAAACTAGCTCAGACCCAGAGAGCACAGGAAAGATAGATGATCGGAATAAAACTTTAAGATTGAAAAAGAAACAAGTGGATACGTAAACAAACGAAATTAAAGGATATTATAGAGCACCGAGCAGAAAGAAAGTGGCACTGGGCTGGACATGTAACACGCACGACCAAGAGAACATTAGAATGGAGACCACGAGAGCAGAAAATGAGCGCAGGACGTCTCAAAACAAGATAGTGGAATGATATACAGAGGGTTGCGGGTATTGGATGGATGACAACAGCTGCAAATAGATGGAAATTTAGGAGGAACGCCTACATCCAGCATTGAATAGAACTATGCTTATAGTGAATAGTGATGCATTTTTCATCTCCCGTAAAACATATGCCACAAGAAACTTTTCTTTTCTTATATATGTATATATATATATATATATATATATATATATATATATATATATATATATATATGTATATGTATATATATATATATATATATATATATATATATATATATATATATATATATGTATATATATATATATATATATATATATATATATATATATATGTATATATATATATATATATATATATATATATATATATGTATATATATATATAATATATATATATATATATATATATATTATATATATATATATATATATATATATGTATGTATATGTATGTGTTTGGGGTAAACCTTTTTTATTTTTCGACATAGTCTCCTTTTAGGCTTATACACTTCGTCCAACGATGTTCTAGTTTGTTTATCCCTTCCGAATAATAGGATTTGTCCAAGTTTGCAAAATATCCATTAGTGTCTGCAATCACCTCCTCGTTTGAATAAAATCTTTGTCCCGCCAGCCATTTCTTCAAATTGGGGGAAACAAATAGTAGTCCCAGGGAGCCAAGTCTGGAGAATAGGGGGGATGTGAAACGAGTTGGAATCCTATTTCCATTAATTTTGCGACCACAACTGCTGAGGTGTGTGCTGGTGCGTTGTCGTGATGGAAAAGGAATTTCTTGTGGGCCAATCGCGGGCGTTTTTTTCTTGCAGCTCGGTTTTCAAACGGTCCAATAACGATGAATAATATTCACCTGTAATAGTTTTACCCTTTTCCAGATAGTCGATGAGGATTATCCCTTGCGAATCCCAAAAGACAGTCGCCATAACCTTTCCGGCCGAAGGAACGGTTTTCGCCTTTTTTGGTGCAGATTCCCCCTTGGTAACCCATTGTTTAGATTGTTGTTTGGTCTCAGGAGTATAGTAATGTATCCATGTTTCATCCACAGTGACGAAAACGACGCTTAAAGTCCTCCGGATTCTTCTGGAACAGCTGCAAACCATCCTTGCAACACTTCACACGATTCCGTTTTTGGTCAAGTGTGAGCAATCGCGACACCCATCTTGCGGATAGCTTTCTCATGTCCAAATGTTTATGCAAAATATTATGTACCCGTTCAGTCGAGATGCCCACAGCACTAGCAATCTCATGCACCTTAACTCTTCTGTCATCCATCACCATATCATGGATTTGATCAATGATTTCTGGAGTCGGAACCTCCACAGGCCGTCCAGAACGTTCAGCGTCACTTGTGCCCATATGGCCAGTCCGAAAATTTTAATATCACTTATAAACTGTTCTAATCGAAGGTGCAGAGTCACCATAATGTTTATCAAGCTTCTCTTTAGTCTCCTGAGGCGTTTTGCCTTTCATAAAGTAATGTTTAATCACCACACGAAATTCTTTTTCGTCCATTTCTTGAAAATCACTCGACTTCCTTGATTCACACGAATGCCAAACACAAAGAAATAGACCAATATGGCTGAAACTTGGTGTGCGTTCATTCAAGAGATGCTACTAACTAAACATTACCTCGGTGGTGCCATCTCTCGGACTTTGCACGGACTTTTCAAACCAGCCTCGTATATATATATATATATATATATATATATATATATATATGTATATATATATATATATATATATATATATATATATATATATATATATATGTATATATATATATAGTAGTTTAGTGACACGATATGTTGATAAAAAATATAGAATTTGAAACAGAACACACAAATAGTTGACTTTCAAGGAATATACTTTTGTTTTAATTTATTTTATATTGTTGTTATAGTGTAAAATATTTTGAATGTCCGAGTGTGCGTAAAAGGTATATGTTCTTAAACCTGTAAATTGACCTAAATGATTTTAACCTTGTATTTTCTAATTGTAGAATAAATAATAATAAATAAAAAATTTTTGAAAATGCCTAAAAAAATAAGGCGAAACGTCAAATAAACTAGTTTGTATTTTCCAAAAGAACCCAAGAAAAACCAATCAAGTTTATATATATATATATATATATATATATATATATATATATAATATATATATATATATATATATATATATATATATATATATATATATATATATATATATATATATATATATATATATATATATATATATATATATATATTATATATATATATATATACATATATATTATATATATATATATATATATATATATATATATATATATATATATATATATATATATATATATATACATACATAAACTTGATTGGTTTTTCTTGGGTTCTTTTGGAAAATACAAACTAGTTTATTTGACGTTTCGCCTTATTTTTTTAGGCATTTTCAAAAATGTTTTTATTTTTTATTATTTATTCTACAATTAGAAAATACAAGGTCATCATTTAGGTCAATTTACAGGTTTAAGAACATATACCTTTTACGCACACTCGGACATTCAAAATATTTACACTATAACAACAATATAAAATAAATTAAAACAAGAGTATATTCCTTGAAAGTCAACTATTTGTGTGTTCTGTTTCAAATTCTATATTTTTTATCAACATATCGTGTCACTAAACTACGAAGAAATTATAGATTGGGACTGTAAGTGTAAGACAAACACAACACCCTGCCAGTGCTGCTCCGTCGATTGCCCAGAGCGCGATGCCGTCGCCCACCACGCCAAGAGCGAGACGTCCTGCGCTCGCTCGTGGCAGATTCTTACCCTACCACGTGCACTCCTTTTTGTTACAACCTCATAAAATATAGCTACATACCAGTAAAAAAATTTTTAAAATCGATTTGAGAACAGATATTACCTCGAACATACAAACTTTACTTCTTTATTATATTAATAATAATATAGATGTCTTTTGGGCTTTATACTTCTTTATCTCTTGGATTTGTGCGACTTCTTTGTTATCGTTATTTATAAATTTTATTATTTGATGTCTCTCTCCATTCATTTGTTTGTTTATTTAGGTGTTTCAAACTTTTTCTCTCTTTCAGAGTTTCTTCTATTTTCGAGATTCTGTGCTGTCTGACGTCTTCTGTGATCTTTTTCTTTATTTTTTTTTCTGCCAATTCTAATCTGTCATTTATAGGATTATTTCTTATAATTCTTGCTAATTGCTATATAGTCATAAGTAGGCTGTTGGTTATTTGTGTGTTTAGTTCTTCAAGTTCTGTTTGGTAGTTTATATGTTCTATATGATTTTCCATTACTTGTCAATATTCGTTTGTATTTTATTTTCTCATTTCTGTTGGTGTCTTTATTTTTGTATGCGTTATCAATCTACGTCTCTCCAGCCTCAGATTTATTTTTATTCTTGCTCTGAACATCTGATGGTCAACGCCAATGCTTATCGCATTCAGGACTGTCGTGTCGATTACAATAATCTTGTCATTTGATAACACATAATCAATTTAGTTTCTTGTTACCCCATCTGGGCTTTGCCCTGTCCATCGTCTATATTCTGGCTTTTGGAAAAATGTGTTCATAATGTATATTTTCGTTGATAAAATTTGATAACATTTCTCCTCTGCTGTTCCTAGTGCCCAAACCAAATTTCCCGACACTCTTCTTATTTGTATTCGCTGGTTTACCTATTTTGGCATTGAAGTCGCTGATTGTTATGATATATCTTGTTTTGTGATGTAGCAATGTTTTGTTTATATCTTCTTAGAATTGATCAGTTTCTTCTTCCTCGTTATTTGATGTCGGTGCATATACCTGCATGATCCTACATTTGTATCATCTATATGTCTACTGAAATCATTCTTTCCGATATTGCTTTGAACTGAACAACATGGTCTGTTATTCTTTTTTGTGTAAGTTGACCGACTCCTCGAATTTCTTATCTATAATATATATAAAATGCAACGTCTTTCTGTCTGTCTGTCTGTCTGTCCGTTAGTGCGCTTATCACTGAAGAACCACTTATCCGATTTACGTACTTTTTTTTAAAAAAACATACATATGTTCTCTGGCCAGATTATAGGCTATATTTTATTACGATAGGTAGCATAAGGAATGAGTAGTGACGTAAAATAGGAATGAAGTCGGAAAAAAGTTTACCGCTAGCGCGTTTCCTTGCAATAAACAGCCTAAACCATTAAATATGGAACAATATTATGTAGCAGAGAATATCTATAATCTATAATCTATATATATATAAAATGCAATGTCTCTCTGTCTGTCTGTCTGTCAATTAGTGCGTTTGTCACGCAAAAACCACTTATCTGATTTATGTGTTTTTTTTTTTAAATTCATACATATATTCTTTGGCCAGGTTATATAATAATAATAATAACCTATATCTATAATATATATATATATATATATATATATATATATATATATATATATATATATATATATATATATATATCTGTCTGTCTGTCCGTTAGTGCGCTTATCCCTCGAGATCTACTTATGTGATTTACGTGATTTTTTAAATTCATACATATGTTCTCTGACCAGGTTATAGATATATATTTTAATACATCATAATATATATAATATATATATATATATATATATATATATATATATATATATATATATATATATATATATATATACGTCTCTCTGTCTGTTTGTCCGGTTGTGCGCTTATCACTGGAGAACCACTTATCCGATTTACGTTCTTTTTTTTTAAACATGCTAAACCTTTAAATATGGAACAATATCATGGAGCAAAGAATATCTATAATATATATAAAATGCAACGTCTCTCTCTGTCTGTCTGTCCGTTAGTGCGCTTATCACTGGAGAACCACTTATCCGATTTACGTGCTTTTTTTAAACATACGTATGTTCTCTGGCCAGGTTATAGAATATATTTTGACATAAGGAATAAGCAGTGACGATAATAGTGAATCAAGTCGGAGAAAAGTTTGCCGCTAGCGCGTTCTCTTGCAATACACTGCCTAAAGCCTTAAATATGGAATAATATCATGTAGCAAAGAATATAATATATATATAAATATGAAACGTCTGTCTGTCTGTCTGTCTGTCCGTTAGTGCGCTTATCACTCGAGAACCACTTATCTGATTTACGTGTTTTTATAAATTTATACATATGTTTTATATAATTCGATATAAGCCTAGATAATGGGAGATAAGGTGAGATAATGGGAGATAAGGAGAAATAATGGGAGATAAGTCGAGATAAGCCTCGATAATGGGAGATAAGGTGAGATAATGGGAGATAAGTATAAATAATGGTAGATAAGAAGAAATAATGGGAGATAAGCAGAGATAAGTCTAGATAATGGGAGTTATGGTGAGATAATGGGAGATAAGGAGAATATATAAGCTGAAAGCACCAATATGATTTATATCTCCTTTTGTGCCTCTTAATCAGAATATTTTATATACTATCTTAATCGCATGTATATTTTTTCTTTTTTTTTTTTTAATTTTTTTTTAACCTTTTTCTTTATTTGCTAATTTAATTTTTATTTTGCTCTTTCAATAATTGATTTTTGAGTACCTATTGTATACTTAGCTTGCGTAAATAAATAAAGAATATGTTTCTTTTTAGTGTTCCGTACGGAACACTTATAAGATCACTTCGGTGTCTGTCCGTCTGTCCGTCTGTCCGTCTGTCACACCCGATTTTCTCCGAAACTATTTCTCATAGAAAGTTGAAATTTGGTAATAATATAGGAATTGAAGGCCTCATCAGAGCCATGTAGTTTTGAAAGTTAAATTTTGACTTAAGGGGTTAGTTTTGGGAGGTGAAATCGGAAGTGAAAAAAAAATTTTTTTGCTAGGTAATCGAGTGTGGTGTCAAATGAAAGCTTGTGAAAACACGAGTAAAAAATATATATATAATGTAATACTTGCGCGCACTTTTCTATGTAATATTTTTAAAAAATCGCGAAAAATCGCTGTCCACCCGCCTTTCTCGAAAAGTACTTATCAAAAAATTTTGCAAAAATTCTAGAATATTCTCCACGGGGGGTAGATTGAACGAAAATTATCACGAGTGCATTACCAGCAATAATTTATCTGGTATATAAAAAAAAAACAGAAATTTCAAGGTCATCAATTTTCAGTAAAGAATGGAAATAAACTTTGTTGAAAACTCATTTGGGGTGTGTTTTATGAAGAGTCACTGATCATTTCATACTTCCGTTACAACATTTTTTATTTTAAAAGCAATCAACGTACGGAACACTAATTGCGCAAGTTCAACTTGCACTTAACCGGTTATTTAAATATAAGGTCAACTGTGTTACACTTTTCGGATTTGAAGGACTTGGTTGACCGAGACTGTTATGATATCATACGGGTATCGGAAACTTGGCTCTATCTAAATATTACAAATGATGCAATTCATTTGACTGGTTATAGTCAGAGGACATAGATAGTCTAGGGGTGAAGGAGTAGCGCTTTACATAAAAAAATAACTGATAATTTCCTATTTGTTATTCCTCAGAAGCTGAAGTCCTTGAAAAGATTTGGATTAAACTAAAGGCTTTAAAAGAAACTATGTTGTTGGTGTACTTTATAGGCCACCAAAGGGTAGTATCTCTTAGTTTTTATGTACTTTTGAAAAGTGGTTTTCTGATTTTCAATCGTATGAAATTACCTGTGGTGGAGATATCAATTTAAATTTGTTAAATCTTACCGATCAATATACTACCATATTTTATGATTATATTATTATTACAGAACCTACCAGGGTAACAAAAACAACCGCGTCATTGTTGGACTTAATTTTAGTATCCAAGGAGAAAAAAAATGTTGTCTCTGGTGTCAAGGACTTGTTTATCGGATCATTTTTTGACTTTTTGTTCTGTGCATGATTATAAAAAAAAAATTCTGAAAGTATTCGACACTATTACACATATTAATAAGGACTTGCTCAGTGAGTTTTTGGCAGTTACTCTCTTTGAAAATATTATTTACCTTGAAACCATTAATGATGAGGTTGTATATATTTGATGTACACCTATCGTCAAAGTTAAGTTAAATAACAAAAGGCCACCATAGCTTACTTTTAATATAAAAAATATGATTAAATTGAAAGATGATGCTTTTAAAAAATATCAAAAAACAAAAAGCGGAATTGGAATTGGAATTTTTATATACAATTAAAAAATCTAAAAAACATTGCAATACGTTAGGAAAAAAACTATATCTTCAAAACACTGTAAATATTGATAGAAAAAATTCTAACCAATTTTGGAATAAATTAAATAATCTTAATATTTACTCTAAACAAACGGTGATTTAAATAGCCTGAATAATATAAATAACCATTTTTTTATAAATGGCACTCAATAATCAACCAGCAGATCCTGACTTTCTTACCGTTTATAACAACAATTTAAAAGCTCAATGAATAAATTCGTTTCATTTTCATTCAATTTTGGAAACATTATAAAGCATTATTTATTTGAAATAAAATCACTTGTTACTGGGGAAGATTAATTAAATATAGATATAATTTTGTTGCGTATTAACAGAATTCTTCCTTTCATTACGCACATTATTAATTCATGTACTTTTCCGGATCCTTGGAAAATCTCAAAATTATTGCCTCTATCCAAAAAAAGACATATAGAAAGCTAGAACGATTTAAGACCGATAAGTAACCTTCCAGTACTGTCAAAAGTACTTGAAAAAATTATGAATAGGCAAATTAGGGAACATCTTAACCTGCATAATATTTTACTCACTTGCCAGTCAGGTTCAGGCCAGGATTCAATTGTGCCACGGCATCATTAGCTGTCACTGATGATATTAATGGAGCGGTAGATAGAGGTAAGGCTACTGCTTTGATATTAATAGATTATAGCAAAGCATTTGACAGAGTACATCACAACTTGCTTTTCTCAATTCTACACTTTGCTGGATTTGGAAACGAGGTAATTACATTAATGAGTGAATACTTGATAAACGGACTACAGTGTGTGGGGACAGTCAAAGATGTGTCATCTGTATCAACTCAAAGTTGTGGTGTGCCCCAAGGGTCAATACTAGGGCCACTCTTATTTTGTGTATTACTAGTTGTCTCAAGTATTTGAAGGCCCACTTATACACAGATGACACACAATTGTGAGCATCGTTTCTCCCACAAGAGTTGCATGCTACCCAAGAAAAAATTAACGAAGCCTTGGATAGAAGAAATTGCCGAGAAACATAACTTAGAAATAAATGCATCAAAATCAACTTTTATTATGGTTAGAAAAAAATCATGATTTATTATAACATAGTATCAAAATAAAAATCGGTGCGGATGAAGTTTTGCCTGCTGAATTCTGTAGAAATTTAGGATTATTTATTTATAACATATTAAGGTTCAAACCACATATAAATAAATGTATTCAAACTGCCTACGAAAATTTAAAGATATTGTTTCCACATAGACACCTTTTATCAAGATCTCAAAAAATAAATCTTGCAGATTCTTTGGTTTTTAGTCATTTCAACTTTTCTGATGCTGTTTACGGTCCGTGTATTGTTAACGAAGATAAAGATAGAATTCAGCGTCCAAAAGTCCTGTTTAAGACTTATATATAGTATTAGTCGGAATGATCCTTTTTTATTTTATTTAATCATTTGATCAACAATTTGCATGAAGTAAAAACTCTACAGAGAGAACATGCCCCCTGTACGTGGACAGTGTCTCGACTAGTACAAGCTAGCGGGACAATATTATTTCTTCACTTATTTCAATTGTTTATGTATATTCCAGGTATCTTAAGCTATTTTAAGAAAAAAAAGTTGAAAAATGTGGACTGTATGTGTATTAATCGAAATATGTAGCTGCAAGATGGAAGTGGTTTACTAATGTGTCTCATTTGTTCTCTATTGTCGCTAATTGTTCTTTAATTAGCTACATACGTCTACCTACTCATTATGTGTGAAAAGCACAATCATGTTTGTTTACAAAGAAATTTCTAGAAAAAAATAAAAATCATAATGATAGTACCCACATTTATTAATTTACAAAATATTATTTCTTTTAAAATAAATTAGTACAATAACAGTATCTATATATCAATTATTTACAATAACAAGGTGTATAAGTAAAAGAAATATAATATTAAATAACTTATATACTAAGGCATGAATTATAAGCAACTACAACACACAATAAAATAAGAATAATAATTACAATAAAAAAATGCTTAAACCTACTAATCACCATCAGATGAGTCGTCATCACCGCTCTCCCATTCAGTAGAATATTCAGAGAGTAAATAATCCTCCTCATTTAATTCGTGATGATGACTTACTGATGGTGTTTCGGATGGCAATGAAGGTGGGATAATCAACTGCAGAACCTCCGATGGCAAAGAAGTAAATTTTCTTCGCGGTAATTCTCTATACGAGTTGATAACAGGATCAGACGTAATTAAAAGCATTCTCAAAAGATCTGTATTTGTGGCAATACGTGACCGCTTCCTGGTGTGCCATTCACGGAATCTACGACAGTCTTTATTTCTTGCCTCCTTGGCTTCTTCGGAGAGTTGTCCAATGGGAAGAAGCAAAGATTTTATAACTTCCGCGCTGTGTACAAGAATTTTATGCACAGTAACGGGCATGGAATACCACGAATACAGATCAAGGTATAATTTTCTAGTATCAACACAAAACTTTTCGAATTCTATATAATTTATGTCATATCCCGATGACAAAGTTCTTAAAATTACATGAAATCTACGAATAAGGTTTACGTCTAATCTGTAATTTCGCTGCTCAATTCAGCTTTGGAAAAAAAATCTACGTGCTGTGTTTCCATCGTTTGTGTTACCATACCCAGGTTTTAGTTTATCTACAATGAGACCCATACGATCTTTAAACACTTTTTGTATCTCTTGTGAGCGTTGCTTTACAATAGCTTTGTCGTTATCTCCCCTGACTTGCCACTTTTTTATTTCTAAACGATAGCTGATGTAAAGCAAACATTCAAACGTGCGGATCCATGCATGTAAAGTAGATAAACCAAATGCAAGGCGTTCTTCGTTGCTGGGATATTTCTTTGACTCCTCGTTCATAGTAGATGGGGTGGCACCGCAAATATAACACTTTTGTGTTGAACTTGTGTCTGTTAAGGCATTGCACGCTTTGCCATCAGTCATTGTCAACAACAAATCGTGTTTAACAAAGATTTGAGATCCAGCAACGTTACATAATGTTGGAAGAAGCTGACTTACTTCATCTACAATTTTAGAAGTTTCCTCTTTCGTAAACTCTTTTGTCTCCTTGGCAAAAATAAACTTAATAGGACGGCAATATAAAGTAGAGGAAGGTCTTGGATTTTGCCAGATCACAGTTTCGCCATCAAGCAGTCTCAAAGGGACAAATGAGTATACGAACAAAAATTCGTTTGTAGCGTTAGTGTTCTCAAATTTCTGCTTATACGTGCTATGCCCTGAACTCCCATCACAGCCCCATTTGCTTACCAACGTATAATATGAACGAGGTAACACACTTCTAATGACTTCCGTCTGAGCTTTAACTAATCGTTCAGCCGTTTTATCCAAAATCGCGTGAATTTTAATTTCAGCTCGAGATTCAGTCACAGAAATATATTCGTCAGAAGGACAACAAGAAGCTTTGGACTTACCTAAACTATAAAACGATGGATACACTTGATGTCCCGCTTTCATTGACCATTTTCTTGTTTGTTTATATGAGTGAGAAGTCGATTTCGAGTCCACATAATAAGCTAAAGCTTCGTCTGGTGTTAACTGCCGACTTTGTTCAGAACACTTATTCGTTTCTCTAGTTTCACTGACCGCGACGTTATGGATCTGTTTAGCAACACTTCGATGCCCTTCTTTTCGAGTAGCTAACTCAGCTGCTGTAATAAGCTCACTTGCACTTCGCGATTCCAAAAGATCTTCTACTCCCCGTCTCTTCGTTTTCGTTGATGAGTCTTCAAATGATTTTCTGGGTCGCCCTACGGAAAGAGCCGCTGATGATGTTGAAGTGCACGGCTGGTAAACACACATCTTTATTTCGATTCCGGATCCCTCTAACCAATCTTTATGTTTGATTAGAAACATTTCTTTGTTACACTTTAAAGAAGTCCACTTTTGATTGAATTTTGCTGAAAGGCTTGATATTTTCATTTTGAGTCGTTTTAGAGAATGGTCAGAAACATCAGACATATTGAATTTTTCACTTATATAATAAAAAATGCCACTGTTTTGTTCAGTTTTGTCATGTTTTAGCCATTCTTCAAAAAACTCCATTTTCGTCATAGTCACGACTCGTTCTGAAAAAAATAAAATAATTTTACTTTCGGGCCTTTTCGGGGTCTATAATATATATGAATCTGTGCCTGAATGTTGTAGGTATTAAATATAGAAAAATCCATATGTGGATAAAAAAAAGTTGCTACTTTTAAAGTTTACAATTAATGTAAAATTTGCTGGATTTATCTATACATTTACAAATTGATATTACACCAAAAGTATACATATTTTTTATAAAAAATATAAGTCATAATAGAGTACATACCTTCAACAGAATATTCCATCACAAAAAACTCGTTTCACTTTGCTACCAATTTTAAAATATGTTATCATAAGTGTGCATAAAATGCAACTGATTTGCAAATGAAAATGACCTCTCTTATAAGGGTTACTTTGACCCCCTGATAAGATACCTTTATGAGGTGATAAACAAATTAATTCTTGGAATTCGTTAAATGGGGGGGGGGGGTTGTTTACAAGTCGTTATCAGTGGTTCCTGGAAATTACGTCATGAATATTGTCCCGCTAGCATGTTCTTGACGAATCACTGTGCAGTGGTTCGATTACAGAAATAAAATACTTATAAAATAATTACAAAAGAAAGCCAAACTGAATAAAAATTATAAAATTTAAACTAAAATATTGGTCTACTATGAAATTATATCATGTATCAAACATATTAAGCATCTTCTTTTGGGCCAATTTAAGCCATTCCTTTTATATGGCTTCTAATCCAGTCCTTTAGTTTACTTTTGAATGTACTCTTTTTATTATCTAGTAATTTCATTTTATTCGGCAGTTCTTATACCTGTTACTGTGAAAGACCGATATATCTCTGGCAAATGTCGATATTCTCCGGTGAATGTGAGCATTCACATAGTCGCTTAGTGTATGTACGAAATATTTGCTTAATATCATTATTTCTCACTCACACTTTCAAATGTCGACATTCAGGATTCACTAATGGTGAATGTTGGATAAAAATATTTTCATTACGTTAGGCCAACAATGCAACTTTTTAATATATGATATATGCCAAAATAGTAGAAATAATATTATGATATATGTCAAAATAGGAGAAAGCTCAAGTAATAGCACATGTAAATAAACTGTTATAACGAACAGTACATTCTAAACCAGAAAAGAAAGTAATACCAATAATAAACTTACACATAAATTATGTGATTAACGTTATACAATCTTATTTATTGCAACAACTTAAACTGTTATGACACTTTAATTGCACAAGAGTCCCTTGCTTTTACAACTGCATTTAGTCGTGGAACACTTCTTTTTGCAATTACAGCGTAGCCTTGCTGCTTCTCTAAGCGACATTTCTTGCGAAGAAATTTTCTCTATGAGAAGTAACTTATCTCTACAAATTACGAACTGAGTACGGGTATAAATCTTCTTGAGGGTACCACTTTTGTTTACTAATTTATAAAAGTCAGAGTCTTCTATTCCAACAACAACCGCCAACACATTTCGGGCATCTATACGATCACTGTCGATATCAGGGACTTGTATTCGTACGGTATCACCAATTTGAGCATGAGGACATTTTCTTTTTGAGTTTCTTATTGTTTTCGTTGCTTGCAGTAGAAGATTCTTTTTCGCGGCCGCTCTTTTTATAGAACTAAACTCATGTTGTTCAGTCAGAGCTTGATATCAACACGTGATAGGTTGCAGCTCTTCTTCAATATTTTCCTCCGGAATACAATTTTCGGTACGGTCACTGCTTAAATTTTGCTCAAACAATTTATTTGAGCTGTTCTTCGCTTATCGTTTCAACTCCCACCAGAGCTATCTGTGTTTGTCGACATATACCAGCGAATTTATAATAATATAACCAAATATTCGGTCTTTCACTGATGTATTTGGTATGTGTCGACATTCACCGGAGAATATTGACAATTTCGGTGTTTCACGGTAACATAATCTTTACAACACAATTTTTGTTACTAATAGTTTTGTTAACATCGGAGATCTTTATACACTTATTTCTTGTCCTGCTGTTTTTTGTGAAAAAATTATTACGTAGAATGGGATAGTGATATTGTAGTGACTCTTATGTAAATAGTTGTTGCAAACACACTGGATTATTCTTAATAGTAAAATTGTTTTTGTTGGCTATTTTTACCAACCAATTTTGCAATGCTTGTAATAATCTTAAGTTATTGTTATATGCTCCGCCCCAAGCGATATTTCATAGCTGATAATTCTATGAAAAAGAGAATCCATTATCTTTGCTAGTTTGTGGAAAACGAAAACTAGGTATTTAGTCTTTTTGATAATATATTCAATGTTTATCTTATTTAAAATTGTAGTAGAATATAATTCCTAAATATCTAAAATTTCCTACCCTTTTTAATTTGTTATAATTTATTTTTATTTCTGTTTGTTTTGGGACGGTATCACACTAATTATCAGAAGCAATTAACACAGTTTTTCTACATTTGAAGAGAACTTACTCAGTAACAGTCTTGTTGTAATTTTTGCAAAATATTTATTCATTTTAATTTGAGTTTGATTTCAAGTACCCTCTGTAGATATTATTGCTGTATCATCAGCATATGACAGAATTATATCTTTACACATTTCCTCTAACGGATCATTATCACAGATAATAAAAAATAGAGGTCCTATTATTGTACCTTGCGGTACACACATTATTATTTTATTATATCCACTGTCACTATCATTTATTCTTGATTTTTGCTGTCTGTTATCAAGGTAGCTACTCATTAGACCGTAAGCTTTGCCTCTTATTCCAATGTAATATAATTTATTTAATAGAATTTTATGGTCAATAGTATCAAATGCTTTTGCCAAATCCAGAAAAGTGACTAGAATCGGCTTACTTTTACCTAATTTTGTATAAATTATGGTAGTTTAGAGGGTATTTGGTGCCTCTATTTCAGGCAAGTCCAAATGTTTTTTGAAGATTAGTTTATTCTCTTTCACAAAATCAAATATTCTATTATAAATTATATTTATCAGATTTATCAGATCAGAGTTTTGTACTTTGTGTCTACTAGAAGATTAGTGTATTGGTACTATCTCTGCTTTTTTAAGTGCATCAGGCCACTTAGCCTATTCAATGCACATATAAAAAAAAAAGTGACTTAAAAGATCTACAATATATTATTATGTGGACATTATTTTTCAAGTTTTATTGCTAAACCCCTTTTTGTATTTTCATTGTATCTATTATTTAACCTATCTCACTATAATCAATAAGCTTGAAAAAATTGTATTTAGGTGGTGGCATTTTTATATGCATATTTCTGGTATTTCAATTTTCTCACTTAATTTTTTGCCAATTCTACAGAAATACTTATTCATATTATTTGGTATTTCAGTACTGTGTGTTATTTTTTGATCATTATCATCTATTATATGAATCATATTATTCTCTTTTCCTCTTTTTTTTATTGACTTTTGTGTTAATAATATCCCATAACTTTCTAGAATTATTACTATTTTTTTCAATTAGACTTATGTCATACATTTTTTTGCCTCTGCTATGACTACCTAAAATCTTAAAGTTTTTATATTGGATTTTAAGCATTTCCCTATTTTTATTTTATTTTCCACTTATTATACAAAGTTTCTTTCGTTTGACGATTACTTTGGTAATCTATTCTTTTTTTGTTTTAGCTTTTTCTTGTTTTAATTTTAGACATTTCTATATAAATTGTAATTCTATTATTAGTAATTCGGTAGCAACATTCGGATCTTGTTCTGACACAAATGTATTCCAATTTTTAGAATATATATATATATATATATATATATATATATATATATATATATATATATATATATATATATATATATATATATATATATTATATATATATACTTATACAGGGTGCACCATATGTATGGAATAATGATTCCACAGCATTTATTAATTAGTGTATCAAAAAATGTTTAAGTAAAAGTTACAGAGTGTTATACGGCGCACATGCTTACGTTGACAATAAAATGTTTTAAACTGTCAGATGAAATTACGCCATCTTAAATTTTTTAAAATGGAATGCCCAGTATTTTATTTTTGTGTGTGTGTCCAAATTGAACTGTTTTGTAAATTATTGATATTTGAAATTAAGGAGATCAAATTAAAAAAAAAAATTCAGCTGGCTTGTGTCAAACATTTACTGTCAGGTAACGACATAACATTGTTCTTCTGACGAGGCCGCATTTTGTCTTAACGGAAGAGTTGATAGGCATAAATGCCGGTACTGGTCTACTGAGAATCCCCACTGGATAATCGAAAGTCATTCTCAAAGACTACAAAAAATAAACGTGTGGGCAGGGATTTGTGAACGTCATATCATTGGTCTCTTTTTTATCGATGGAAATCTTACAAGACAACGGTATTTACAGTTACTCCAACAGCAAGTTATTCCAACTTATGCAAGTCTTTTTCCCGATGAAAATAATTTGGATACCTCTAACAGGAATCTGTGGTATCAACAGGACGGAGCACCTCCTCACTATAAAATCAATGTTGGTGGATATTTAAATGCGATTTTTCCTAATCGATGGATAGACAGAAGAGGTGCTGTAGAATGGCCTGCAAGGAGTCTCGACCTTACGCCACTCGATTTTTGTTTTGAGATGGCATTTAAAAATCAAAGTTTATCGAAGTTGACCTAAAACTGTAGAAGATTTACAACAAAGAATTCAATATGAAATAGCACAGATCACCCCAGATTCTCTGCAAAACTCTGTTCAGGCTGTTTATGACAGTTTGGGCCATTGCCTCGCTGTTAACAGTAGACATCTTGAGCAATTGTTACCTTAAAAATAAACCTAGAGCATTTATTAATAGTTTCTTTGTCTTTTTTTTTTATTTTAAATTTCAAATGACAATAACTTCAAAACAGTTCAATTTAGAGATATGATATGTTAGACAAATAATATCTAGAATTTTTAGTAGGTCTCAAAAGTATATATATAGGGTTTACTATTTAAAAAAAAAACAAGACAGCGAAATTTCTTCGAACTGACAGTTCAAAACATTTTATTGTTAACGTCAGCATGTATACCGTATAGCACCCTATAACTTTTATTTAAACATTTTTTTGATACCTACACTGATTAATAAATGTTGTGGAATCATTATTCCAGAAATATGAGGCACCCTATATATATATATATATATATATATATATATATATATATATATATATATATATATATATATATATATATATATATATATATATATATATATATATATATATATATATATGTATATATATATATATATATATATATATATATATATATATATATATATATATATATTATATATATATATATATATAATATTGTGGAATCATTATTCCAGAAATATATATATATATATATATATATATATGTATGTATATATATATATATATATATATATATATATATATATATATATATATATATATATATATATATATATATATATATATATATATATATATATATATATATATATATATATATATATATATATATATATATATATATATATATATATATATATATGGATATATATATATATATATATATATATATATATATATATATATATATATATATATACATATATATATACGAGGCTGGTTTGAAAAGTCCGTGCAAAAATAAAAACTACTTATGTGTTTGGGGTAAACCTTTTTTATTTTTCGACATAGTCTCCTTTTAGGCTTATACACTTCGTCCAACGATGTTCTAGTTTGTTGATCCCTTCCGAATAATAGGATTTGTCCAAGTCTGCAAAATATCCATTAGTGTCTGCAATCACCTCCTCGTTTGAATAAAATCTTTGTCCCGCCGGCCATTTCTTCAAATTGGGGAACAAATAGTAGTCCGAGGGAGCCAAGTCTGGAGAATAGGGGGGATGTGAAACGAGTTGGAATCCTATTTCCATTAATTTTGCGACTACAACTGCTGAGGTGTGTGCTGGTGCGTTGTCGTGATGGAAAAGGACTTTCTCGTGGGCCAATCGCGGGCGTTTTTCTTGCAAATCATCCTTGCAACACTTCACACGATTCCGTTTTTGGTCAAGCGTGAGCAATCGCGGCACCCATCTTGCGGATAGCTTTCTCATGTCCAAATGTTTATGCAAAATATTATGTACCCGTTCACTCGAGATGCCCACAGCACTAGCAATCTCACGCACCTTAACTCTTCTGTCATCCATCACCATATCATGGATTTGATCAATGATTTCTGGAGTGGTAACCTCCACAGGCCGTCCAGAACGTTCATCGTCACTTGTGCCCATATGGCCAGTTCGAAAATTTTGAAACCACTTATAAACTGTTCTAATCGAAGGTGCAGAGTCACCATAATGTTTATCAAGCTTCTCTTTAGTCTCCTGAGCGTTTTGCCTTTCAAAAAGTAATGTTTAATCACCACACGAAATTCTTTTTCGTCCATTTCTTGAAAATCACTCGACTTCCTTGATTCACACGAATGCCAAACACAAAGAAATAGACCAATATGGCTGAAACTTGGTGTGCGTTCATTCAAGAGATGCTACTAACTAAACATGACCTCGATACGCGCCGGTGGTGCCATCTCTCGGACTTTGCACGGACTTTTCAAACCAGCCTCGTATATATATATATATATATATATATATATATATATATATATATATATATATATATATATATATATATATATATATATACATATATATATATATATATATATATATATATATATATATATATATATATATATATATATATATATATATATATATATATATATATATATACATATATATATATACATACATATATATATATATATATATATATATATATATATATATATATATATATATATATATATATATATATATATACGAGGCTGGTTTGAAAAGTCCGTGCAAAGTCCGAGAGATGGCACCACCGGCGCGTATATATATATATATATATATATATATATATATATATATATATATATATATATATATATATATGTATATAGGACGTTTCGCATCAACGGAGCCACTCAAATACCCAAAAATAAGATTGACGAGAAAAAAATTCAAGGGTGTCAATTTTTTTGTTGAAACGTAAGCTTTCAAATGCAACTTTTGAAAAAAATACAAGATGGCTGCTCAATATTGCGACTAGAAACAAAAAAATCATGATTTCTAAGCGGAGTTAACTGAACTTCAAAACTGACACAAAATGCAATATTGATGTAATAGTTAGAGTAACCAACATAATTTTATGTAATACCAACATGGCGGATCCAATAAGGCGCCTAAAACCGAAAATTAGACGAAAAATTAGCAATTATGGAGATTTCGCAGTGAGATAGCACTTTTTCTATATATATATATATATATATATATATATATATATATATATATATATATATATATATATATATATATATATATATATATATATATATATATATATATATATATATATATATATATATATATATATATATATATATATATATATATATATATATATATATATATATATATATATATATATATATATATATATATATATATATATATATATATATATATATATATATATATATATATATATATATATATATATATATATATATATATATATATATATATATATATATATATATATATTTATATATATATATATATATATATATATATATATATATATATATATATATATATATATATATATATCTGCACCCCAGAGGTAACTGAGTAACTACAAAAATTGTGATTATCAGGTTATCGTTGCATCTATCATGAGAATTAAAAACATAGAAACTATAAATCCTCAATCTTATATAGAAATGCCCATTAGTTAACATCATATAAGAAAAAGTGGTGTAATAACAATTTTGAACATTCATTCCTGTGAAATTACAACAAATGCAGTTACGACCTTTACCTCTAGGGTACATATATTTAAATATATATATATATATATATATATATATATATATATATATATATATATATATATATATATATATATATATATTTTGTATTATATAAATAATTTTGCTTCAATATTATGGCTACATTTATTTTTAATGTATTATCTAATTTTATTGGAAACTAAGATTGTTTGAAAAGGTTAATTTTAAAGATTAGTTCAGTAATACTATTTTTGGGCAAAAAAATGATCAGAAATAGGATAATAATAATTACCATTATTTTAAGGTAATTCAATTTGTTATACGGGTAGGTTACGAATGAAACATACTTCATAGGCCCATGAATATACTTGAATAATTACTTAAATTTCTGGATACGCTCTATAATTTCAAATAATCTAGGACGAATTTCTGTTGATTTCACAAATGATTTCAAATAATATAAATAAATAGTTCTCTAACTCAGCCCATTATCAGCCACGTGAAGCCAGAAATTCACAAGAAATAACCTGTAGAATGGAACTAGCCCTTGTCATCATTCTCTATCTTTATTGAACACCTTCACTCGGAACGAATCTCACGAAGGAGAACGTCATCTCTGCTGTTGAACTACTGCGTCACGCTAAATTCCTGTGTATTTTTAACGACTGAAGGAAAAAGATAATCTCTTTAATAATCAATCAATATTAATTACCAAGTATAAGCCACTGAATAAATTTATTTCGGAAGAGATTTTTACAGATACTATGAAAAATTTAAAATGATTGTCTAAGTATTTAAATAAAAACCGATTTAACAATTACTTTATCTGAACATTTTTTCTTTTTTATCTGTTGGCGTATGGAGTGAAGCATATAAAAACTTTTGGATTTTGGATCATTTTTGTACATATGTAAAATTCGTAATGTGTCAGCTTGTATTTTATTTTGTATTATTTGAAAGATAAAATCATAGCTGCAATATTTTATGAGTGCAGATGCACATTGACCCAGCCTTGTTCTTCAAAAGCAAGTTATGATCACAAAATATTGCAAAATTTGTACTTAAAATATAAGTAAATATCTAAACAATTTTTGATTTGGTGCTATGTCAAATTTTTAAATCTATTTGCCATTTTAATAAATATTTCCCTAATTGATCGTCGGGGCCGTTACTATGTGGTAATTTATCATTTTGACGGGAAGAAATGAAACACTTATTATATATTATTACTAGTATATTGCACAACTTTGCGACTGCAGTTTCGACCTATGCGGTCATTATCAAGCTTATGTACTAAACTGAGTTTAGTAGTTTGACGGGAAGAAATGAAACACTTATTATGTATTATTACCAATACATTGCACAACTTTGCGACTGCAGTTTCGACCTATGCAGTCATTATCAAGCTTATGTATTAAACGAGTTTAGTACATAAGCTTGATAATGACCGCATAGGCTGATACTGCAGTCGCAAAGTTGTGCAATATAGTAGTAATAATATATAATAAGTGTTTCATTTCTTCCCGTTAAAAGTTTCCCCAATTTTTTTTATGTATGTATTTGTCTCTAATATTTAAAACTAAATAGCTTTTGGGAGGTGAAGAGAAATGAAAAATTTAATAATTATTATGCTACTGTGGGAGAAAACCAGAATAAGAAAGCAATGTAATTTTAAATTCTGATAGAAGTTTAGAAAATGATAAAATATTTCCGAAAGAACCTAAGAATGTAATTTTTCTTACTCCTGTATATTAGTTCGAAATAAAACATATCATAAGTTCTTTAGTGTTTTTACAAGCTTTCATTTGACACCCCACTCGATAACCTGGTAAATGTTTTTTTCAGTTCCGAATTCACCTTCCAAAACTAACCTCTTAATTCAAAATTTAGCTTTCGAAACTACACGGCTCTAATGAGGTCATCAATTCCTATATTATCGCCATATTTCAATTTTTTATGTCAAATAGTTTCGGAGAAAATCGTGTGTAACAGACGTACAGACACCGAAGTGACCTTATAAGTGTTTCGTACGGAACACTAAAAATGGGTTTTGAAAAGAACTTAAAACGAGGAATTCTTAGGCATCTTGCCAGACTGTCACCTAAAATGGACCATCACATCCAACTATTAATTTTAAAAAATGGGATCGCTTTTACATATATTTAAATCAATAAATAGAGATGCATATAGTTTTCGTACCATTCATTTTGCACTAGTTCAATCTTTCTTAGTTTGTCGCATAGTAGAATGGGATTCAGCTTATAAGAGCACTTTTAAAGGACTTGCGCATTGCACAAAAGGAATATTTAAGATAAATTTATCATACTCAATTTTTTTTCCTTATTTACTGTCCAATTGTCTTGTCCTTTTTTTTTAAAAATATTTAGAATAAAAAAAAACAAAATAAATAATTGATTGGAAGTGGATCAAATTGATGGGTTTGTATGAAAAATATTATGAACATTTGTTTTTTTTATTTTTTCAAATATCTCAAGAAATGCGGAACTTATTTGAGATCACACAAATTCAAAAATCTATAATTCCTGCTCGTTCTACGGCAGGTTGGGCAAGAATTAGGGGCGCTTGAGAACATCAAGGAGATAGCACGTTAAGCCTGCCTAATATTGAGCAGAAATAATATCTTTATTTTTATTGGTTCATTTTTATAATTTTACTTTTATGACAATATTCAGTAGCAGTTTTGATATAGAAGTGATTATTTTCATTTTGATTTGACAATTTTAATGTTGTATCCCTATTCTTGTTTATGTTTTATTATTACTATCTATATATAAAGTTAATTTGATTAGTATTTACTGTATACTTGCAATCTTGCAATTTTGATTTATCGTTGACTTTATGTGACTTCTAATTGTGTTATTTCTTCAATAACTGTAATTTAATTAAAATGATATTGAGACAGGGAAGTGGGATAAGAAAGGTTGCTGTGTAAGTATCGCGTTATACGTCCTTTTTAGGGTTCGTGGAGTCGAGATATCTGAAAATAGTTTTTATTATTTTTAATTTTAGTAGAAATAGTAAGTATAAGAAAATGTCTGGTTGTGGCTGCAAATAAATCTAAAGCTCTTCGACTGCTTAACCTCTTTTTGCAATTAGTATAAAATGTAAAGAAAAATATTGATGTAATTATCAATTACCATAGCGTACTTATAGTTCTTGAATTGATTTATTTATTAGTGTAAGAAAGTCAAATTCAGTACTCATATGTGTAAGGAGGTACTGCGTAAATCAGTTCATTGACTATTTCTGAAACTATAATCTGGACCTCTGATACTAAGCGGAGAAGTAGTTCTATTCATCACTGCGATTCCTAACCAGTTCCAATTATTACAAATTTTCCAGTAGGGTGTAAATGAAAGATTTTTCATGAACAGAAAACGTCAACACTTAATGTCGAATTAGATGTAGATTTTTTTTTAAACAATTTTAAAATAAAGTTATAAATAAAATTTGAATAAAACTCTGTAAAAAGGTTGTAAAATTTCCTATCAGTTGTTATTCTTGAATACTCTTCAATTAAGAAACTCGATATAATAATCGTTCATAAGAAAGTATTTTCATTATTATGTTGGCATGTGATGAAGTAGTTACAGCAGGTAGTTCAGGTAACTATTCCTGATGAGTTTCATTAATGGCTAAAAATCTTAACTTAGAAACGTAAATCAAGTAGGAATAAATAAAAAAAAACTCTTTAACTGTACAAATTTAAGGTTTTCTTTTTTTTTCATACGGTAGAGCACCGTACATATTTTCTGGGGCAGTAAAGGCGCCGTGAAGTCCTTGAAACAGGCTAGGGTAAGCTGGTAAGCGAGTGCAAGGACTTGTTAGCCAACTTAGCGTGTAGAAGTAGCCTACTTCTCGGCTTTACACATGGTCAGATCGGGTAATTTGAAAGAGATTGCTGACACATTGGCAAACGGCGAGTTCTTCAAGGCTCTCTACTTTTAAAAAAGGCGAAAACTGAAGTCATCTTCTGGAAACTTGATGGGGCCGTTTTTCGGATTGCAGTGGAATTTTGCTTTTTGAATCGTTGAAAAAATTTGCAAAAATTTAATGGAGATGTTTATGGAAGGGTAATCCAAAAGCTGATGCAGACAATTCCAGAAAAATGTCGGAATTCATGGAGAACCAAAACTTGGCTGTTGCACGACAACTGCAGGGAACACACGGCTTGCACAATTCAAGCCATTACCGAAAACTTTGGATTTACTGAGTTACAACATCTAACACATAGTCCTGATTTTGTGCCCAGTAACTTCTTTTGGTTGAAACATCTGAAGAAAATTTTCCCCAGCGACGTTTTCGGCGGCACAAATTTTAGATGGAATGAAACACAAGAAATCCGGGATTATGTGTAGTGTAGTGTAGACATACACTAATACAGTTGTAGAAAAATACTTTTTTAAAGCGCAGTGAGTTTTCCTTCATGACTAGGTAAATGTGTTATTAAACACCGTTGTAATATTGTATTTATCGCTATATATTTATTTTTAGTTTTATAAATAAGAAATACTATAATAAAATTTCTGTTTAAAAAAATAACATCCTTATTTTCATCTGCGTTAAGCACTTTTCGGAGTAAGTTACAATTATTATACATACTTGAAGTTTTGCCTTGTGTTTTAATTCTTGAGTTTTAATTAATGTTACTTGTCATAATATTATTACCATATAGTGTTAAGTTTAGTGATATTAATATTTATTATGAGAGAACTTTCAAAAAAAATGTTTATGGTCAAACAAGGATCAACTGCTATACGGTAAGTAATATGTATATGTAGTATGTAACTTTTAGATCATAAAATTGCTCCACCGTTGATTGTTATATATTAAAATAAATCGGCCGGCCTTTAATTTCTTTCAAATCGACGTATTGAATAATATTAGACTCTCTTGGAAAAAGCATGCCATTTACACAGAAATAAAGTTATATATACTACTTCTAACACTGTAGGATCCACCAAAAAATAATCCTGAGTCGTGTTTGTCTCTTTTAGCCGTCCATAAAACTATTATGAAAAAATTCAAAGCATTTCCTAATTCTGCGGAATGATGAACATTTATTATATATATTTATAAATTACTTTTAAGAATGGTAATAGACCATATAATAAGTCGTTTAAGTAAAATAATCTTTCAAAGCTATTCAACGAAGACATGAGATCTGTTATTACGACACAATCTATATATAAGTTATATGAGTACGGCAGTAGTACTAACATTTACATAAAAAATAGTTTTCCCTTTGCTGCTGCTGCTAAGTAATTGTGACACATATTGTATATGAGTAATAGTTTTAGTTGCTATATTATTTTATATCACTTGTACAACAAAATATTTTCTGTTGGCGAAGAAACTTTATGAATCTTCTTTAAAAATAATTATCTATTTTTATGACACACTCTTTACATAATTCATCGGGATAAAATGTAGCCATTTATTTATTTATATATAACTTATTAAGAAACAAATTTAGAAAATATTTAATAGATATAAATAAGGTATAAATAAAACACTATTTACTTTCTTCTCTATTTCCAAAAACTTCATTAGATTAGGTTTGTTATACGTATTGTTTTATAAAATTAAAATGAACCCAAAGTACCTTACATTATTTTTTTTTTTTTTTTTGGTTTTAATTCTATAGGGCAGGATATCAAAAACTCCTGTTTCTCTTGGCTAAATTCCAGAAGTGAAATACAATTAATTAAATGGGAGCAGTAAAACCGGTCGCTTGGACATATTTTTAGTGTTCCGTATTGAACACTTATAAGATCATTTCGGTGTCTGTCCCGTCTGTCACACCCTATTTTCTTCGAAATTATTTGACATAGAAAGTTGAAATTTGGCACTAATATAGGAACTGATGGCTTCATCAGAGCCGTATAGTTTTGAAAGTTTAATTTCGACTTAAAGAATTAGTTTTGGGGGGTGAAATCGGAAGTGAAAAAAACATTTACCAGGTTATCGAGTGGGGTGTCAAATGAAAGCTTGTAAAAACACGAGTTCAAAAATATATATAATGTAATACTTGCGCACACTTTTCTTTGTATTATTTTTTATAATGCGAAAAATATCTCGAAAAGTAATGAACAAAAAATTTTGAAAAACTCTGGAATATTCTCCACAGGGTGTGGATTGAACGAAAATTATCACCTTTAATAATTTATTTGGTATATAAAAAAAAATAAAAATTTGAAGGTCATCAGTTTTCAGTAAAGACTGGAAAAAAGCTTTGTTGAAAACCTCCGTAAAAAATTTTTTATTTTAAAAGCATTCAAGGCACGAAATACTAATTGCGCAAGTCCGACTTGCACTTGGCCGGTTATTTTAATTTATTTTACAATACGCTACGTAGGTAGTTGAGTAGGGGGAGTGCTAGAGGGGCAACGATCGTTAGCATACCTGGATTACGTACCTGTCACAAATGGATATATAAAAATGGCTAAATGGCTCTTAAAATTATTTTCTACCTTATTATGTTATGATTTTTCAACAACGAAATATTCTTAGTGTTAGGAATGTTTATTATAAGTATGCTTTACTCCATTGAATAAAAAACCGCCCTCAATGATATCACTATAGTAAATTATTATACAAGATTAAATTGAAATAAAAAAATTTAATTTATCCCGTAAACAGGTAAATATAAATTTTGTAAGTATGTAATAAATTAAAAAGGATTCAGTCAAAATGATTCAATGAGAATTCACCCAATAGACTAAAAATTTTAACCTTTCTGTGTTTTATACTAAAACCAGCAATTTTCAAGCGTGAAAAAAACAGTTCTTTGGCAAATAGTGTTGATTATTTTTGTAATTATGTTTTCTTAATTATATTTTTAGATTAATATAAATAATAATTTTACATATTTTTTATTTGTATTCGAAATATTGCATTTCAACTTTTAAATTTAGACTGAGAGACATTTGGCTTGCTGTCAACCCAATAACTTTTCAAGCCGTAGTATATGTCTTAGCTTCTATATACGACTTAAATATATAATAAAATTTATCTTATTTTCCTTTTTGTTAAATAAACGTAAGCATTATATTTTAATTTATAACTCCAATTATTTATTTCTTCTAAATAGTTGCATAATATGTTAAAATAATTGTAGTAAATTAAATATAGGAATAAATAAAAAATAACAATAATAATAATAATAGTAATTTCATTGCTATATTTCTAAAATTTCCACTATATACTTGTCTTTGGTTGTAATAGTAAATTGTATCTAATCATTAAGAAAAAATATAGATAAATTTAATTTCAGACAAAAATCAGCGTTGATATTAGAAATTTTTGAAATTACGCCACTGAGGGCAGCTAATTATTTATAGTATTTTTTAAAGACATTTTGAATCCTTACAATTTTCAAATTGATTGAATGGTTGATTGAGATCCTTTTAAAATTTAATTATTTTTATCCTAAAAGAAATAAAGCACATTTTTCCTTAAATAAAATTATATATAATTATAATCTTGAGGTATATTTAGTAACAATATTATTCATTTTTTTAGATAATTTAGATGCAGTTTGACAGGAATCTAATAAATCTTTTCGGGAGAGCAACTCATTCTTTATTCATGTATGTGATAGGACATCTACGGTTGACCATTAAAGAAATTTATTAGACCACTTATAGTTTGTAAGTCGAATAAAACTTTGGGCAGCTGTAATAAAATGTAGGTGTGGCAGAAATAAATTAAGAAAATTTATGATCTGTCCAAAGTTACCGAATGCACAAACGCTAGGGAGATAAAAAAGGTGAGTATAATAAAAAGGTTTAAAATATCTGGAAAATAACATGCTTTATCCTGTTATCAGCTCTATAAGTATAGCAATTTGTACTTAGTTTATAAAAGAATAAAGCCACTGTAAAATGTCTACGTTTATTTTAGGGTGGTTCTTAATTTCCGTAACTTTTTTCTTTAACGGCATATTCTGCACCTTTTATTTTTAAAAAGTGTGTAAATAGATTTTTTTTAGTTTGATTTATTAAAGGGCCTAGAAGCTAATTAGACTCGGTCTAGTTTCAATGTAAGTTAAACATTTCATTTGTCTTTCGTTTATAATATTGTTTTATTCCATATGGTAAATAACGCTAAAAATATTTTTATCAGAAAATATAAAATAAAAATATTTCACTTTTACCGGTTTAATTATAAAGAAAAATATTTTTTTGGGCTCGCCTTACTCGTGTCTACTGCAAATTTGCCTAGTTTTAAAGACATTTTTAGTGAATTAGGCTGTTAGTGTTTTATTTAATTTGTCCAAGTATATACAATAATATACAAATGTCTTCTAATCATCTAAATATCCGTGATACATACGACCCACAACATATGCTTCATTTGCTAGCAGTGCCTTGATAATCTCAATAAATAGGTTCAGGACAGGCTAGGTTCTGTTGAGTACCCAATCCAGCATGAATTTCTCGACGTTTAAGACTTTCGCTTGCCTACATAAAAAATGTATTTAATCATTCCAAGATTGTTTTCAAACTCTAATGTTAATTATTGTAAATAATAAATTTTAAGAGAACTTTCTTAGTGAAAATAGAGGAAAACTTTATTTATTCACAAACTCATAAAACTAATATACCAAAACTATATAATACAAACCTACAATCAAGTACAAGCTATCTTGCAGGTAAAAATAAACTCACAGTATAATTTTCTGTAAACCATAAAGGGAGGGGGAGGCCTATGTAAAAAAAAATTGACGATTTTTTTTCATAAAAAGTTAGTTCAACATCTGAAGAATGTCCTCACCAAGTTTTAAATCTAATTTCGAACTCTAAATGCACCTGCCGTGTCATGAAAGAGACCGTCTCTGATCGCTTCACGTTTTGGGCTTTTCATTTGTATATGATGTTGACTCGAAAAATTATTAAAAATGAACAACTCAATTATTGTCCAAGTGACCCTCGCTGTTGGCGTTACTCAGATAATAAGCCTAAGGATATGCAATATACTGAGCAAGAAGAAGAAGGTTTTACCAAAAACTTTAAACGCGTTTTTCTCAAAACGTAAAATTTCGCACGCCGTGAAATGTAGCTCAATGGATGGATTCATTTGAAATTTTATACAGATATTCATTACCCTATTGACCACTGACCACAAAAATTATAAAAAGTTAATTACAAACATTATTTTTTGACACTTGTTTATAAAAAAAGGGTTAATTTTTCCAAAATGGTCCCAGTAGTAATAGTTTTAGATTTTTTTTTGGTAAATTTAAATTCATTCAAAGCATATAATCTACTCTAATGATTTTTTTTAATGCACTATAGCGACCTGGATGCTGCACGGCGCAATTTCAAGGAGTCAACTTTGAGCAGCTGTTGCTCCGCCATTTTGAATTATTTTCATCAATTAGAAATTTCATTACTGTGCATTAAACACATCAAATAGAAGCATATTCCATGTCGTCGTTGTTGATGCTAATGGTTGTGCAAAACTTTTTTACATTACATAGACCATAATACATAAGATCAAATAAGAATTAGGTGTATCTCCAGTTAACTTAAGGAGTTACCCATTTCAATATAGTAAACATTTTTATGGTCTAGGTTATAGTGAGGAATCGTGGTTCTTCAGATAAGACCGTATTAATTTAGAGCAACTTTCCGACTTTCGAAGTAATTACATTATAATTTTAAAAAACGCCAGAAAGTTACTCCAAATTGCCATGGTCTAATCCCAAAAACTATGATCGTATTGGTTCTAAATAATTAGCCAATAATGCTTACAATGTTTATATATATATATATATATATATATATATATATATATATATATATATATATATATATATATATTTGAAGCCAAAAAGTTATATAGTTTCTCAATAAATGATTTATAAAAAAAACGGTCGTTTACACAGGCCTCCCCCTTTAAAATTGTTATTTTCAATTTTCGCAACCAAATGCACTACTTAACTATGTGTAAAAGTTAAAAGTTAAACATGACCTAGTTGGTAAAGAATCTAGAGCTTCTAGTTATCAAATTGATTTTTGTTTATGAGATTGTTATTTGTCGCATTGTACATATCACCAAATAACCGTTTTTAAAAGAAAATTTGGTAATCTAATCACAAAAATTCAGAGCTTAGGACAGGAAATTTAATTTAACCCGTTTAATCCGTAAGCAAAATGAATTTTGTGGTCGTCATCATCGTAACTTGATTTACTATTAAATTAGAGAAATTTCAAATTTTAACTTTTTTTTGTGAATTAATATCGCCAGTAACTTCAATTTATACAAATAATGCAGGCTAATGATAGCTTTCGACGAGCCCGATGGATCCTACAATTGTCATGCTACAGCAATGTTTTGGTCGTCCATCAATTTAGATGTTTTCTTCTTATAGCCTGCTTCAGGTTTTGGATCGTCCTTCCATAAACTATTTCATTAATTGTTGCCTCTTTTGCCATCTATATATTCAATATGCGAAGTTCTTTTGCAGTCAAAAAAAAGGGTCGCCATTAACTTTAAAGAAGACCATTGAATGTTCGCCTTTCTTTGGAGATGAAGAGCCCTTATCAACCCTTTGTATCGACTCCTGCTTCGTGAGAGGCTCCTAATAGAATACCCAAGTCTAGACATCTGTGATAATTAGCGAAAAATAATTCTAATTGTTTTATAAAGCGGCCAAATATTCTTGAGTAATTTCTTTTTACGCCAGCTCTGGTGTAGGGAATTTGGAGATCCATCCTGCAGAAACTTCTTTGTCTCTAAATCTTGGGTAAGATACAGCGAATTATATCAAGTACGCATACCTAAACTCTATCGTAGGCTGACACGGCAGCCACAAGTCTACAAAGTGGTTCACAAAGTCAAAACTTCAACGCAGGCTCAGTCATATGTGGTATAATGTAAAGCTACTGAAAACAGACAAAGCCCATATTTCCGCAGTGTACCCACTGTTCTATTATTCTCCCTGTAAATTTTTATCTATAATCTTGCTGTGGTTTTGGAAACACTAGCTTCTTTAGCAAGCCTTGTGATCTTCATTCGTCTATCGGACAGCAGTAGATGCTCAACAAGCCTGAAGATTTTCTCGCTTTTATTTTCTTTAACCCGTCTTCCTGTTCAAGGGTTATCCTAAATTGCATTTTTACCTCATCCGAACTATTTAGACCAAAATTTTACTTGAAAATAAGGTTAGCCGATTAGCACCTGAGATATTCTTTTATCAATAAAGTTATTTTTCGAGAGAAAAAATGGTAAAAACTGCAAAACGCAACGATCTTGTACAAAATTTCGTCAACGCACTTAGAACAGCGAGAGTAATTTAACAACCAAGCATTTTTTTTCTATACCGTAATTTTCATAGCTAGGTTAAAATAGCTAGGTTAAAAGGTACACCCACATAGTATTTTGCGATTTCTTTGAGAATTTTCTTGTTACTCGAGATTTGTTACAATTTTATTTAGACATCTTAAAAGTGATATTTTCACTCTATTATATTAAATCAGATTTTGAGGTTTTTAGGTAGATAATAACAAACTATCATCGCGTTACTGACTTCAAAAAACTTCAGCCATACAAGTTCTATATCTACGGACAACTCAGATATAGCTTACAATCGAAGCTACATAAGACAACAAGAATACATGGACAAACGTGTAATAAAGAATAAATCTGTTTTATAAGTAATAAGTAACAAGTGGATTTTTGTTAAGTGTTGATAAATATAGCAAAATATAGTTGAATTTATGAAATTAAATTTTAGTTTTTTATGTTAGGTTTTTTTTAAACATAATATTTACTTTTTTGATCCTAATTATGAGCCGGCTGGTAACGATATACATAATTTTGATTTTAAGTTTCTTTATAGAAGTGCTGCATAGTATGATGGCCGAATATCGTGCCGAGCTATACTTTATTTTCTGCAGAGTTTGCAAAGCAGGAAACCTCGACTTTTCAGTCCCTTTCCTGCTATATAAAAACCTTTATGAAAACTACTGTTAGCGTTCGGAATGAGATATCTTAAATAATTTGAGTATATAGGAACTATTTCTCGTTTATACTATTTTCGAATCAGTGAATATTTAATTAAAGAAAAAAGTTCCTAACAATATAGGTATGGAGCGTTAAGTTAGAAGCAAAGTAATATCTAAACGACGTTCGTAGCTCTTAAAAAAATTAAGAATTAAAGTAGACCAATTTTGAACACTTGAAAATTAACACTGTGGCTGTGGAGGAATTGGCAGAGGATGGCATAAAAAGAAGAGTTGTGTTTAATAAATATCAGTGTTGAAGATTGACAAAACAATTTATTAATTTTATTTAGTTCCGATATGTGAGATTTTACAATTTTACGAATTTAGTTGGGTTTCATATACCTTACTAATTTTGCAACTCCAGAAGACTCAATATTGATATATAATTTATAGAAATTCGTAAAATCCAGTTTTAAATTGAATATGGACATGTAATATATCATTGCATGAGGTTTCACTATCCGAACAGTTTTTATTACTTTTTCTTTTCTAATCTGTTTAGGAAAGAAAAAAATATAGATGACACATTTTTCCTTAGTTAAAGTAACGGGATATTTTATTTACGAAATTTAACTTTTATCCATTTTTATCTATAAAATTATTTAGTTTAGATTATCTGCATTATAAATAATTGAACAATACATTTACTTTCTAAAAAGCATAAATTATTGATTTCCATAAGACGTCCGATTGCTATATTTAAACGTTCTTTGGATGTAGATCCATTTTATAGCCATATTAAGTTTTACGGGTGGAAATTGTTAAAAGAAAATCACGTCCGTTGTAGACGTCATAATTATTAACGTTAAGTTACTGGAGGGTTGATCTAGATTTAGCGCCATTACTCTTTTTTTATGGTTGCTATATAAAAAAAAACACTTTTTAAAGTAAGTTTATCTATTGTCAATAAGAAACTATATTAATACATAATAATGAAACTGAACTCTGATTTTTGGACTGAACATATGGTAACATTAGATAATTAACTTCGCTAGATCAGTTCCAAGCCTGGGGCACACCATGTTAATGATGAAAAAGGAGGAGGGGGAGGAGTAACAACCTCGTAAAAAACAAGGGGTGATCTGGCTAGGATGATAACCCCCTGTCAGGGCCCTTGTCTAGGGTACAGAAAAAGTTACTGTCTTGTAATTCGGTATTGGGTTACCAAAGGCTAGAGGAGGAAAACCTTGAAAACGAATAACCTCGTCCCCCTGGATGGAGATTGAGATGCAGGACCAACCCTCAAACATTCGGAAAAACTGTAAACGGTTAAAAACCCGAGTACCAAGCCTCGGAAAAATCGACAGGAAAATCGAAGACGGTTTGAGGTACAAAAAAGGACTCTGATGCGATGGAATATCCAAGGTTTATCCCCAAAGCTAAAAGAGGTCATCTCAGAATTACACCAAGTAAACGCCGATATAACCATTCTAACAGAAGCAACAAAGAAAAATCGCAGAACTTAGGAAACTACGTTCATTTCTACAGCAGAGAAGCTAGGGAAAAGAGAGCCCAACGGGAAGTATCAATACTAACTAGGAAAAATCTGAGAAAGTATATCACATCATGGGAAGCTATCAACGAACGGATAATAAAAATGAACCTGAACATAAAAAATTATAAGATAACAGCACTGGGCATTTACGCTGAAACCAATGAAGCATTAGTCAGCAAGAAAGATAAATTTTGTGAAAAACTTTCCCTGGAAATAACAAATGTGGTAAGTTCAAGAGAACTTATTATCGCTAGAATCGAAAAAAAGAGAAAATATGAAGTTGTAAGCCCATTTGGAGAAGACATCGTAAACGACAATGGCCATAGAATTATTTCACTCGTAGAGCACAATCAGCTGAAGATACTAAATGAATTCTTCGAACACTCACTAATACATAAATATACTTGGGGACAAAACACCAAAAACTTAATGTGAATTATGGACTATATTTTAACACGCCAAAAGTCAAATTTGATAGTCCAAGATGTTCGAGCTTATAGAGGACCAACGTACGGCAGTGACTCTTACTTACTTGGTATAGTCAAAAGTTATATTCCCATGGAGATCGGCCATAGAATCGAATAAACGAAAAGATGACAAACTAGAAGAAATAAATGAAATTGAATACAATCCCTCCAGCTTGGTTCATCAGAGCATAAAAGAACTATACCAGAGAAGACTAGACGAAAAATTACCCAAGAAGACTTTAACAATCTGGATGAACACTACCGGTGTATAAAGCAATGCATGCACGACTCAGCTTATGAAGCACTAGGCGAATAGAAACCCAAAGAAAAACAGTTATCCTATTGGTAGGACCAAGAAATCGAAACAAAAATCGATTTAAAAAGAAAAGCTTACAAGCAATACCTAAGCTCAAAACTCGAGAAAAATAAAGCAAGATATAAAGAAGCTCAGGTTCTGGTTCGTAGAATGAAAAAAAAAATGTAGCTTGGTAGAGGAACTGTATAAGTTTAAACACGTACCTACGAAAACTGGAGACTACTAAAGTCACTAAGGTAAAACATCAAAAAAGAAATCATCTCTCCACTAAGTCTGGAAAAATGGATAAATATTTTAGCCAACTACTAACAGAACAGATCGTACAGTTCTTGGACCAAGAAAAAAAACAAACCCCTAGTATTAAAACGACAGCATCCCCAATTAGAATAAGAACAATAGAGGTAAAAAACATTTGCAAGACACTAAAAAATGGAAAGTCTGCCGGCCTCGGAAACATGAGCTTATAAAACACGGCACAGAAAAGCTGTTTGAACATCTTACTCAAGTATTCCAGAAATGGAGTTAAAATGCTAAAAGAGTGGAAAAAATCTTATATGTTCACTATTCACAAGAAAGGAAGTAAAGGTAACTATGATAACTACCGAGGAATCGTTTAAGAATATACTGGAAGATATTGACCAGAAACATAGAAAGTTAATACAGTGACCTAGATACAGAAGAACAGGCTGAATTTAGGACTGGAAGATCCAAAGTCGATCACCTTTTCAGTATTACTCAGATTAAAGAGAAAAAGACTGCGTAAGACCAGGAAATATACAGGCTTTATGTTGAATTTAAAAAAGCATACGATAATCTAAACTAACCTGAACTTAAAAAAGCATACGATAATGTATGGGAAACACTAGAAAAAACAAACATTAATGTTAACTTAATGAAATCTGTGAAATGGGTATAAGAAGAAAATACCACAAAAATCAAAGTAAGAAGGAAACTATCAAAGGGGTGTACAGTTAACAAGGGTCTCAAAAAGGGATGCCGGCTCTCGCCAGCACTGTTTAAGATCTACCTAGAACAAGCGTTAATATAAGAAAATATAAGAACATGGGAATTTCAATAATCCAAGACACCACCTTTTACACTTTGTGCTTAGCAGATGATCAGGTAGTATTGACTCAAGACCACGAAGACCTTCAATATATGACCCTAAAACTGATTGAAAATACAAATGCTTGGGGCTCGAGGTGAATCTGACAAAGACGGAATATATGTGTGTTTGCGGGATACAGCAAGATGTGGTACATGAAGAACAGCACATCAATATAAAGCACTGTGATAAATATAAATATCTGGGAATGCTCACTGCGTATGACAGAACAACGGATGAAGTAATTAAAGAAAGAAACACCCACGGAAGAAGAGCCATCAGTCTGTTTAATGGCATACTATAGTACTCAGTATATATCACCACTACACCAAACACCGCTCCTGATGAAGCTAACATGGTTAGCGAAACGCGCGTCGAGTGCAAAAATAAAGTGTTTGGTGTAGTGGTGATATATACTGAGTAGTATCATTGTGCCAAAGATTCCACACTCCCAACTTAGTGGCATACTATAGGATGAAAATATATCCAAGAAAAAAAAAATTGCTTGAAGCAACTGAAATCGCAAGATCAGAGAAATTATGGGCGTTACAGATATAATAGTAGAGGACATCAAAGTTAATCAGTTGAATTGGTATGGATGCACGTCCAGAGAATGAGGAACAGTAGATTGCTCAAACAAATTCTCAGTTTGACATCCAACGGAAGAGGGGAAGACTTAGAATACGTTGGAGAGAGGGGATAAACAAGGAAGTAAGAGATAGAGCACTAGAAAGAAATTTCCTTCAGAACAGAAAACAATGGAGACTAGGAATCGGAAGAGGTTGTAGAACGTTTTAGCCCTATATTTACATATATACATTAGATAATTTAAGGTTAATAAAAATATACGTGATAGGAAATTATTAGACGCATACGAAAGTACTGAAATAATAAAATGTAAAAATAGTCTAAATAAGTACCGAGGATCTGTTCCTCATAGTTCTTTGGATGGGTTACTGGACCGAAACTAATGCTCCATCTGTAATAAGTCGGTTCCACTCGAATAAACAACAATCTTAGTATAAATAGTCTAGTTAGTGTTCCGTACAGAACACTTATAAGATCACTTCGGTGTCTGTCGGTCTGTCTGGCCGTCTGCCTGTCACACCCGATTTTCTCCGAAACTATTTGACATAGAAAGTTGAAATTTGGTACTAATATAGGAATTGATGGCCTCCTCTGAGCCGTGTAGTTTTGAAAGTTAAATTTTGACTTAAGGGGTTAGTTTTGGGTGGTAAAATCGGAAGTGAAAGAAAAATTTTTTACTAGGTCATCGAGTGTGCTGTCAAATAAAAGCTTGTGAAAACACGAGTAAAATATATATATATATATATATATATATATATATATACATATATATATATATATATATATATATATATATATATATATATATATACATATATATATATATATATATATATATATATATATATATATATATATATGTATATATGTATATATGTATATATATATATATATATATATATATATATATATATATATATATATGTATATGTATATATATATATATATATATATATATATATATATATATATATATGTATATATATATATGTATATATATATATATATATATATATATATATATATATATATATATATATATATATATATATATAATGTAATACTTGGGCACACTTTCCTTTGTATTATTTTAAAAAAATCGCTGTCCCACCCTTATCTTGAAAAGCACTGATCAAAAAATTTGGAAAAAATCTGAGATATTCTCCACGGGGTGTAGATTGAACGAAAATTATCACGAGTGCATTATCTGATATATAAAAAAAAAAAAAAAATTCAAGGTCATCAGTTTTCAGTAGAGATTGGAAACAAACTTTGGGGTGTGTTTGTGAAGTCACTGATCATTTTACACCTCCGTAACAAAATTTTTTATTTTAAAAGCAATCAACGTACGGAACACTAATTGCGCAAGTTCAACTTGCACTTGACCGGTTTTATTTTTACTCTTAGATTTAGTCTATCATCGCTCGTGATGGTTAGCGAAACCTCCATCGAGTGTAAAAGTAAAGTGTTTGGTGATAACTGTGGTCCAATGTTAATTATAAATATAATGTTATTTACTTTCTTCTTCATTAGTAAACACTATGCATTTTGTTAAATTAGATTTTTATTAATATAGGAAAAGCCAGTAAACCAAGGAGTTTTTATATTGCTAAAATCTCACCGATTCGTTAGCAGTTAATCCAGTCAACAAGTTTTCAGGAAACGTTAGATGTTAGATCATATTTTCATATAAATATGCGTAGGCTTCCCCGTCAAGACCAAAATATCTTAGTGTAAACCTAATTTTAAACATTTTGTGACTAAAGTTATACATTTATTCCAAATTAATAACAAATTTTAATTCATTTACACTAAAAAATGTTTTACAATATGTACGGAAATAATGCAAATTGCCCTATATTATAAAAAGTGTTTCTGTTTGCCCGGAGTATATTTTTAAAAGCACTAGTAAGGTGTGCATGACTTTTACAACTACGATTTATAAATGCAAATAAAAATAAAATAGGAAAAAGTTGTATAAATCTGTTACATTCTATTCATTGTAGTCAATGGAGCAAACATTTTTATTTGTTTTATTTTTATCTGGCGCCTTTAAGTAATTCGGTGACAGGAAAATAGAATCTCGATTAAGTCTTTGAGACGGAATTTTGGATATGACAGTCGTAATTACGTTTTTATTAACCATTAGTGCTTATTGACATATAAGTTACAAGAACCATATCTGTACTCAACTTTACTGAGGAAGCTAAAAAAAATACAGGAATGTTTTTAAATTAAAAACTCAAGGGCAAGTTGGTGAAATATGTTAATATAAAGGTCCCCGAGACTAAAAAATCAATTTGATAACATTGGCAATTGAAACAAGCTGTGTATTTAAAAAAAATATTTTATCAAGTTGCGCTATTTTTTATATAGTATAATAATAACTATATATATATATATATATATATATATATATATATATATATATATATATATATATATATATATATATATATATATATATATATATATATATATATATATATATATATATATATATATATATATATATATATATATATATATATATATATATATATGGAATATACATATTGAAAGGGGTGACTCGTGGCGTCAGGCGCAGGTAGAGGCACATTCAATACTTTATTTTTTAAAATTCGAAAATTTTTGAAAAATTAAAAAAGGGCAAAACTCGATTTTATCTCCAAACCAACCTGCACGTGAAAAGCTGTTGTTTCTTCAACAATTATTGATTTTCAAATTTTAAATACCGTTAATCTAATAACAAATCAAAGAAATAATATATAATACACCCCACATCTAGTAAAAATAATATTTATTCATAATTAAAAAGATTTCTTATGTATTATTTCTTGACCAAACTAACTTTGACATAAATGCTCGATTAAAAGAGGAATGAAAAGGTAAAACAGCACCAAACTTTCATAGTATGCCGTAAATCTCCAGTAAACCAGAAGGATTTGACCGCCCCCGCAGGATTTGGTCAACCCTTAACCGCATCAGAACCAACTACGAAGATGCGCCTACTCTTTGCACAGGTGGGGTAAACCTCCCTCTGCCGCTTGGAATTGTGGTGCTGAGAGACAGACATATAGTGCAGGAATGTCCGCTGAGGGCATGTACAGGCGACCCACATGATTTCCTAATGGCAACCCAAAAGTCGATCGATTACATACCTAAGTTAGACATTTGTTTGTGACTTAATCTGTGTGCGTCTATATACAATTTACTAATGTCCGTATATATAGTACAAGCCTATATGTATTTTTCATTTAATTTTGTTACCTTATCATACTGTGATGTAAGCCATATGCTAAATAAATAAAAATCTATTATTTCAAAAGAAATTCCTTGGTAATAACAAATTCTGTAGTGACATCAAATGGTGATAACTTCACGGTAGCAAATTCTCTCAGTCACAAGATTTACAAAAACATAGTGATAAAATTTGCCAAATTGAGGAACATCTAATAACACAAGAGCTTATTTTCAGGGAATTACGGACTTCAAGAAAGGCTTCCAATCTAGAACGACCTGTATTTTGAAACAAGCGGAACGACAAATAATAACTGCTCCTACAGACATTTTAAACACATTGCGTGACTACCATATTTTTATGACTGGTTAAATTACATATTGACCCTTGATGTTGAATAAACAAAATTTTCTCTAAAATATTTTGGTATTCTTTTTTGTAAGTTGCGGTTAATTTTATAAAAAGAAACATACAACATTGTTTAAAACTAAAAACCTGCCTGTTATACATATACGAAATTACATTTTAACTGGATCTGATGTGACTTAAAATTTTATTTCCATTTTTGAGAGTTGTTTTTAAATATCCATAGTAAGTCATTTTCCGACTTAAACTTGGTTTCATTTATAACAACGAAGATTTTGCCCATAAATAGAACAAACTCTGCGGTTGTTTAGAAGCTAAAAATAAAAATACTAAATTATTATTTCAACAAGTTAATGTATAAGCTGAAAAAAAAATTGAAGTGCTTTAAAAATGCTTTGGCATAGATTTCAAATACTGAAATGATGTATTAGGTCAAGGTATATAGATCCCTTGTAGATTGCTCTATATTAGAGCAGCAGACTTGCTGCTGTGTTCTACTTACCTACACCTTCTACAGATTTCTTAATTAGAACACCACTATAACAGTCTATGGATATCTTTAATAAAACCTGCAACGATCTCGATCTGTGGGGGTCTATCTTGACCTCACTTTACCCACGCCATAAGAGGCAGATTATTGTAAAATCTGTAAACAAGTTTGAATTTAATTTTCTTTTGTCTGAAGACTGAGGTTAGCTAAACGTCAAATGGCAGAGACCCATAGTGACAACGCCCTCTCCACTGCAAGAAGGGGAGAGTTGGATAAATCATACCATTTGACGTTGCTGGAAAACATAGATTTAATAAAGATAAGCGGATGGCTGGCAAAGCTTGGTTTTATTCCATTAAAAAACGTCATCCAGAACTCAGCATTAGACCCCCCAAAAGCCCATCCTTGATCTGCTTCAAAAATCGTAGTTAAAAATGCATTAATGAGTGCTAAAATATTTAACGTTGATGAAAGTGGTTTTTCCACCGTTCACAGAAAACTGCGGTGGGAAGAAGCTGATCGGCGCAAGCACAAGCGGGGAAAGAGGTGTTACTATGGCAGCTGTGTGTTGTGCCAGTGTGGCTGGACAGTTTGTGCCCCCAATGCTTATATTCAAAAGAATGAGAAAAAAAATCATGAACTGGGAAATGGCACGCCTCCTGAGAGTGTTGTCACCATTTCAGACACTGGCTATATTAACTCAATTATAACTTACTTGTAGAATGGATGAAACATTTTAAAAGCATCGTAAGGTCAACCTCTGAAAATAAAGTGTTACTTCTGCTTGATAGACATATAACACATTCGAAGAACCTGGAAATGTTGAACATAGCAAATGCTGATAGGATAACAATATTACAACTGCCAGGCCATACTACTCACCGGTTTCAGACTCTGGACATCTTTTTTTAGTGTTCCTTACGAAACACTTATAAGATCCCTTCGGTGTATCATCACACCGATTTTCGCCGAAACTATTTGATATTACAAGAAATTCTCCTTCCACGTTATTTTCGCAATCTCCGAATAGATTTAAATAGTAAACGTTAGGGATTTAATGCTAAAGCTTGAAAGAAAACTTTCAAAACTTTATGCCCAATATATAAAAAAACTTTAATGAGAAAAAATACTGCACAAAAAGCTGTGAAAATTACATCAAGTCGCTACAAAAGTATGTTGGAAGAATCATCAGTAGCTAAACATAAAATACAACTAAAAAAGATAAAAACATCAATAAACAAAAAAAGGAATAAAAAAAAAAGAAAAACGCCAAAGACAAAAATAATACACAGAAAGAAGGCTGTCGAATCTAAAAGAATTAAAAGATCATCTTCTATTACGTCAAGCAGTGACGATTGTGAAGATGAAGTGGTAATTGCTCATGACGAGACTGATAATGATTTAGATAATGAAGAAAATATTTATGCTCTATAAAATGTTCAATATTATGATAAAAAAAGGGCCAAATATAGACTGGATTCAGTGCGTATGTTGTCGTAGTCAACTGCTTGAACTGAAAATGAGAAATGTTGTGATAAAGATTCTAGTAAAGACAGAAATAATACCAAATTATGTATGAAAGATAAAATTAATTAAGTATAAGAAGAAACTCCTCATATTTTTGTTACGTTTTTGCCACAAAGATTTTTTTTTATTATGGATATTTTTTTTTTTGTCAAGTGACTTTTAAGTCATTTTTTTATTTTTGAATTAGCATTTTATATTAGTATCATTACAAGTGTCATAATTTGTTAGAATAAGATTAAACCGATGATTATTTTTTGTTGACATAGCTTTTATGGCAAATATCTCTTTATAATACACATATTAATGTGTGATGTGTATGAAAATTTTTGATAGTTTTGTAGTTTTCTTACTTAAAAGGACACTCTCGTTCTGGATAAATAAAAGATTGCTATGTTTTTGACTCCCTCATTAACATTAACATCAGAATGTCTTAAAGTGAGGTTTCTTTCTCTAGTTCAATTTACCGAACCCGTGGTAAAGTCGGATAAATCGTACCAGTAGAAAGACTTTAGAAAAATGTGTATTTAGAGCTGATACATCAATAGTGAGTTATTGATTCCAGTGCATAATAATCTTAAGATATCTACTTATTATACTGTCAAGAGGGTGATTTTATAAGTATGTTTAAAAAAAGATATCTGAATAAAACTAAAAAGTGGTACGGTATAACCAACCCTCCCCTAACTTAAGGGCAACTGACTCCATAACCTTACTTGATAAATCGTTTGTTGTGGCTGTCCGCATTTTTGCGGATTTATAAACTCGCCAAACCAAAAATAAACGGGTTAAAGTCGTTAGAATAAGTAAAGCATGTAGAAATGAAATTTTAGTGCATTACTTCTGTTAAAAATGTTTAAAATACTTCAGTGATGTTATTCGACAAAAACCCGACTTTCGATAAACGATTTAAAATCCCTTTCAGTGTTCCTTCGATAATTAGAATATTGAAATATAAAACTTGAAGTATAATTAAGTGTCAGTTTTCAGGAACTAATGATTTAAAAGGTAACAATTTATATATATATATATATATATATATATATATATATATATATATATATATATATATATATATATATATATATATATATATATATATATATATATATATATATATATATATATATATATAGAATATATATACATATATATATATATATATATATATATATATATATATATATATATATATATATATATATATAATTTTGTTTGGAAAGGCTTAGTTAAATCTCAGCAACACTGTAGATCTCATGTTCTTGTTAACAATCAGCCATATTGGTTAGTTATATTGTTTACCAGTGGCGCAGAGTCGGATGAAGTACTACTAACTTGGATAAAATTCTGTCTGCCCTTTAATTCTCATCGTTTCTTATTAATTTTTCCTTTGAATCTTTGAATACTTATAATGAATGATGCTTTAAAATGTACCTGCAAGTTTTTTGATTTTTTTTAATAATAACCGATTTTTTGTGAGAAAATTACAAATCCTTCATAAAATAGATATTTGGATAGTTACGGATCCTGTACATTTACGTGGAGATAAAATTTTCCAACGGTATAATAGGTCTTTGGGGTCGCAAACTACCATAAAAATAATTGTTTTTTTAAATGTGTAAGATTTTCAAATATTTACCAGTTTTGACCATTTTTCGATTTTTTCGAGATTGTTTAGTGAATAAACATTACATTTGAGATGTTTGACAATTATTTAGAGTTTAAAACTCACCAACTCTACCATAAACGTAAACTCAAAATGGATTGACTAAATTTTTACATTTGCCTACATTTTTCGAGTTTTTTTAGTGAATATATGAATTTACTCTACTTTTTAGCTATTGCCATATCATCTCAAGAATGTAAACCAAAAATGTAACAAGAATGTTGACCTGAAATGGTCTAATCTGAAAAATGAGGCCAATTTTATTCATTGCCCACCTTTTTCTACTGCTATGTTCTAGTCAATACATGTAAATTTCGAATTACTTCTGTGATCTTGGAAAATTATTTAAATTTAACATTATCTTATGGATGAACTAATTTCAATTGCCCCCAATCTAACTGAACCTAATGGAGGAACTTTATACCAAGAACTCCAAATCTAATATGAAAAATTCTGTAACATTTAACATAAATTTAGAGAGTACGTATTTTTAACCCAAGCTTAATGAACAAATAAAACACAAACTTAATAATAAAAATACTAAAACCAACGTAAAATTGACTGAAAAAGGGCAGCATGCAGATTTATTCAAATTTTCTTAGAAAACTTTAATAAAATTAATAATAAAAAAAAAATTAAAAGGCTTTAAACAAATGTTGATTTTTAGTGTTCCGTACGGAACACTTATAAGATGACTTCGGTATCCGTCCGTCAGTCTGTTTGTCAGACCAGATTTTCTTCGAAACTATTTGACATAGAAAGTTGAAATTTGGCACTAATATAGGAATCGATAGCTGTATAGTTTTGAAAGTTAAATTTTGACTTAAGGAGTTAGTTTTGGGGGGTAAAATCGGAAGTGAAAAAAAAATTACCAGGTCTTAGAGTGGGATATCAAATGAAAGCCTGTAAAAAGGCGAGTTCAAAAATATATATAATGTAATACTTGCGGACATTTCTCTTTGTATTATTTTTAAAAAAAGGCGAAAAATCGCTGCCCCCCTCCCCCTTATCACGATAAGTACTGATCGAAATATTTTTAAAAAATTCTGGAATATTCTCTACAGGGTGTAGATTGAACGAAAATTATCATGAGTGCATTACCTTTAATAATTTATCTGGTATATAATAAAAAACAGAAATTTCAAGGTCATCAGTTTTCAGTAAAGATCGGAAAAAACTTTGTTGAAAAGTCATTTGGGATGTGTTTTTTTTGTGAAGTTACTGATCATTTTATACTTCCGAAACAAAAATTTTTATTTTAAAAGCAATCAACGTCCGGAACATTAATTGCGCAAGTCCAACTTGCACTTGACCGGTTATTGATCTTTAAAGAAGTGTATATAATGCAACAGCATTTTTTGTTGGATATCGCTTCCCTTATCTGCGAAACTTGACATCACTCGGATTTGCTGACTTTGGCGAGTAGAAATTTGCGCTTATATATAAATTTGGCTAAAATTTTTATCCATGCAGGCGTGAGTTTGCTGATTGCTATATCATTTTTATCATTAACTATAGATTTGTAGGGTTTATGATCACTGCATGGCTTCAGTGTTTTGTGTTTATGTCTGATCAGCCATATTTAAACCAAAGTTGAATGAACGAAAATTCTTTAAATAAAACACTAAAAAAATTATCTTTGGAGTTTTCATATCTTGTAGATGATTTTTCATTCGTCTCGTCTTCTTGTTACATTTTCCAGTTATTTAAACACGAATTACTTTTAAAAAGTCCTATCTATATTTTTCAACGATTAGGATCCATATCGAACATATTGGGCAATAATCCATGCCTGACGGCACTTACGTCCGAATGGGGAAAAATTTCATGCCATTTAACTGAACTTCAGAAACTTCAGTTTTTATTCCCGAAGAAGTCAGTAAAATGAGATTTCTCCCTTTATCCAGTTTTTTTCGACTTTTTTCCATAATTTTTCTCGAATTTTAGTTAATAATGAAGAGTCACTGCTTTGCCGTATTCAAGTAATATCTAAGGAGTGTCCTATCCTTGTTCTAAAAAACAGAAACAAGAACTTTTCCTGCTAATGTTTGTAAGTGAAAATTCTTGAGGCGAGTTGAGCCACCTTTTAACTATTTGCTTCTGGATCATAATGGTGGTTACTATTAAATCTAAAAAATTAGATGAATCCTCCTCAAAAAGGCTACAACTCAACTGGATGTTGTGACTCTTAGTCGTTTTTGGTCTGTCATGCCCAAATCAGAGTTGATAATGTAAATAACCAGTCAAGTTGGGCTTGCGCAATTAGTGTTCCGTACGTTGATTGCATCTAAAATAAAGATTTTCGTTACGGGAGTATAAAATGATCAATGACTTCACAAAACACATTCCACATGAGTTTTCAATAAAGTTTTTTTTCCGATTTTTAGTGAAAACTGATGACCTTGAAATTTTTGTTTTTTTTATGTACCAGATAAGATATTAAAGGTAATGCACTCATGATAATTTTGGTTCAATCTACACCCTGTAGAGAATATTTCAGAATTTTTTCAAAATTTTTTGATCAGTACTTTTAGAGGGACGATTTTTCGCACTTTTTTAAAAATAATACAAAGGGACTTCTGCGCAAGTATTACATTTTATATATTTTTGAATTCGTCTTTTTACAAGCTTTCATTTAACACCCCACTCAATGAGCTGGTAAAAAAAAATTTTCACTTTTTATTTCACCCCCCAAAACTTAAGTCAAATTTTAACTTTCAAAACTACACGGCTCTGATGAGGCCATCAATTCCTATATCAGTACCAAATTTCAACTTTCTATGTCAAATAGTTTCGGAGAAAATCGGGTGTGACAGACAGACAGACTGGCGGACGGACAGACAGACAGGCGGACACCGAGGGGACCTTATAAGCGTTCCCTACGGAACACTAAAAACAAGCTCATATGAATTGTTCATAGTCTCTGCTGTACCTTTTAGCCCAGTTCAACGATGCTCCAAAATTTTTTATGTATAGCTTCAACATGTCTTGTAGACATATGGTAGAAACGGGTCTTCGGGCACCGTGTCGGTTCTTCTTTTCTTGAAATCCGCACCTAATTTTTGATAATGACGTAGGAAAGAAATTTTTCTTTCAATATATTAAGCATGTTATTGTAAATTTCTTTAGTAGACAGTCTTTTCAAAAAGAGATACTTTATCAACCGATCGATATTCGATTTTATTAAAAATGCAATTTTTTTTTCGGTCATATCTTCTTTAAAAATTCACTATAAATAGCACAATAATATCTGGACCGCTAAACTTTGTATACATATTAAGTAAATATCAAAGTACTCGTACTCTCTATATCAACCGCATTTGTTTTTGATAGTGGGAAGTAGTCTAAGCTAACTAGTTATCATTACTCATAGTATCTACAAGAAAAGTAATAAACGCTAAATAAAAATAAAATCTTAACTGTACAAGTTCTATTTCTAAAAAAAAAACTTTAATCTACTAAAAATTACAAGTCCGATTTTTTGTTAAATGTTTCTTAAATAGTTTTATTCTGTCTTGAGAAAAAGAAATAAAGCAATATAAGTGGACTTTTATTAAACTAATTATTTTTAAATTCATTTAAAATATTTAAATGGGAAATTTGTTTCCAACAGCAGCATGTAATATCAAAATGTTAGAACCCTAAATATTAGGGTGTGTTTAGGGTAGATACAAAAGATGATAAAAATGGCTGAACAGTTTAGTAGGAGTTAGAATTTATAACACGCGAGAATTTATGACATTCTACAATAGTTCTACTTTATTGGTGAATTATTAAAGTAGTCGTATTTTTTTTATATTTTTATGCTCAAAAAAAATTACATAGAATTATCTTATTTATGAAGATTTTTTCATATATTTTTTGTTCTCCTTGCTAAAAAGAAGTATTGTATTCCTGAAAAAATCACTTTCCGAAATTTTTACTTTTCTCCAAGGTCTCTGAATGAATAAATGTTAAGCATAATTATTTGCAGGTAAAGATACAAATGGTTAAAAAAGTGAAGTTTGAATGAGATAGATTGCCTGGTACATAGTGTTTTAAGTCCTTTTCTTTGTTCATGAAATCTAGAATTCTGTTTTTAATTACTTAAATTTAAACAAATAAAGGGTTAAAGGGGAGAGGGTTAATTTTTTTGTTGAATATGTATCCTGTTATACATCCTTAACATATTTTTGGAATCGAAGAATCTGAAAAATGTGTTCATTCAGATCTTCTATGGTTTTGAAGCCAGGTTTCACACCCATTGAGAAGTGAATAGGTATGAACTATCGACTTTTTTTGTTTATGGAGCGTAAAAAGTATCTTGTAAAATTTTGAATGTCCAAGAATAGCTTGTGGTTTTTATTGTTTTAGAGAAGAGAAGAGTAACATACTGTTTAATTCTTGTTCATATATATTTAAAAATTCTATGTAAAAAATCAGGTATTTTATATTTACTATCTTCAAATGAATTAATGTTGGGATTGAGTTATTAAAATGCTTGTTGAATCATCGGCTCTTTCGAAATAATCACTAATATTTTTGTTTAAATATTCAGAAATTTTCTCTATTTGTGCATGATTAGTCTAAAGCAGAGGTTCCCAAACTGTTTTTTTTTCTCGTAGACCACTTTCAAAATTTTACTGCTGCTACATTTCTACCATATTCCTAAAACTCGTCAAAAAATGTGAAGATTAGATCTAACGATGGAAATTTGCGTCGTGGCTGAGTTCCAAACCTAAATTCGGAGTGGTAAAAAAAAAAGGAAAATAATATATTTTCTTGTGTTCTATTCATTAAAATAATATGATTATAGACTTAATAGAATTAAAATTAAACATTAATAACGTACCGTAACTTCAATAATGCAAATCAACAATTAAAAAAAAATAATCATAATTTTAATGGGAGGGATGTACTTGATGGATTGACAGCAAATTATCAATATTTGGCTTCAGTTTTGTAAGGAATATCCGCAAATCTCCTCGTTCTGTGATGTTCAATCTGCTCCTTTTTTTTGTTAATAGGTTTGTAACGACACTAAAACTTTTTTCGACAAGATATGACGAGGGAAACGCTATCAAAAGTTTTCTCGCAATTTCCCACATCCCAGGATATTTTTCGGGTATTTCTGCCAGCAGCCAAAATGTTTGATAGCCTTTTTTAAATTTCACTTTCAGCTCCTCATTGGTGCTAAGCTCGAGTAGCTCCTCTTGTAATACCACATTCGCCACTTCCGTTTCATCAAATGGATTTATGATCCATGGTTGTATTTCCATCGTCAGAATATCTTCAAATCTATTTTTGAAGTCATCATGCAGGGCATTTAAATGTTGAACGTATGTCTGAATATCCTCATCAAGACATTCTGCCTGTGGAAACTGGGAGAATTCGCGCCGACTAATATTTTGCTTCATAAATTTCAATTTTCCGAGAAAAGCCGAAATTACACTCTTTTTTTTATTAAATTTAGGCTGTCCCCTTGTAACTGCAAGTTAATGTCATTAAATTTTTTGAACAAATCTGTCAAATACGCGATGTCTGCTTTCAATTTAATCAAGTTTTCTTTTAAATCTGGATCTTTACTTTCCAGAAACTCTAAAACTGATTCAAAAAGTGAGTAAAATCTTGTTAAACATGCACCTTTCGACAACCAGCGTACTTCAGTATGTAAGAGCAATCGTTGGAAGTCTTCATCATTTTCGTCGCACAATTGTGCAAATAAACGAGTATTCAACGCATTGCTTCTTATTTCGTTAAATGCTTTAATCACAAATTGAAGCGATTGGTGCAATCTATCACTCAAATTTTTCGCTACCAGGTGTTGTCGGTGGATGACACAGTGAATTGCAGTTACTCCTGGTATAATTCTTTTAAGATGACTTATAAACCCACGATATCGCCCGAAGATGGCAGGAGCTCCATCTGCTGCCACCGAAATAATGTTTGTAAATGAAATCGATTTTTCCTTAAAAAAATCACTCAGGACATTAAATATTGATTCGCCTTTAGTGCCCGTCTCCAAAGTTTTCGCGAATAGCAGCTCTTCATGGATTTCTGCGTCCATAACAAATCGAACATATGCCAATAATAATGCTTCATTACCAGGTAAAGTTGACTCGTCCAGTTGAATAGAAAAATGAGTTGTTTGCAGATAATTACACAAGAAGCTTTCAATATCAGAGCTCATTTCATCAATACGTCTTCGTACAGTGTTGTTAGTCAAAGGAATTCTTTTGAGTACGTCAAATGGAGGTTTGTGCAGAACAGTTTTTAAAACCTCTTCAACAGCGGGTAAAATTAACTGTTCTCCGATGGTGTGCGGTTTTCCAGATTTCGCTATAAGCAATGAGATATTGTAAGATGCCCGCAAGCCATCATCGTTACTTTGAGACGTTGAAGCGAACATACTGTGCACGGTGGGTCTCTTTTCATATTTTTCCTTCAATGTTTGAAAATATTTTAAATCTTTACCTATTTTATCAGGATGACACCTTCTTAGATGATCTTCGAGCTTCAATGGTTTCATAGAGTCATTGCTCAAAACTTTGTTGCATAAAAGGCATATGGGCAATCGTTTGTCTGCCTTTGATGGAAGAAAACCAAATTTCAAATAATTAACACTGTACTGTCGACATTTCTTCTTAGATTCAGCCATGTTTCGTATCAGTTACCTACCTGTAAAGAAAAAAATGTTTGTTTTAGTAATCATAAAGCGACTTTAACAGGATATGGCTATTTTAACAGAATAAAATAGGATTAATTAATTATTGCAATGAAAAAACCAAAATGCCGGCGGCAAAACTGATTTTAATTATTAAAAGCAATAAACTGCTAAGACCCATATAGAGGTTTTCACAAAACGGTTGAACCTATTTTAATGTAATATAAAATATTTTTTGATTAATTATATTTTGATACATTTCTGTAAATTCGAAAGAAAATACTTTTAAAGAATATTTTGACATCAAAACTCCGCGATTTTAATGATTTATTTATTACTTTGATGTACGTTACGAGTGGTACATAAAGATACGTACAATTTATGAAAATATTTCATATATCATTTAGCATTAGCAACTACGAGGGCACTGAAATATGTACAAACATGCAGGTCAATCATTAGTGAATCACCACAGTCGGGTAAATAAATAATTTTATAATAAAAAGTACTAAAATTTCAATCTTTCTCGGCTTTCTGTTCCTTTATAGAAGTATCGAATAATGGCCCTGTTCAGTATTTAATTTTTATTACGTACCTACTACACGCAAACATAACAAATATAATATTATTACAATATAAAATAAAAGTATGAATAACAAATGGGCAGGTACTTACTTTTTCCGGCACTGGCAAACACTGACATCGATTCACTCACACTTTTCTTTTCAAAATTCCGGAAACAAATGAATAACGTTTGTCCTTGGCATTCGTATTTATATTGGTGAAGAATCAAACAAGTTCATGCAAGATTGCAAGCACAGCACAAGTCGTATTTCGTCCCTTTGCACGTTTGAACGGGTTGCGTTGCGGGCGGGCGGGCGGCGCTTTGCAAGTCTCGACGCGCGTTGTTCTGAATATCGAATATGCAAGTTTTTACAAGTAACAGTCGCTGACCTTCTAAAAATGCACTACTCAAAAAAATTAAGGGAGGTTTTAAAACAAGGAAATTAATGCTAAATAAACAGGCTATCTGATCCATATGCTGGCCTAACTGAAAAAAATTTTTTCTAGCCCGTGGACCAAAAAAAAAGCAAACTATTTGCAATATTATTTTTTCGCGCTATCTGTTAGGATTGCATGAGAACCGTAGCTCCTAAAAAATTTTAGCTAAAAAATCTGAAAATTAGAATCTTAAAGCTTCAAAATGCTTTTTTTTTTAAGTCTCAATTCGACCATTTTTCACCGAAATACAGCCTGTCAAAAATCACCGAAAAATTTGGAATTTTTTTTGCTCCCTTAATTTTTTTGAGTAGTGTATTATCTGCCTACATTGATAGGTAAAGCCAAGCCAACATTTTTGTTCTTTACTATCGAAACCAGATAAATTTTCTTGGACCCCCACTTACAACTCGTGAACCCCTATTTTTTTTTCACGCCAACGTAGATCCCCGTCGAGTCTCCCATGGACCCCTGGGGGTCCACCTGAACCACTTTGAGAATCACAGGTCTAAAGTGTATCTTGGTACATCAAAGATTAATTTTAGGAATCTATTCTGTATTTTCTGATATCTGATATAGTTTACTCTTTTTTGAATAATCAACGAATAAATTGCATGTAGTTTTCTGAAAGCTTTGTTAATGGTTTTTTGTGTTGTTCTTCCAGTTAAGACGTCTGTCAAAACAAAGTCCCAAATATTTAATCTCTGATGACCAGTGGATCTTTTGGTTGTAAATTTTAACTTTTATTAAAGGCAATCTATATATCATGTTGCTGAAATAAATAGCTTTGATTTTGTTAGGGTTTAACTTCCTCATCCACGGCTCTAATTGATTTACGCTTTGTCGTAGATTTGTAGCAATCAACACTGGTTGTCTAGAAGCTGCAACTATCGCAGTGTCATCTGCAAAAAGGTATAAATTATATTATTGTAAATTATTTCGAAAGAATTTGGGGATACTTGCAGTGAATAAATTGAGCAAGGTAAGCGATAATATGAGACTTTGTGGTACGTCTGCTCTTAGTTCTTTATCACTGTAGACTATGTCTTCTATTGGAACCTAAAAATTTGCTGTTTTCTAAAAAAGAATAATGAGCTAGATGAGAAAATTGGGTATACTGATTAATTTGATAAATAAACTTTTATGCCAAATCTTATCAAATGCTTTACTAATATGAAAGAAAACTGCTTCGATTTTCTATTTAAATACATGTAATGCTAACTTTGTCGAATCGTGTAATGATTTTGTCCGATATCCGAACAGTTCGTCAGGAAGGATATTCTTTTCCTGTACAGTCATTAATTTTGTATAATTTTATTTTTTTAATAATTTTGCCTAGGTTAGACAAAAGGCCAGTCGGACGACAGCTGTCCGCCAGCCAATCCAAGTTTATGAACTAAAACAATTTTAGCTATTTTGCATGTTTTTAGAAAATACTTCTGATGTAATATAGCTTCAGTTAGATTCGACACATCCCAAATTGTTTTTCAGACATATTTTTCAGTGCTTTGTTTTTTATGCAATCAAAACCACCCTTTTAGTGTTTAGATTGTTAATTATATTTTCGGTTTCTTTAGACTTTATATTAATGTTATTAAGTGGTCCATGTTTTTATAATAAGAGTAATCTTTGTATTCTAACTTCTTTATTAAGATTTGTAGTAGAATTGTTAGAAAACTGTCCAAAAAGGTAATTAGAGAAAAGTTTTGTCGTTTTTTTATGTGTTTTTTACGAAAAGATTATTTATAGTATTTTTAATACTAGGTCAATTCTTAGCGGGACTTTTGGTTACAGACTTTTTCATCTTAAAAGGCACATCTTCTACTTTTAAGCTTAATTTTGTTGTGCCATGAATATGATACAATGTTTTTAAGTAATTTTTTCTAGGTTTTAAGTAAACTGTTTACTAATCTCTTAATAATAGAATCACCAGTTCTACAAGATACATTTTTAATAAGGTTTTTTACCCATTTTGTTTTTTTTTTTTTAGTTACTGTTTACAATATTAAATTTTGAAAATGGTGTAACTTTAGTAATTGTACTAGTGTTAAATTAATATTATTTGTAATAGTTAAAACTGCAGATTCTATATCTTCTGTGGTGCGAATAGGAGGAAGTGACTCATTTTGTTTCAGTAATATTTTGAGCTTTACCCAATTTGTTTGTATATTTGAAATGCCATGTCTGTTGCAGTACTGCCATATTTAGTTATAACAAGGAGATTGTCAAAACTTAAATCATGCATGACCACCGGCTGCGATATTTCCCCTGTGTTTTTAAAGATAAAGAAATCCAAGACCTCTGGTTGGCCTTGCACATGAGGTAGAAGGATATAATAATTATAATCCAACGGGCAGTTATATAAGCGCGTACTTCGTAAATTGTTGATTCGGCAGCCCAATACTACATTTTTAGCACTAAGATTTCCGCCATTGGGGATAGATCTATCAGATTTAAATATTTCGGAAAAACGATTTTGGTTAAAATTAAAAATTGAACTATAATAAACTGATTCTATTCTGATTTTACTTCTAAGGGCAATATTAACAGTTTTTCGATATGAGCTAATTCTACCTTTTTGTTTTTAATGCTATTAATGTTCAAGGAAGTAATTTTTAAATAAATAATTAATTACCTAAAAGTCGTTTGCGGGAAGAATATAAGCTAAATTTGTCAACATAGCTATGAATCGATCTTCAGGTACTTTTGTGAAATTAATTATGAATGTTTTAGAGAAATTTGTAGCATCATCTGAATTGTTTCAGATAATACCACTAGGTTACTGGTGTTATAATTCTTCTCTGAAAGATTTGCATTGTTTTGATTTCTCCATATAAAATGACTTGGACTCATTTTTTGGAGGTTAGACTTTAAATTTTTTGGATAATTTACACAAAGTATTGAATTAACATGGTAATAGTTCGCACAATTGTCACATTGAGGCGTTTGGTTTGGAACTAGATCGCATTGGAAGGAGTAATGCTCCCCAGCACACTTTAATCACCTAATTCTTGCAGTACATAGATACTGGGAGTTATCAAATAATTGGCATCTATGGCACTGTGTTTTTTTATTTTAATTTTATGTTGGTGTTAGCAGGCGTTGCATTTTAAACATATTGAAAAGCGATTCATTATTTGTATTAGGGAGGTTTGGGCAAACTATTTCGATTAGTTTTGATGTTTTGGCTGAAGAGAAGAAAGCTGAAACGATTTCTCTAACAAAATTTTTTGACGTAGACGTTTTTAGTGCATTTGTGATACAACTGTAAATTCATTCTCTGTTTGGTGTCACTGGAGTCCTTACTTGCCAGTAAGTCCCTCAGAACCTTTGTCTTGTATACTAGCTCCCTTCACTTTATGTTTTTACTTCTGTTGGTCCATTTTTTTAATTAGGTCATGTCAAAATGGCTAAAATCTTTTTGCGTTTTCCTGTCTAATCTTATTGAGAGCAATATTCAATTTTTCTTCCCAACTGTCATTATTTTCTTCGGTGATTTGTTTAGATCATGTATTGCATTTGCGATCCAAATTTTCTTCATGGTTTTTGAGTTCTTCTTTTATTTTTTTTCTAAAAACGACAAAGCTTCGCAGCAAACGTTGTCGTTGCTATTACAAACAAAATAACTTGTGTGAGCAATGTGTTATTTTTTCATTATTTTCAATTACATTCAAGCATATAATGGATTAAAGGTGTGGGGAAGGGAGTAAGTTTGATCTGTATACCGCGTGTCATATGTCTTTTTAAGAGTTTTTAGTGGAATCAAGGAATTTACAAATCTGATATTTTTTCATTATTTGTTATCAAATACATTACGAGATAAAGAAATGCGGGAGGAATTTAAGGGGTTGTTCAATATATATTCTGTGGGTTTATTGGAGTCAGGAACTCCCAAAACTGTGTTATCTCTTCATTATTTTCCATTATTTAGAGTCAAACATATAAAGGGTTAAAAGGATGGAGACGGAAGTTAAATGGGTTGTTCAGTCTATATCGTACAGAATCTGAATTATGTGTTCATTATTTTTAATTATTTAGTATCAAATATATACAAAATTAAAGGGATGGGGAAGGAAGTTAGAGATGTTCTTGGATTCGAGCAATCTACTATATCTTAGCATCATCAAAAGCGATGATTGATTGAATCAGTCACCGGTCTAGATGACGCTAACATGATAAGTTTCGGTGTAGTGATGACAACTTTTATGTAGTGCCAAGATTCCAATATCTCAACGTAACTGCACAGTCAGTTTTTAAGCTCTGCTAATCATTTATAATCAGATTCACACAAAGGATCGAAAGCTTATACCTGATCTAGTCGCCGTGGTAGTTAAAACTGCTAGTTGCCGTGGATTTAGAACTTCTAGTTGTCTAGTATACAATTGTTTTTGATACTATTATATATAGTAAATAATAGCTAAAAAACGTTTTTAGAAGAAAATGTAACATAATAAGAGAGAAATAAAACCTTCAAACAGTAGGATACTTGTTAGTTTTTAGAGCTCTAAGATAATTTTTCATTTTTATCGATTTATTCAACAATTAGAATGAATTTTCTACTCGTGTACTGCTCAGCTTCATAATTTTAATTAGCTTCCTGCGAATCTCGTTAATTTAAAACTTTGTTCCCTATTAGATTTATAGTTAAAGTTATGTTTATTATTAAAAAAAACTTTAAATTAAACTTGAAAACAGGTACAATCAAGCACACAAAAAGTGTGCGAAATTTTATTAAGATTATATTATGTGTCATATTTTTGTGAATAATAATAAATTTGACATATTTCAAAAATTACTTAACTTGACTTCTTTGGGCACCTTGGAAGGAACTCTGCTTATTTTGGTTCTGATAGATACCTTGATCTGCCTTCTAAAGTTCCTACGTAGTTGGTGCTCGCTTTGATTCTGGAAAACGTTTATATAAACCACTTTTTTGCCATCTTTAAAGTTCTCATCAGATATGTCTTTTAAAAAAATAGACCATACATATTCTTGTCTTAATCCTTCAGTGAATATATATGTAAAAAATTCTAAAATAAAATAGTCCTTAAAACTTTATTATTGAAAATCTTTATCCGGATAAGAATCACTGCGAACTGCTTAATTTGTTTACTACTTTTTGTGTTTTTCATGCAAAAAGTTATAACTTGTATATAATCACATTTTAGCTTTGGTACAATGGAAGCTCGCACAATTGAGGGGTAAGTACCCACCGCCTTGCCCGAATCTAGCAAATGTAATAGCAAATGAAACAAACAAAATAGAAAAAAAATACTACCAAGATACTTGTAAATATTAAATAAATTTCGCCCTTCAGTACATAATTACGTTATGTCATAAAAAATTTAAAATATTTATGAGGACTTTTAGACGTTGAGAGTCTGTTTAAAAGACTAGAGAATAAAAAATGACTTACACTAAAAACTTAAACTTAAAATGCATTCTAATACATCTAAAATGCAAATAAAGCTACTACTCATACTTTCCCATTAAACACCACAATTTAAATATATACAAAAATCATCACGTTATCATCAAAACGAAAATTTTTATATGAGCGCTAGCATCAAAGTTGAGCCTACAATTTAGAAATATAACCTAAAAAATATTTAGTACCTTAAGTTATGAATGAGTATATGGAAAACGATTTAGTGTCAAATCTTATGAATCTTATAACAACAAAATACAAATAATTTGGTAGTTATTTTTTCCTATTAAGCTGCTTCAATACTCCATATATTTGCTAGATGTAGGGAATGGGCGGATACCTTCCCCTCACTGTACTGTAGCTGAAATGTAATTATAGCCCTAATTATTACTACAATAAGTTATAATTTTCCGCATGAAACAAATAAAGCAGTTCTCGGTGATTCTCACACAGGTAAAGATTTTAATATTACAGTTATAAGGAATTTCTCCCTGTATTAAAATTTTTTAGGTGTTTATTAGTGCTACAGATGACATATGAATACAAGAGATGTGTGCAGAGTCTATAAGTTTCTGATGAGTAGTTTAAATATTGTCTTGTTTGCAATGTGAGGCTTGTTTCATTGGACAGACACGACAGTGGTTGAAACAGAGGCTCATATAGCACAGGTCATAATTTCGATTATAACAACGTTAAAATTTTAGCTCATGACAACAACTATAAAGAAAGGCTTTTTAAAGAAATGTACCACGTAAACAGGGACCCCTACTCAATCAATTATAAATTAGACACTAATCAACTTAGCAATATCTACAGCAACATAATCAATCTTTGATTGTGTTAGCCGATACTTGTTGGAAATTCATGATAAAATTATATAAAAAACAACACTATGTTTTAATTTCCAATATATTTAAAGTCACTTGACAATTGTTTCACCATACAATGGCTTCTTCAGAAGTAAATGTACTTCTGAAGAAGCCATTGTATGGTGAAACAATTGTCAAGTGACTTTAAATATATTGGAAATTAAAACATAGTGTTGTTTTTTATATAATTTTACATAATCAATGCTTATTAATCATTTACAATTATATTAATAATTAAAATTTTGCCACCTCTTGGTATAAAATAAATAACAAAATCTTTTTCTTTTCCTGTTTTTCCGTTCATTTGGAATTCACGTCAGAATATGTATATGCACCGAGGCTTTTTACTCTCAGTTTGTGTAGAAAAATCGAGATGTTGAGGTTTTGATTTCGAAGACTAACTGGCATTTTCATACGTTCTTTTATTTATTTATTCGTTTGTTCATATTTATCTGTATTATATTTTAACATTTTAATATCTAGACTAAAAATAACATTGTTTTTAATATCTAAATCCGAGTATTAATACTGTAGTTACTCCTGAAGAAGTTATCAGACAATAATGAAATATTGGGTATTAAAGAAATAATATATATATAAATCAAACACGCATCTAATTGACGTATGGTCGATAACAGATTACCAAATTATATATATATATATATATATATATATATATATATATATATATATATATATATATATATATATATGAAAGTTTGAAAGTTGGACTTACAAGCGTGAGATTATCCTGAGAAACCTGACATGATTCTAGGAAATTGAATCATGACATTTTATAAAATATTACGGCGAAATAAATGCATTTTCCGGTAATATTTTCCCGGGACAACAGAGCACGTGGTTTTAATGTTTGGGTTAGTAGAGATAAGCAATTGGCGGTTTTATAAGAGTAAGTAGTGATAGTCGCGTTGCACGTTTGGTAGAAATTAACTAAATTTGACCTTGAATTACAAAATTTTGGTAAATTATATATAGTGTTAGTGCTAGTTCACGTTGTTCTCTACGACCGATAAACAGGGACGAAACTCTCGTTTTAATGTATTTTAGTAACTTGGCTGTAATCATTTTGAATTATTTTGAAGACAACTGTATTTATTGTCTTCAGTTTTATATATTGATGGAGATTGCTTGAAACATCACACTGGACTGATTTTTGTCTGTGGTTTTGTGTAAATAATGTAACTCTCGAGTGATCTTGATGTGGCATTTAAGTGGAGTTGCGACTGAATTCAGTTAGAAAGTTTTGCTTTTAAATGCAAATGGTCTATGTTTCCATTGGGTAATTCTACTTATAGAGTGCGGGGAGTATAAAAGAAGTAAAGGTGGTTTTTGGTCCCTCTTCTTCAATACAAGAATGAAAAGATAAACTAGTTTTTCAGTAAAATTTTTCTGGCCAAGTGTTTTGGAAGAGAATTTCTAATACTCGCAGTGAGTAGCCCTTCCTGAATTATTTGGATTTTGAGGGAACGAATTAGAAAAATGAACTTCACTAGAAACCGGTCTAGAGAAATCACGTTTAACTAGTTGATAGTCTAAGTATAGTTGGAACGAGACGTTCCCCTTTTTGGGTGGTCTAAACTCTTCTACATATAGTAATGTTCCTTCTAATTTCCTACATAACCCTATCAATTCAAATGGCGAACCAATTTCCGTTTATGTTCCTTAACCTTAAATATCTTTCCCGGTAAAAATTTATCGTTTTACCCCGATAAATTTTTAATTCCAAATGATTCGAAACCTTCACTGACAACATGTCAAATAGTTGTGTTATTGCCGCTACATAAATCCCCATAGGTTCATCTGACCCTTGTGTTCTGGTTATCTCCAAAATTTGCTGGTACAAATTTTTCTTTTAATAATTTAATTAATGAGTCCCTGACTGTAACGTATTTACTAATTAAGTAATAATAATTTAAAGCGTGAGAGTAAAATAATTCTGAAACGGATTAAAATAATTCTAGTTTACTAACACCTCTTGAAATACAGAACTCTTCGACTGGTAACAAAAATGCGTTGATACTTTGATACCCCATTTATAAACTGGTACTGATTTATAATTTGAGACATTAGGTGTCTGTTACATGAACCTCATCAACATTTGGTGAATGCGCTTGGTGAAAACTTGACACTAATATTCCTCTCTGAGAGAAGCAATCTGACGATACAACAAAAAAAACCAAAAAATGGCTAAACATCTCGAGTGTTGAAAATTTCTTCCAAAGCCCTTCTGCACCAAGAAAAGAATACAAGTCGCTACTATATGGCAGGCCATGCATTTAACCAAAAACGACAATTCATACCGTAGTCTAAATGTTGAACTTTTCCAAATTGCCACGTTGGGCCAGAAAAACTTCACTGAAAAACTCAACTATCTTCCCCTTCTTGTGTTGAAGAAGGGGAACAAAAAACAACCTCCTCCCCTTTTGTACTTTCCCACTCTGGAAGTAGAATTCCGACAAGAATATGTAACTGAGATGAGTTCGGTCGCGCCTCCACTATATGGCAGCGTCAAGAAGATAGAAATCGATCCAGCATGTTTCAACCAATCCACTTGTCTTCAAAATAATCCAAAATGATTACAGCCAAGTTACTAAAATATATAATAGCGTGAATTAGCCCAAGAATTTTGACATATATCATGTCAATGTTAGCTGGGATGTTTACTTATTGTATAATGTATTAATTATCTAAGAAAATTAAGCTTATCCAACTATTAATCATCAAGAAAGAAATTAGCTTAAATTAACTACGAGGAAACTCGCCAAACCAAAAATAAACGAGTTAAACTTTTCTGAATAAATTAAGGTTATGTGCATCATGTCTTGATTTTAGTGCAATGACTATGAGTTGTTTTAGACTTAATAGTGCAGTTATTCTTAGAATAAAAAACCGGAATAAAGGGGTTAAAATTTTTGTTAAGTGATGTAATTCAACACGCATCTTTAGATAAATTTCAGAGTGCTCCTTCAATAATTGGAATATTGAAATATAAAACTTGAAGTGTAATTAACTGTTAGGTGACAGGAAGTAATTATTTTAAAAGGTAAGTTTTCATTTTTTAAAAAATTTGTTGTTAAAAGCCTAGTTAAATTTCAGCAACACTGTAAATGTCACGGTCTTGTTAATAATCGGCCATATTGTTTAGTTGTATTGTTCACCAGTGGAGGAGCAAAACAAAACGTTTCATTCATGTCATCATTTTTTTAAGATCGATTTTTTAGTTTACAACCTATAAGGATGTGTCAGTTCCAGTATAAGCTGTTTAAGGATGGTTAAACTTTACAAATTGACAATCAATTATTATTCGTTAGACTAATATATGTAGTTGAAAAAAATTAAAATTCTCGAATGTCCAGGTATCAAGCGCTTGCGTCAATAGTTACAAAGAATATTTTAATGAAATTCATACAATTAACAAAATTGATGTAAAAGACCGAGATTTCATATTTATCCGGCTACTCCCTTTCGAATTCCAGCCATGTGATAATTTCCATACGGAAAATTTTTATTGGTAATTAAGGATATATATTGGCAATACAAATTTGTGTTTATCCAAACTTTGCATAAATTATATAGAGTGCATTCAAAGCTGCTTAACGTAAATTTGGAACACAACAAATTTCAAAATTTTAATTTTTTGATGTATGCAATATAAAAGCACCCATAACTGAAGAAAAAAAGTTCATGAAAGGTTATTTTCTAAAAGACATCCTTGCGGAGATACTTGAAACCAAAAATTGAAACAAAAATGTAACCTTGGCCAAACTTACATTTAAATTTTGAAATTTTTAGCTTTTCATGTCATGTTTAGCTTTTTTCACTACCCCACAGTGTAACAAATAGCCTCTGTTGTGCGCATTTGTAGAACATTCCAAAATATTCTTTAAAGTATTACGGGAATTTCACCAACTCAACGGTTGGCTTTATCTCTACTTATAAATATTGCTTTTTAATTTCTATGGAAAATTTTAACATTACCACTGCTTTGAGGATCGCAAGTAGTGGTATAGATCTTATTAGAACCTATAATTTCAATAATTTGATTATTATACCAGATTTAAATAGTTTTCCTTGGTTAGCTGTGATAGTAACCGGAATAACAAAACGAGAGATTTTTGGTAAAATATTTTAACTTTCACGGAAAAGACTTTAAACCAACGTATAAAATGTTCAATTCTTCAATGCTTCCATTTGAAGGTTTCGTGAGATCAACTGTGTCAAATGAGTGTGTTTAAAATGGCAACTTAGAATATTAAAATTATCTCTATGAGATTACGTTTATCTATTAATTATGGAAGACAACTTACTAAAGAACAAATTTACTGTTTAATATTCATAATATATAATACCTGCCACCTATTAATTAACGTGTCGAGCTAATTCCAGGATGAGATAGTGTAAATTATAAAGGATTAAATGACGAAGTTCCCTAGGTGCATAATAAGTGAGAACGATTTAAGCGTCCTTGTTTTAAGCAAATTCCGGTTTCGATGCACGGGGGGCATTGGTAACAATATAAAATACAACCTTATATGATTTATGTCATTAGTATATTGTAAAATGTGTCCCATGCGACAGATTTATAATGGACTACAGAAAGTAATACATTCGTAATGGTTTGTGAGCTGTACAGTAAATTTTCTACCTTCTAAAATATATCTAAGATGTTTTATAGACGTCTAAAATTTGCTTGTCAAAAGCAAAATTCTTTTTTGTATCTGTTTTAGACAAGAATGCTACAGACTAAAATGAGTAATTGAGACATTGCTCAAGTGACGCACTTGTGAATGTTTAACTTTTTTATTTTCTTATGTTAATACAGTTACAGTTAGGCCGCTCCTTGATTTGTTGGGTATCGTTTTTCTCGGTGTGCTTGACTTGCGCGGAGTAAGCCAGGTGGATTTCATTGAAATTTAGGCGTTCGGCATGTTTTCTTTACCGAATCGGTCCCGAGCACACCGAGAAAAACGATACCACACCGACAAATCAGGGAGGGGCCTTAGTAAAATTATCGTTAACAGAGATATCAGTTCCAAAATCTACAAGAAAATGGAGAGAGCACGGTTAGTTTTATTAACAGAATCAATATCCACAATAATGGCTGGGTTCACGTTTTTTTTATATTGACAGCCCTCTGAGTGGATTTATCCAAAAAGTATAATTGGGATAAACGATTACTCGAGAATATTATGTCAGGAATACGGTCTGAGAAGGTTCCTGTAGGTGGCTACCCAGATCATGTATTGGTTGCTGAGGATAACCATTTTGTCTTTTTTATTCGTAAAGATTTCATATTAAGCTGTTTAGGACAACCAAGTTTTTTCAGTTATCTTGATAATTCTCTAGTAGGCCTGTAGTAGTTGCAGAGTATGATCAAATTTTACTTTTTTTGTAGTAAGGATTCAACTCTGTAAGTATCTTTTCTGTTTTTCGTAAATAAGTATACATTTGTTGGAAGCACTAATTTTGTTATTGGTCGGGTGTAATTAAGAGCTCATATATAGAGTGTTAATTTGGCTTTTTAAAAACGTATTTGTAACAATTTGAGAATTAAAATTATGTTTTTGTCAATTATTAAAATATAGGTATCATAACGATATTAGCCATGATGTCAATGCAAACATTATTGCCACTAATTGTGAGTACAACAAAACGAATATTTTGATGAAAGTCAATAATATTACCGTGTAAGAATATTAGTTTTGTGTCCTGTTATATGACATTACACAAATTTATCACTATTTTTACTTTTACTAAGAAATAAAAAATATTATGTATAGCCTAACAAACAATAATCGATTGTTAATTTGTAATGGCTAGTCATCCTTTAGCAGGAAAATAAATCATGGTGCGGCTGCTATCAAATTATACACCGAAAGTTGACGTTTCATAACATATATATATCGTATACAATGCTCAACCTGATACAATAAATCATTTGCAGCACCATTTTTCCTAAACCTGTAGTTAGTCCATCACACATGATGTAGTGTTATATCAGTCTAAAATTATTACGTAGTTTCAAAGAATTCAGGTTTGCACCCATAAACCTAACAATTTTCCAGCACACAACTTAAAAAGAGTAATCTTGTGTCTGTAATTTATTTAATCTAAACATTTTTTACAATTTCTGAAATATAACAATAACGACTCGTAATAATGGGTGATACAAATATCTTTATCTACCAATTCTTGCAAACTTCAAAACCTCAATAAATTATATTATAGTTATATTGTGGAAAGTAGAAACTTTAACCAAGCAACAACAATTTTACATGGGAAAGATGGCGACGCAATTTCAAATCCGCTTGATCAACGGAACAGATGGGAGGAGTACTTTGGCGACAGCCTCAGCACCTTACCACCAACAGAACCTCCGACTTCTAAACCACAAGAAAACCCACTGAATATTGAAACCAACGACCTTACTCAAAGCGAAATCAAAAGAGCAATCCGTCATCCTTAAATAGGGAAAGCTGCGGGTCCAGGCGACATCCCGACTGAACTAATGAAGACATGTGCGGCCACCGTAACCAGGCTTTTAATTCCAGTGATAAAAACTGCCTCGAACACAGAACTTCTTCCTGACAGCTGGCAAGAAGGGTACATTATAAAGCTGCCAAAAAAGGGCAACCTGAAAGAATGCCGCAACTGGCGGGGCATCACCCTTCTTAACACCATCAACAAAATTATAGCAATCATTATTCTAAACAGGCTTAGCAATACTATAGAACCGACTCTACGAGCAAAGCAAGCCGGTTTCCGCCCCCAGAGGTATTGCATAGACCAGATAAATGCTCTGCGAATAGTCATCGAACAATCTTATGAGTTTAGATCACCTCTCTACCTGATCTTCGTGGATTTTGAAAGAGCATTTGACACCTTGAAGCACACGGCTATATAGGCAGCTCTAAGGGAACGAGGTGTGCCGGAAAAAATAATAAGGATTATTAAAGCACTTTATCATGGAAGTAGCTGTAAAGTGATACACAGTATCATGACTAGCAAGGCAATACCTGTCAGAAATGGAGTTAAGCAGGGATGCGTACTATCTCCGCTTTTATTTAATGCCGTTCTAGACGAAGTCATGACTAAAACTAACAACACTCAAAGAGGCATAAGATGCCTGACGTTACGTCTAGAAGACCTAGATTATGCGGACGATATCTGCCTTCTATCTCACTCATTAAAGGACGCAAAAGCCAAACTGACTTGATTAGCAGAGGAGGCAGAAAAAGTGGGGCTACGGATTAACAACTCCAAAATAAAAGAGATGAGAATAATGAACAATGAAAATACAACCTTAGCTCTAAATAATCGCCCAATTGAAAGGGTACAAAGGTTCACGTACCTTGGCAGTGTGATAGATACGAACGGAGGGACAGAGGCTGACGTCAAACAATACTCAAAGCACAGCAAACATTCGGGATTCTCAACAACATCTGGAGGTCCCGCCATACTGTCGCCAGACATAAAAATACGCCTCTTCAACACAAATATCAAATCGGTGCTTCTGTACGGCTGTGAAACCTGGAAAGTGACTAAAAGTATTTTCAATCAACTACAAGTGTTTACAAACAAGTGCTTACGCAAAATCTTACGAATATACTGGCCGGACCAGATACCACACCGAGTTATGGGAACGAGCGAAGCAAATACCGATAGAGTACAATATCAAACGCAGAAAGTGGGGGTGGCTGGTCCATACACTCCGCAAACCCGCAGGCGATATTGCAAAACGGCTCTCGATTGGAACCCACAGGGCAGTTGTGGCAGGGGCAGACCGAAACAGACATGGAGACGCACAATTGTGGAAGAAGCCAAGCAAGCTGGCAAGTCATAGGGCGAAATAAAAAACCTCGCTAGAAACAGAGTCAGGTGGAGAAGTTTTGTGGAGGCCCTTTGTTCCCCAGCGGAATAGCGGGATTTTATATATATATATATATATATATATATATATATATATATATATATATATATATATATATATACTATATATATATATATATATATATATATATATATATATATATATATATATATATATATATATATATATATATATATATATATATATATATATATATATATATATATATATATATATATATATATATATATATATATATATATATATATATATATATATATATATATCTTATGGATAGTGTAGGAGTGTGGGATGTTAGTAAGCAGAACAGACAGAAGACTAGCGACCGAGATGGACTTTTTATGAAGGAGAAATCTAGAATGGAAAAAGTTAGAAATTCGCAGATAAGGGAGATAATAGGTAAGGAACAGACAGTCGCAGATGAAATTGAAAGAAGACAATTGGTGTGATTTGGACATATCAAGAGAATGGATCAAAACAGATGACCCAGAAGAATACTCGAGTGGATACCACCTGAAAGGAGAAAGAGCGGACGACCGAGAAGAAGTTGGCGAGATGATCTGGAGGAGGCCATGAAAGCTAAAAACTTGGAGACAGAGACGTGTTATGATAGAAGAAATTGGAAATTGAGGACGGAGAGGCGGCGCCAGCCGTAAATAATCCGTTATAATAAAAATAATCTTATAATATCAAACATTCCCATGCCCCTAATATACTGGCAATATTTAGTAACCTTTGTTAGTGATATTCTTAAATAATTTAAAATTAAACTAAAACTTAAAATAATAATTACAGTGGATTGAGAAGCAATCCAGATACCTCGGTAGTAGTCCCAGCATTTTATGGGTAGGGTATACCTTGTCAACACTATAGCAAATTCCAGTTTGCTCATTACAGATTAACAAACAACAAACTCTTTAGCTGACATGCCTGTAAAAGGACATCTTGTCGACGTCTATTAAAAAATATGCTCTTAAGTTGCTGAATAAGTATGTGCATATTAATTGATTCACAATATTTTAGAAGAAAAAGATTTCTTAATAAATTCTCTACCGACGGCTTTGTGGTCGATGTCATCCAAAACTACTACCGTATCAGAAACACGGGTCGTTCAAAACGCTTTCGGAGGATTTCCTTGCCTCTTGCCGTTCCTTCTTTCCACTGTACCTAGACTATTTTTTTAAATTTATATTGAAGTATTGGCTAGATTCCAAGTGACCTGGCTTAATTTCAAGAGGAAAGCCTACTTTCACCAGTTGACTCTCTCCTCTGGAAGTTGTACCGGATGCTGGGTTCAGTCCGTAGGTTGGCTGTTCTTGGGGCGTCTTCTCTCCCTGTTTTAACCCGATATGGTTTTAGGGAAGGCAGACCACGTGAACCAACATTTTAAGAGGCTTCCATCCTTCTTTTTGCTAAAGTTGTAACTCTTGGAAGCCAGGAAATGTGATTTCTAATGAGTGCGAGGAACACGACATACGCTATCATATTAAATACAGCTTTCTGGAGTAGATGTGCTACAAACCAAATCATAATTCTGATAAAATGCTTTGGAGTCTAACAACAGAAAGGCATGATGTCAGAAATCACTGTCGAAATTTATGGAAGGACGATAGCTCTGTGTGTTTTGTGGGAAGAAAGTGGGTGTTCATTTGAATAGGGTTTTCTCGGTAACGGTTTGACCTGTATACTCGAATTTATTCAAAGATTGGCAGTACTGATTTTGCGGATTAACGTACAGGCCAGAGAGGCAAGAGGAGGAATATGAGTTGCAAAGTCTGATGTCAAAATGACCGAAGCGTCCATCTAGTAAAACCGAGAACGACTTTCTATGCACGGGAAGTAGACTAGGGAAATCTACGTGGAGGTGCATATAAGAGAAAAAGGAGGGGGAAGGGGCCAAGAGTCACTGAAAATATTGTGAAAGAAGTTGGATTGGGTGAGGAGAGATATAGTGGCGATAACAATTCTGAAACCCTGGTGCGAACGCACATACTGGCAAATGATCTTTTGGAGAAAGTTAAGTTCAGAGTTTACCAAAATTATATATTGGCTCTGACTGGTCGTAGTTGGCTCCGCTACTCTGGCAGTCCTTTTAGAGGTTACGTGTTAGTCATTTGTGTTCTGTCTGTCGGTTTAGTCAGACTTCTTTTTTAATTACCAGTTTCCACGTATTGGACAAGAACAGTATATCATCTCTCCTATTCAAATGTCCCATCTTTTCGATTTCAATAGCCTTTCGAATTGATCTTGCCTTGTAGTTTTCTAGGTTGGTTATCTGTTTGCAGCTGTTAAAATTTATTTTGTAACCTGGCTGGGGTTGGTATTGAAAATTGTAAATTGTTTATTTTTGATAGCCAATTTATTCTTTTCCTGACTGGCAAATATTCTTCTGTTGGTTTGCTTTTCTGCAAGTTCTACATGATACTCTGTATGTATCCTGGTTTTTCGGTTAGATTTTGTCTTTGAGATTTCTTATAATTGATTTTATTATCTGTAATGGTTTTGTCTCAGCAGAATGACTCCAGTCCACTCGGTACTCCCTTTAATGTATGGTAGACTGGCTTTGGGTCTGTTATCTAGGTTTTTATCAGATTTTCTCCGTGGATTTTGTTTTTGATTTATGTTGTTTGTAACATTTTGTTTTAGGGCTGTGTTAATCTAGCTCCTCTGATTTCTTGGAGTTATCTATGAGACGGATTGACCTAAAAACTAATGTGTTTGTCACGGCCTGCAATTGTGAGGGATAGTAATAGGAATCAGCTCTTAAATATCAATTTATGTGTTGGTTTCCTGTATACCGTATGTTCCAAATATCTGTCACCACTTTTTGTGACATGTACGCCTAGGAAATGCAGCTTCTTGTCTTGCTCCTTTTCTTCGAAATGCATTTTCGAGAAAAATCCGCAAATACGAAATCTTACGTGAACGTTCAGCGGCAAGCCCTTGCACCCTATTACGTTTCATTACATCTTTAACTACCGTGTGTGTACTCTAAGAGCTCCAGACGCCCAAAAATTCGACGTTGTCACTGTATTACTGGACATGGCACTGTAGTTACGAGTAAAGTGAGAAAGGTGCTCTTGTTTAGCTAACTGAAGTCTCAATTTTGATTAACGATATCTTGGAATTTGTTTATTGTTTAAATTTGGAACAAATTCTATTAAATAGAACACACATACACATACATAAAACATAAAACAATTAAAATATCAAAAATTGTTTTTTGATACCTTTTTCTTGTTTTAAGTAACAAATATATTTGCCTAGCAGTTAAAATTAGGGCATCTTTATAAAAGTACAAACGTTAACTGAATTGGATCTATCCCCTTGAAAATTAAAACCTGGATATGGACATAATTTCGTCATATAGGAAATCATGGTTCTTTTGATTAGAATGTGACAAATTAGTGCGGCAAGTGGTCCGTTTAAGTAATTTCGTCTTCGTGGACTGTACGACGCACACTTTCTAAGTACGAAGGGATGCTGAAAAAGTGACGAAACGTACACGCATACCCGCACACATAAACACACGCGCCCGCACGCACGCACGCATACGCACAAATACACTCTCGTTATATTTCCTTCTTTCGCCCGTGTTAACCCTTCATAAAATTAATTACGAGTTTAATGTTTTATATAACTCAAATAATTTAGATCCTTTCACTGCTATGTCAAGAGAAATAAATATTATTTGCTTAGATCACTCTGTGTAAATAAAAAGCCTATTATGTTAATTTCAAATTTCATAACAAGTTAATTAGCCATTTGATAGTGATTTAGGAACAAACATACAAGCTGAAACCAGTAATATATGTTTAAAGTTGTATTTTTGACATCCATTAAATTAAAATTTTTAATATAAATGAAGTCCCTATTTAATCTTACTAATAAATACTATACCGTTCGAAATTACTTTCAGTCCAGGGTAAATATATGTCACTACTTTTATAACCTCAGTGTAAGTTGTTTTTTCGATATTATCATTTCAAATTAAATAGTCACTAATGTCGTATAAAATCACTACCAACCAGAATCACTGTAATGGTTAAAAATTGAATCCCTGTGGAAGACTATTGTTTTAAGGAGTCGACATTTTTTTAAGTTGAAAGATAATGGTAATCTGAATATTATATTTTTACGGCAATTACTTGGTTTTTTACTTTTGAGGACCAAAACTCAAGAAAAATGAATAAATAAAAAATAAAAAAATATATATATAAAAAATAATTATTTCACTGTTTTACAAATTATGGGGTTTTGTACTTCCGTTATACTTTTTTACGTTTTTAGAATTATTCAAAAATGAGTAATTTTCTTGTACTTTTTTTTAACTATATAAAATAATAATTCAAATAATTAAAAAATCATTTGCAATGACAACACTATATGTTACTAATAAAACAATAACTTTCAGGATCACATTAGCGAAAGTACATAAACGCAAACAAAATATTTTATTAAAAGATTCTTCATTTTATTCATTATATGTAAATTCGTAAAATATAATATCAACAGTATGACCTTAATACAGATTAATTGCCCGAACAAACATAATTTTAATGATACAATGAATATACTATGCGTTTTGAGAACCTTGCCTTGTTAAAAATTTTGTTAGGATTTTGAAAATTTAAAAATAGCATTTCTTGTAAAATTCGAAGATAATTAGTTTTATTTTGTGTAAAAAGTCATCAAGAGTTAACAGAAAGACGTGTTTTTTCCTGTTTGGAAATAAGGTGACGTTCTCTTCAAAAATATCGTCAAAGACAGGTTCAGGTTACGTAAGTTGTCAGAAGATAAACTATTTTTTTATTAGTAGCACATTTATTAAGTATTTAATCACCAAGTTGTTAACTATAAATTTCCTCTAAGCTGCTAAAATTTGAATTGCATAGCACATACTCCTAAAGAGTAACCTTGAGCACTAAATAACAATATGTATAATTTGAGTAAGGAAAATTTTCTTATTTTGGTGGATTCATATAGCTCAGAAAAAAAAACACCATTTGATTTTAACTGATAATGGAGGCCCACTTTTCAAAAACTTTGTCTCTTTGTACTACGTTTTAAGATACAATAAAATATTTTCAATTGCTTTTAAATATTGTATTTAAAATTTCAAATAACACAGAAGGTGTAAGAATTCTGTAACAATCATGCTAAAAAATATTATATCTCAATTTACCCAATTTACTTAAATTTGTAGTATAAGCATTAATATGACTCTGTTAAAAAAATTTAAGTTTTGATAGTAATAAAAGTTGCTTAGCAACAATTAACAACTGTTCAGTTTTTATTTGGTGGGTGGTAAATTTTAATACACAAAGAACATTTTATATGGAGAAAAAATAAAAAATTGGCTGTATGTACGTAATAAACATTAAATATTGGATGGTATTTTCATTGAGATGAGAAGGTTCATCTTGTTAATTTAGAATAAATGTATTTTTTATTCATTTAAATGTAATATTACAACTACTGGCACTAGGCTTAGGCAACTTATTTCACACTTATAATGCTGAAGACGTTTAAAATTTCTACTGGCGCATTCACCAAAACTCGAGTTAGCTGTTTGATTCCTGATTGCTCTTAATATTCTTAAATTTGATATCGGTTTAAAATTTCAATCTTATCTAAATGACATATTGCCACTACGCCATGCCACCTTTGTTTCCAGTATTATTAAATTTGATGTAAAATTTACGGGAAATAATAAAATACGAAGACGAGTAAGAAATATAGTGAAAAATCTGCTAGATGGTGCACCTACCCGTGTAAGAAAAGTAAATGAAAATTAGATTATTTGTTCTCTAGTATACCTAGATATAGGCATAAACACATGTACGTTTAGTTTTATGTATATAAAGACATATTTATAGAAAATAATTTTATTTCAACTAACCCATATATTATTTCAAAATGTTTCATAAAAGAAACCGGAAAAAATACATAAAAAAAAATGAGATATCAATTACAACCTTCTTTATTAAATGTATAACATTTGGACATAGAGTTGGCGTTGTATGTTGATCTCTTATTTTCTGACTTAATCTAGTGCCATATATGTTCTATAGGTTTAAAAAAGTGCAGGTCGCAATCTTAAAACAGTATTAAACTCCGTTATCTTGCTATATTGTCGCAAATATATTTTTTATTAATAATATATTCTTTAAGTATCTGTTGCAAATCAAGATTTCCATTTCCTAACATAAATTCTTTTATTTGTGTGGACTAAATTTGGTAATTTTTTTATTTGTCGATAGTGAAAACTAGCATTACCAAAGACGATAACACTGTTCTTTTAGAACAACAAAAAACAGCCTTTAAATTAGCTTTAAAAAAGCTCGGTGGAAGTATCTTGCAGATAATCTAAAATCGAATTTTCCATCTCTTCTCCCAACCAGTGCATATTATTGTGATCATTTTCCTTTTTTAAAGAAAGGGTAATGTAACATTTGTCGCTACTTGAATCACTCCATCGTTTTTTACAGTATCGTGAGTGTCGAACCAAATTTTGTCTAGGTAAATGATAGCTCTATATTTTTGGATAGACTGCAAATATTTAAACCTTAATTTTCTTCATTTTCGGGATTCCACTATAGTTTTTCTTTTATTTATTAGCCGATATTTAATTCCCTTTTTAAGCAGAACGTTGTAAAGGCTAGTTATGTCGCATGATATATTAGTTTCGTCGGTATTTAAACATTTTTAATTTTTAAAAAATCCAACGTAGGGACACATTTTTTTAAAATATTTTATACACTTTTTTTCGAATGATTTCTCTTTCACTTTCATTTAAACACTTTGTTTTACCTATATCTTGTCAAACTTTTCTCTGCAAACATAGCTTTTTAACAATATCGCGTACCGTGAATATAGGTACTTTTGTCATGTCACTTGTTTGTTCTTCAGTACTTACATTATCACAGCCCCTTTTCATTAACATTTCTTTATAATTTGTTTTGCGTCGGGCGATAAATGTTTCCTAGAAAACGGTTCCGGATATCCAGCTCGTTAAAGATCTGTAAGTAGGCATTCGTATCTAATTCTCCCGAGTAATAATTGATTGTGTGAACTCTTTCGAAACTATTACAAAACTAAGCACAATTTCTCTGAATGCGTCGTATTAACTTTATAGTCATTACTTTTATTTTACCTGATTAAGCCTAAGGATTAAATACGGCCTACCACTATTGGGTACTCAAGCCAAAAGGCTTTAAGAGACAAACGGTCAACCTAGTTTCTTTAAAATAACGCCAACATAATTTTTATAATTTCTTTTGATGTAAAACAATATTTGCCTTGCCAAAGCTTGCCTTCAATAGTATGCTGTATTCTATTTGGAAATGTTAAAAATTGTATTTTCGTTAAAAATGTTGAAATGGATCTATTTTTAACGAAATTTTTGTATGGGAAAGAAATGCGATGTAGAACGGTTCTATTTTCCCGATAAAAAAAAACAAATTAATTACCTTCTTCTTTATCTCTTAAGCTACAGAACTGGGAAACAAAATATTGAAACCAAGAATATAAAATAGAAGTAATTTACCACAGTACTACAAAATTTTGTTGTTCTTTCAACGAATTATATTATGCTTTTGTTAAATATTTTAGGTAGCTGAATTTGAATTCACAGCCAGCTCTACCACCTCTGTTGAAAAAAGAGATACGCTTGTGTTAAATGCATGTTTAGGGATAATAGGCAGATATTTTATATAAAATAACCTGTCAAGTGCAAGTTGAACTTGCACAATTAGTGTTCCGTACGTTGATTGCTTTTAAAATAAAAAATTTTGTTAGGGTGGTATAAATTGATCAGTGACTTCACAAAACACACCCTAAATGAGTTTTCAACAAAGTTTGTTTCCAATCTTTACTGAAAACTGGTGACCTTGAAATTTTGGTTTTTTTTCTATACCAGATAAATTATTAAAGTTAATGATAATTTTCGTTCAATCTATACCCCGTGGAGAATATTCCAGGATTTTTTCAAAATTTTTTGATCCGTACTTTTCGAGATAAGGTAGGGGACAGCGATTTTTCACGATTTTTTAAAAGTAATACGAAGAAAAGTGTGCGCAAGTATTACATTATATATATATTTTTTCACTCGTGTTTTCACAAGGTTTCATTTGACACCACACTCGACGACCTAGTAAAAAAAATTTTTTTTTTCACTTCCGATTTCACCCCTCAAAACGAATTCCTTAAGTCAAAATTTATGTTACGGTGATATAAAATGATCAGTGACTTTAGAAAACACACCCCAAATAAGTTTTCAACAAAGTTTATTTCCAATCTTTACTGAAAATTGATGATGACCTTGAAATTTCTGTTTTTTTTATATACCAGATAAATTATTACAGATAATGCACTCGTGATAATTTTCGTTCAATCTACACCCGGAGATTATTCCAGAATTTTTTCAAAATTTTTTGAAAAGTACTTTCCGAGATAAGGCTTGCATAGATAAAAGAGTTATGAATTAAAATAGTAGCCACAAATATTTATTCTGTAGGGAATTGTATTTAGAAGGTTGTTAGTAAGTCAAAAAAGAGTTTCCTAAATTTCGACTTACAAAAGTGATAAATCAAGACAGCGATTTTTCGCGATTTTTTAAAAATAATACAAAGAAAGGTGCGCGCAAGTATTACATTATATATATATTTTTTTACTCGTGTTTTCACAAGCTTTCATTTGACACCACACTCGATTACCTAGTAAAAAAAATTTTTTTTCACTTCCGATTTCACCCCCCAAAACTAACACCTTAAGTCCAAATTTAACTTTCAAAACTACATGGCTCTGATGAGGCCATCAATTCCTATATTACTACCAAATTTCAACTTTCTATGACAAATAGTTTCGGAGAAAATCGGGTGTGACAGACGGACAGACAGACGGACGGACAGACAGACGGACAGACACCGAAGTGATCTTATAAATGTTCCGTACGGAACACTAAAAACACTGAAAATGTTTAGATAACAATCTAGAATGCTTTCTGTTATTAATTTAGTACTTTAGAATAAAAAAGCAATATTCCAATAGTTCAATTTATACTATATGTTGTCACACATATGGAAATACCGTTCAGATTCAGCAACTCAAATTCCAACAAAAAGTGTGTGTGTATTACAGTTATTTTCACATGGTATATTTATTGGTTTATTAAGCACTCCAATTAATGAACACCATTTACCCGAAAAATAAGCTGTAATAGGAAATTTTGAACTCAGTTATAATGAAACTTTTAATAATAAACATATGGAAATGCCGTTCTTATAGTTAAATTGTGAATTCAGATTCAGCAACTCAAATTCCAGAAGAAAATATTCTGAAGAAAAAAAAATGTGTGTGTTATTTTCACATGGTATATTTATTGCTTTATTAAGCACCCCAAGTAATGAACACCATTTACCCGAAAAATAAGCTATAGTAGGAAATTTTGAACTTAGTTATAATGTAACTTTTATTAATAATATAATAATACTCACTACCTTTTAAGAAAAACAAAAACATTTAACCTTTAGAGTATGCCTCCGATACAGATAAGCATAGATAAAAGAGTTATGAATTAAAATAGTAGCCACAAATATTTATTCTGTAGGGAATTGTATTTAGAAGGTTGTTAGTAAGTCAAAAAAAAGTTTCCTAAATTTCGACTTACAAAAGTGATAAATCAAGATCTAAGAGAGTTTTACTATAATTAACGATAGTGAGACGTATGTTGATTAAATTTTCACATATAGAAACTTCATACTGGTAATTTTCCTTAATCCTAGAGATACACAAGGAAAGGCATGGAGTTATTACATTTTCACATATATGTATATACCTCATATTAGTAATATGCCTTAATCTTAGAGATACACAAGGAAAGGCATGGAGTTATTTGTATACATCGGAGTAAAGGTAGCGGAAGAGACGTTTTTTTATGTACTGATAGGGCCTGTCATCCGATTTAATTCACGATATAGCCAAAACTGACGAAAATGTCAATTTATCATTCATAACTAAAATATACAAACCCTATAGTTTGAATAATATTAAAATATATTCCCAAGGGTTCACTACAAGGTCAATTAATTTTTAAATTTCCCCCCACCCCCGAAAATAAGTTATTAATGGTAAAACGTAAAAAAAAAATCACGTCGTTCTCTCCATTTTGTTGAAACTTTCTATAAGTTTACTTTATTATTGACCCTACATAACTTTGCAATTTATTTTCCCGGAAAATTGTAGTTGAATTACACTTCGGACGTCATTTTCTACATTATATATGAAAGGATAGTTGTCGTCCAATGTGTTTTAAAAGACTATATAATATTTAGGGACAAAGTAACATATGTGCGTCGTGTTCTTACTTCTACCTGGTCAACATAAACTACTATGATGTAAATATAGTTGCCTTCCAAGTAGAAAAAGCATATTAGTAAAATGATTTAAAGAAGAACATCATAATTTGCTTTAAATATACTTTGTCCTTTAACCCAATAGTATTTTTTTGTTATAAATTGATTTTTCTTTTCTGAACCAAATAAATGTTTATATTTTTATGTACACACCTAATAATTTCGTTCATCACTAAATACATGTTTCGGCTCCATGTTTATGTAAAATTAAAATAAAAAACGTGAAGACATTTTTGTTTGGTAAAACAATTTTTATGTTTCCTGTCATGCACAAAAGTATTATCCAATAAATTGATCGGTTATTAGTTGTTTATACATCCACAAGTTGACAAAAACAAACGGACACGTAGGTTCACTACAGGTAATTATTTAACGACCGACGTGTCCTTCGGGGTCATTTATTTACTTTGACAGCGAATTCTTTGATTGGTCGCTTATGAACACGCCTTATACCAGGACACCCACGCGATGTAGGATGTAGTAGTCTCTTTAACATTGTGATTTAGAACTTGTAAGTCAAGGTTATTGTATATTCATTGTATTTCTTGTCTTACAGGTAGGTAATTATCACAATGAATTTTAAAACCCGGTATTTCAGAAAACAGTTGCAAAAATGCATAAAGAATTTTTCAATCATTGATATAATTGGCTTATTGTATATATATATATATATATATATATATATATATATATATATATATATATATATATATATATACACATATATATATATATATATATATATATATATATATATATATATATATATATATATATATATATATATACTAATTCTTGCTACTCTATGTTAATGCTAACTGTGTATGTACTTAAAGATATCAAACATCAGTCCTTTTTTTAGTAGTTTTTGACTGTTCCCTCATCCGTCAATCCATTCCGGGACGCATGTCGCAGTATTATGGCCCTTTCACCGAGCTGGAATCGACAGAGAAAAAAAAAATAGAGTACTTAATTTTTTCAGTCCAAATGGCGGAAGCAAATCCTACGCAAACTAGGAGTCCAATATGTGTCCCTATAAATATATTTAATTAAAATTGACAGTTTTCCAAGGTATGAAGCCTTATGATGAATTTTTCTTTAGAAACTTTTATGGTCTAAATAGTTACAAGTTTGACCATTTTCTAACCTTAAGAATAAATAAAAAATATAATTCTTATTCTTAATAAAAAGTGTTTGTAGCGTTTGTCTTCTAGAGTTTAGTACGGACGACTGTATTTGTATTCTTCCGAGTATTTTTTAAAAGTTTTTTATCCTCGATTGTAACAGTAAGTGATAAAAATTTATATCCTAGGTCTAATAGCGTAGATAGATTCAAGAGTAGAAGAGACGTAAGGTTACAAAGGATTTCTTTAAGGAAAAAAAAAGAGAACGCTAAAAGTGGATAGGGGATGCCAGATGACAACGGAGGAAAGGGCGAAGAACTATGGTGAAAAAAATTTCTTGCGCTGGAACTTTAAAAGCCCTTCTCAACACAGTAATCGACGACCAATTGTTTACAAAAAAAACCCTTCGTACCGTAGACCTTTAAAAACTTACACCCAATTTAAAAATTGGGTGTGGAAGGAGTGAAGATTTTTCATAAAAAAGCGCCCCCAGTATAAGAAGCCCTTTTTCTGAATCCTGGTGCCTCTTGATTATGGCGCAGGCAATAAAATAAGATAGGTTTAGGTAGCGAAAAGGAATTCTAAATTTATAGTGATTATCCTTGAGTTAAGACGAACTCTACAAAAATTGTGTCTAAAACCAAAAATTTTGCATACGGAAAATGATAACAAATCTTCGCCATATTGATTTCTTAAACATTTCTTTTATCCATTCTAATTGGCGTAATTAAGATGAACTTTAAGATATCATTTGCTGAAATCAGTTTATTCGTTTAAACTCTAGGAGGTCAAAAAATAAACATAAATTTACAAACAATTTCCAGGTTGGTCGCAGTATAAGCATGTGCGTGAAATTAAATATAATAAAATATCTTAAAAATCAAAAATGCTAATAATGAAGCATGCCATTGAGCAATTAATGTAAGAAACACTCAATGAATGCTTTTATTAGCTTTGAGTAGTGGTATCAAAAGTACTAACTATAAATTCATGCATATGATTACCCATTTATATTCTGTAAATTATTTTAGTTGCGCTGGAGTTTTATTGGTTATGTAGGCAATGGCCCAAGTGGGAAAATATCCAGACGTTTCATTTACTTAACTAAAAGTTTGTCCATATTGTTGCATAATCTAAAATATGTTTACATAAACTTAAGAAAGCATGTGGGTATGTTCTGCATGTTCTCTACCTACCCATGATTTATTGGTTAGTTGTAGGCGATTATGCCTGTTTGTGTACTGCAGTCACATGCTTATTTTGCTCTCCTCCCTTCGTTACATAAGCATCGTCCCTTTAAGAGGGTTTAGTAACTTTCTTCTAAGCCCTTCATCCGGTAATTTATCGCCAGGATGTAGATCTCTAAACAGTTAAAGCCGCACATTCATATACAATATGCATTTTTTTTTTTATGGGTCTAGCACACGTGCTGCAGGGAAGTCCCTAAAGCGCTACAGGAGCGACACGTGTGCGGAAAAAGCGATTCACGTTGTTCTTGAATCGCTGTAAATTGTACTCGGTGGGAAACACGGCGCTGGGCAAATTATTCCAAAGGGATGACGTTCTCCATATAAAAGATTGCTTGAAAAGCGTTGTACGCGGAGTAACAAGCTGAACCTCATACGGATGTGAAGCACCAGCGCAACGTGTATTTCTAACATGGACTGCTTTGGGAGGAATTAAGCGGGCTACATCCTTCGAACACTTTCCAAGAAAATACTTGTAGAACAGACTCAAGTCGCCAACCGTTCTTCGATGTTCCAGCGAATCAAGGCCGCCGGTCAATTCCGGGTCCCCAATCAGACGAACCGCTCTTTTCTGAATAGAATCCAACAAATGCAGTGTATGTTTGGTAGCGGAGCCCCAAACGTGGGAGCAGTATTCCATAGTTGGTCGAATTTGGGCTTTGTAAAGAATTAACAGTTGTTGTGGGGTGTAAAGCTTTCTGGTTCTAAATAATATTCCCAACTTTTGAGAAGCTCTCCTTGCTATGCCTGCAACATGTTCATGCCAGGACATATTTGCTCCCAAACTAACGCCCAACAAATTGAGCGACGATGCTAGGGAAATGGAGTGCCCCGACATAACTATGTCGGGTTCAGCAACGTTAACTTTTTTAGAAAAAACTGCCGCCTGGGTTTTTGTAGCGTTAAATTCCACTTGGTTACTGTCACCCCAAGATAGAATTTCTTCCAGGTCTTTGTTAAGTTGAACGACCTCCTGCTGTCTGCGGATATTCGCTTGAGCAGCCGATGTCCGAGCGTTCAAGGTGAATGAAGAGACAAGCGTACTCTCATCTGCAAAGCTGTAGATTGGATTCCCGGTCTTTTCCAGCAGATCGTTAATGTAAATGAGAAAGAGAGTAGGAGACAGTATGGAGCCCTGGGGCACTCCGGCGTTGATAGTGAGGGTGTTAGAAAGAAATCCGTCGACCGCCACTTGTAAAGAACGCTCTCTGAGGAAACATGAGAGCCACAAACAGAACCTTTCAGACATATCATAAGAGCGTAACTTAGCCAACAGTCCAACGTGCCAAACACGTTCGAATGCCTTGGATATGTCAAGAGCAACCGCTCGAGATTCTCCAAAGTGTTCAATTGCATTGTTCCAAATATGTGTTACATAAGTCAGAAGATCTCCTGTTGATCTATGTTTACGAAAACCATATTGGTGATCGCTAATAATATTGAATCGTTCAAGATATTTTAGAAGATGCTCATTGATAACCTTTTCCATGACTTTCGATATTATTGAAAGCATTGCAACTGGTCGGTAGTTATTTGGCAAGGTCTTCTTGCCTTTTTTAGGTATCGGCCGAACCGTGGCACATTTCCAGCAGGACGGGAATATTCCCTTTCTGTAGGATAGGTTAAAAAGTCTACAGAAAACTGGTGTTAGTTCCCTTGCACAGTTTTGAGAACTATGGCAGGTATTCCGTCAGCGCCAGAAGCCTTCTTGGTGTCTAGTTTCATTAAAATACGCTTTATGATGCGCTGTCTGAAGACAACATCGGGCATCCTTGACTGCAATATGGGAATAGTAGGTGGTGTTTTTCCTTGGAAATCGACAGTAGAATCTGAAGCAAAGAGTTCAGCCAACAAGTGCGCTCTCTCAACAGGTCTGGTTATAATGGAATTATCTGGCCGTGTGAGTGGTGGTATGGTGGATTTGGTAAAATTTTGACTAACTGCCTTAGCGACTGACCAAAAGGAACTGGAATTGTTGGGACAATCTAGAAGTTTGTTTCTAATTCGTTGATTGTGTGCCTCCTTGGTTTCGTCGATAATTCCCTTGCATCTGTTCCGGGCACGAACAAAGATGTTACGATTTACGGTGTCCGTAAGCAATATGTTTAGAAGCAACAGCTTCTTTGCATTTTCAGTCGAACTAAGGCTTGCCGTTGGAGGAGCATTTCTTCGAAAAAGGGATGTAAGCTTCCATACCAGCCAAAATAACATCGGAGACCTCCCTGGCGCAGTCAGATGGGTTATCGGATCGAAAACAAACGTCCATCCAAGGGAAAGTTCGAAAGTATTCCATGAGATCTTCCCATTTGGCAGATTTGTAGTGCCAAACCTTGCGCGGCCTAGGCGCCTCTCTGTCACTGATTGGCAGGATACTCGATGTCGAAAGCAGTTTATGGTCGGAAGAACCCAACGGCGGATTCACGGTGACCGTGTAAATCTCCGGATTGGTGGTTAAAAACAGATCAAGAAGACTGGCGAACTCCCCGTCTCGATCAGGGATCCGCGTTGGTTCGTCATTAAGTTGAGTTAAGCCATAACTGATTGAGAATGATTCAGCTTCACGACCTTGTTCGTCGGTAGTATTTGAATATTTAAGCCAGTTGATATTGTGGACATTAAAGTCGCCCAGGATGGCAATTTCGGCACTTGGATAGTTAATTTGTAAATGATCGATGGTGTCTGCAAGAGAAGCGAAAAGTGTTCGAAAATTGGTATCACTTGGTGGTCGATACAGGATACAGATTAACCTTGTGGTTTGTTGAGTCGTTATTTTTAACCACATAGCATCAAAATTTGGGGGCTCCAGAGCTTCTTCTCGTTGACAAGAGAGATCGCTTCTGACAAAAAGATTCCAAAGTTACGCCTAAATCGGGAATAGAAGTCGTACCCAGGATAAAGATAGTTGACCGTGCTGGTCGATGGACTGACCTTGGTTTCACATAGAGCGAGTACATGAGGTTTATTTGATTGCAGGTGTTGATGCACTGAATTTATGTTCGAGTTTAAACCTCGTATGTTGCAAAAATCTATCTTAAAATTATGATGTCTGCCAGTCGATGCCCCCGAACCAGCCCCCACCCGGAGACCCGAACGGGGAGCCATTCTACCTCCACAACTTCTTGCATCCAGACGCCTCATCATGCTCTTTGGTCCCACAGTAGTTAATGTGGAATTTTCCTGTTCTGTCACATGTTTATCTTTGCCTTCTTTGGCTTTGATCCAGGGGGTGTTATTATTGGGTTTGTTTGGTGGTTCGGTCACTGCTGTCTGTTTGCTGTGCATAGTTTTCCGGTAGAACTGTGTTTCGCTTCTTCGGAAGAGGTTGTTGTTGTTGGATAGAGGTTTTTTCTTCTTCACCTTATAGTCTGCTTGTCATGGGACCATTGTGGATACTCATTTTCTGTAGATGTTTCCTCAGGTGACAGTTGCCCACCACTAGTTTGGTATAGGCCTTTGGTAAAAAAAGGTCAGTTGTTAGCTTCTTTAGGAGGCCGCCAATTATGCCCCTCGCATATCTTTGACAAAATGTTGCAAGCCAACCAACTAGATGTTGCTGATATGACCATCGGTTGATTGTCGTTTTTACCACCTGGTTGGTATACCAAACGCTGGTTCTGGACCGTAGTATGGTCTTGTAGCTTCGAATCTTGCTAATTCGTCCCCCCAGTAGTTCAATCCTGTTGTTCCTAGAGGATAGATATAACAGGTCACGTAGACACTCCATCGTGATTTTAGAGTTGACTTGATGGCATTTAAGACCTTGAAAGCAGCTTAAATGTCTGAGCGAATACATATTTCTTGGTTCGGTCATATTCTCATGAACTCATTCTTGTATTGCGTGAATATCTGCTTAGAATATTATGCACTCTAGGGTAATGCTTAACAGGTTGACTGCCGATCTATATTTTTGAGTTTGTGGTTGACGCCGGTAAGATTTTTCAAATATTTTTATTTTATTGTGGTAAATATGAATTAAAATGAGTCTTGGATGTGTTTTTTTTTATGTGCCATTCAAAATATTAGAAAAAAAAATATTTCACTCCGATCGGAGTAATCGGCATTGCAAGTGAAAATTTTTACTAGATGCCGAACACTCCGATCGGAGTGTCCAATTAAATAAGTAAAGAAATAATAAATCGAACTCATGAACTCAAAACATTTATTTCTCAATCATTTTTGTACATTTTTATGGTAATCCTCAAAGCAATTAAGGCAAAAACCTGGTTGTCCAGGGCACATTTTGCATTCATACACTGTTTGCTTTCTTATTTTATTTTTCCTGCATTCTTTGCATTCCTTTCTGCTTACCCGTTTTGTTTCTTTAGTTCCTTTTTTTTTCACTAACAATTTTTTCTACTTTGCTAATGCTGTGGACATTTATTTGGCCTGGAGGAATTTGCGGCAAATTAGTAATTGGTTGTCTGGCTAGTAAATTTCTTATGACATCCAATCGGAAGTCATATAATCGTAACTGGTCAGACCGCGAATATTTATTGTACAAAAAATAGGCGTTTATCATGCTCATTTGCAGCACATGCATGAATAACTTTTTGTACCACCGAATGGTTTTACGGCTGCAAGGATAATATGCCATCATTTGATCCTGTCTATCTATACCGGACATAAAAGCATTATATCCAATGATTGCGGAAGGTTTTTCAGATTCTTGATTTCTTTTGTTTTTAAAAATGCCCATTTCGCTTCCAAATTCTGTTGAAATGTATTGAACATTGCGTTTATCGCGCCATTTTCCGACATGCATTCCATTGCAAAACATAGATTTATTCTCACCACGTTTTAAGTTTGCACTCATTACCTCTTTCGGATTATCTTTCCTCTCAGCTCTCAGCGTACCAGCGCAGTATGTATTTTGTTGAAGTAATTTCCTAGCTAAATTAACACTATTGTAAAAATTGTCTAGATAAACAGCATGTCCCACACCCAATTTTTCCTCCAATAAATGTAAAACAATCTTTTCAGTATGTCCGCTTCTACCATAAACATCTGTCGCACCTTCGTAGACACGAAATTTCAAATAAGTCCATTAGGCTCTGTCAGCATGTATAACTTCATACCATACTTATGACGCTTATTCTTGATATACTGTTTAAACGACCCCGATAAAGTACCATAGCTTCATCCAAAGACAACTCTCTTCCAGGATAGTAAATTTCTCCCATCTTGTTGTTAAAAAAATCTGCCACAAATCTAATCCTTCCTAGCCGATCTGCCGGATCCATATCTGGAGATGTAAAATGCAAACACCTCAAGATAAGCAAAAATCTATTCCTTGACATATATTTTCTAAAAACAGGTAGATTAAATAGCGGATCAGTTTTCTAATAATCGTTAAGACGGCTCAAGGATATTGTGTCAGTGTGAAGTAACAGGGCCAAAAAAATTTTTTAGTTCGTCAAGAGTAAGATCTTTAAAATTAGTAATACGTGATTTTGTACTTGTTTCTGGGCGCAGCAAAACCTCGACTGCGTAAGAGTTCGTTCGTTCTATAATAGTTTGTAAAAAATCATCATCAATGATCATTTCGAAAAAATCGATAGGTGCACCCTGTCCTGGAATTTGCACCAATAATTTCCTGGGTTTTCTGGAACAAAATTTGTTTTAACGCACCTCTGTCGTTCCATTTTATCTCATCAAGGCTAGGAAGTGTTTGATGTGGCCGAATAGGGTCTATAAAATTCTCTTCTTCGGACTCGGAGCTTGAATTTACATCACTATCGTCTGTGTCTGGTACGTAATGTTCGTCACTACTACCTCCGCTTTCTTCCAATAGCTGCAATAATTCAGTGTCAGTTAGCTTCTTTTTCTTATCATATACCTTTTTTTGATCACTACAATGTCTTTTTTTAATACCAGAAGGCCCAGGTTGATTGTCCTATTGTACGGCAGATTACAACCAAACCAAAAGCAAATCCGCGGAACCACTTAAGCACCTGTTAGAACTTGCGTTTTTAAGCAACGCCACCACTAGAAACACGTTTCATATACAACGCCGATGGAATACTAAAACGTTTCGTAAGAACGCATGTCGAACTCCGATCGGAGTAGACGGCGTTGGCGAAGAGACCCGACGCACTCCGATCGGAGTGGTCGGCAGTCAACCTGTTAAACTTGAGCTTTTCTGCGTATATGCCAGCGCCAATTCCGCTCGAAGTTTTTGATCCGTCTGTGCAATAGACCAGATCCGTTGCCTTCGTCGGAGTCTCTACCTCAATCCACAGATTTGGATCGCACCTAATTCTATATAGTTTTTCGAACTTATAGGACGTGATATAATCCGATTGCATATCCAAGAGTTTATCATCGATTAAATCCATAACTCTCGTATACTCAAATTGTACAGGTTGTTGTTTTCATTCCCAATTTGTCCTCATTCGAAACGTGTTTAAGCTTTCTTGAAGAGTTAATGAAATTTTCATTCAAGCTAGTTTTTCGAGAATTTTGCATTTAATTAATGGAAGTGTGACACGCAAAAATTTGAAAATGTCCTGAAACCATGAATCTATGAAAGAGTATCAGATTTACCATTATTTTTTATCAAGTGTAGCGTTCCTGCCCGCTGGGGTAGTTATTAGGTGATAAATTATTTCACATATAGACATTTAAGGAATGTTGTTTTAAAACGTATTAAACAAAAATTATGGAACTATTAGTTAACGTATCGGATTTACGAATATTTTTTACAAATAGGTCTTACCATAGCTTCCCGCCTTGTTTATGAGATATTAATTATTTTATTAATATCTCATTTATTATATTATTTAACCTTTATTACATTTAGATGTCTCAATCTGAAACTCATTTACCGAAAAAAATAACCGTATAATGTCTTTATTTGTAAATAATTCCATAAAATTACTTGGCCCGCTGAATCTTGCTACGGCCGCTGGCCGCTAGTTTCTGAGAAAACAGCCCATTGAATTTTTAACAAAACGTTTAAAGATTTAACGAAAAATTAATTTAATTTTTTTTTTGTTGTAAATCTGCTATATATATTTCACATTGATGCTGGAATTATTCACATATCTTATTATGTTTAAGCTTTCTTGATGAGCTAATGAAATTTTCATTTCGAAAAAAAGCTAGTTTCTAGAGAATTTTGCATTTAAGTAATGTAAGTGTGACACGCGAAAATTTGAAAATGTCCTGAAACTAGGGCGAAACGTCACATATACCGCCTATGTTATCCAATATTAATTTCAGCTGCTAGGGTCACTACCCTTTATAACAAAATAATAGTAAGTCCTTAACTTTTTCATGGGTTTCTTTAATTTTCCATCAACTTGCAACAACTACCCTAGCGGCTTTTTCACACATTCTATAATTTTTGGTAAAAAAGTTTAAAATACCGTCTCTTCAAAACTCATATGCGCCAAATAATCTGTCACCCAATAAGTAAGTAAATTCGATACTTTTTCAATAGATTTTCATAATATTTGTTAAATAAGTTTAAAACAAAATTCTTTTAATGCCTATTCGCGTAAAATAATTTATCAACAATTCAATCAAATGCGCAAATAGAAGACGTATTTTTAAATTATTTAAGAAAGTGTGTAAATGGGATTTAAATTATAATATAGTTATGGTCCTTTTACACGATCATATCAGTCCTCAGTTCAGTTTCAGTCGAACTGTCCGTTTTTCCTATGTGTAAAAAGGAAAAACTGAAAACAGAACTGAAACGGAGACTGACACCTGACGGTATGGGGTTCTTTTCTTCCACCGTTTCTTCACAGCTAAGGCTACTGCAGTGAGACAGTCTTCATACATGAGCTATTTTACACATGTACCTTTGGGACAGTATGACAACACATGTTTGAACGCGAAACACACATAACACTTTGAAAGATAACTCGGACTGAGAACTGAACTGACGGTGTAAAAACAAATCTCCTTTCGAACTGAAATGAAACGAAAACTGAAACTGAGACGGAACTGAGAACTGATATGATCGTGTAAAAGGTCTATTAGATTTGTCTCCTTTGTAAAATTCCTATTGTTGTACCCAACCTTTCCGGGCCTCCCTGTGTTGTGTATGTACTAGTAAAATCGTCATGCGATGTCCCTTGGACGTGAAGCGAGTGATCCCGTCTTAATCCCTTGAGCCTTTATCCACAGGGGTTAGATAAGTAGAGAGGGAGAGTCCAATCTCCCCTCAAGGACATTAGTAATAAGTAATTTAGTTATAATTCTGTTTATAAAGTAATCCAATATAATAAGTTAATATAGGCATTTATGTAGTTGTAGATTAATTTGGTGATTATTTATATTAAATAAAAGTATATATGGGATAACCCTATAAGTTAACTCATGGCTAAATGGGACTTTTCTCAAGGCCAAAAAACAAAAAATTATAACCAATTAATTTTTTTATGAAGAGTAGTAAAACCGCAGGAATTATTATTGGGTGACAAATTATTTCGCGCATATAGACGTTTAGATGTTCTTGCAAACGTATTTACAAATTATAGAAATCTATGAAAAAGTATCAGATTTACCATTCTTTTTTATCTAGTGTAGTGATCCTGGCCGCTGGGGTAGTTATTAGGTGATAAATTATTTCACATATAAGCATTTAAGGGATGTTATTTTAAACGTATTTAACAAAAATTATAGAACTATGAGAAAAAGTATCGGTTTTACAATTATTATTACAAATAGGTTTTATCATAGCTTCCCGTCTTGTTTGTAAGAAATTAATTATTTAACCTTTATTAACATTTAGATGTCTCAAGCTGAAACTTATTTATCGGAAGGAATAACTATATATTATATTTATTTGCAAATAATTCCATAAAAGTACTTGCTGAATCTTGCTACGGCCGCAGGCCGCTAGTTCAGTCTCACATCATAAACCCTACACGTGATTTTAGTGTCCCGTACGGAACACTTGTAAGATCACTTCGGTGTCCGTCTGTCTATGTGTGTATATGTCTATCCGTCTGCCTGCCTGTGTGTATGTCTGCCCGTCTGTCTGTCTGTCACACACACCGATTTTCTCCGAAACTATTTGACATAGAAAGTTAAAATTTGGCACTAATATAGGAATTGATGGCCTCACCAGAGCCGAGTAGTTTTGAAAGTTAAATTTTGACTTAATGGATTAGTTTTGCGGGATGAAATCGGAAGTAAATTTTTTTTTTTTACTAGGTCATCGAGTGGGGTGTCAAATGAAAGCTTGTAAAAAGGCGAGTTCAAAAATACATATATAATGTAATACTTGCGCACAATTCTCTTTGTATTAATTTTTAAAAACGTGCGAAAATCGCTGTCCCCCCACTGATCAAAAAAATTTTAAAAAATTCTGGAATATTCTCTACAGGGTGTAGATTGAACGAAAATTGCACTTGACCGGTTATTATTTATTTAATATTAGAAAATTATTTAAAAAATGGTTGGGAGAGAATTATTTTAGTAACTGGAGCAGTGACGAAGAAAATCTACAATAATAAATTATTACAAAAAAGTAACATTTTGTCATTTAACTTCTTTTTAAAATCTAAATAAACTTGTCTGTTTCGGTTTTAAATTTGTATAATGGAAATTATTGCACTTTTTTATTATAAAATTTAATTTTAAAAAAACAACATTATAAATTAAAAATATTCATCCATACATCGTTTTGCTGAAACTTGCTTATTTGGCCTGCAAAATATCACTTTTTCGAATTTTATGATAGCTTTTCTCCAAAATGCCTATTGAAGGTAAAATTTTTTTATAATTTCAACTCCCTCCCTCTAATAAATAATATGCAAATTCTGAAATCTTTTTGAAAAATTATTTATTTCTTTCTATAATACAAGAAAAGTATTATAGTATTTGTATATTATACCAAATAATTCACCTAGATTACAAATATGAGGTATCTAAAGTTTTCCTCGTTGTTGACGGGTTTCGTAAAAACTTGACACTAAAATGCTTTAAAATGATAATGTACATAAACTAGGTAAATGGCCGTGGTGGAAATATTAATAAAATTATTTAAACCATATTAATAAAAAAAATAAAAGAGTTTAAATTCAATATTCAATATACAAGTATGTTCTCGGTTTTTACGAGTCTTCGAACATTCATGTAACTCGGCGCAATTAATCGCACGGAAACTTTATAGTTGTCAGTTTTTACCTACGCAAACACATAAAATACTAAACAAATAATAATATGTTCCTATAGTAAAAGCATACTTATAATTATTGGGCACCAGGGATATAATTCTGCAAGCTCACTTTTTAAGATTCCTTAAAAGGAATCTTATCTCTTTAAAGAAAGTGACAAACTTATGACACTTAGTAGATTAGTTATTTTGAGAATCTCAGTTCTGCTAAATATTCAGGTCGTCATTCAATAATTGGTGTGTAAAGGTTAAAAGTGTGACCTAAAAAGTTGTATGCGGGATTGAGTCAAATGGAATTATTGTCCGAATATTTCGAAAGATACAGGTAGTTAATTGTTAAAAATTTGGAACTTATTAAAAATAATCATTAACCAACTTTAGAGATATTTCTGAAAAGCGAATTTACATTTTGTTATCTGATATTATTTAAAACCAATTTATTAAAAAACAGGAAATGTTTTGCCAAATTAGTTTCAAAAGTACAATTTTAAAAAAATATACCACTATCTCAAGCCTCTCTAAAGTGCCAAAATGGATTAATAATCTTTTCATGTGAAAACTTATCATTTTGTGGTTACTTTCTTATTGAAAAAAACAGATCGTTAGAAAATGCTTTGTACTGTGTCATGAAAACATAAAGTAAAGTAACTAATTTGTAATCATTAGGTACTCTAGAGAATACCTCAATTATACACTTTACCGGTAACATACTCGTATATACCATATCCGGAAAATATTCATTCTGGTGAGCTCTCTAGTCTCCGTCTACACTCTATCACCCTAAGATCGTCTTGGTCACCTTCTAAAATAGTTCTTTACGGAAAAAATAAATATTAAATGTGCTTTTACATGGCCCTACAAGTAAGCCATTTCAATATATACAGCGAAATGTTATGAAATTCATATATATATATATATATATATATATATATATATATATATATATATATATATATATATATTATATATTTATATATATAAATATATATAATATATATATATTTATTTTTCTTCTTCAAGCCATTCGCTATCATTTGGATATAAGCCTCTCTCATATGCTTCCATATGATCCTGTTTTGAGCAATTTGATACTAATTGAACCCCCTGAATTTTTAATATCATCATATCAACGTTGTTGAGGTGTGCCAGTACTTTTTTTCCCCCCATGGTCTCCATCATGTCGTGGAGACCTGTTTTTTTCTCATTCAATCTTATAGTTTGCAGTCCCTAAGTAATATACCTAGAATTTTTCTTTAAATTGCTCTCTGGTGAACTTGCAATTTTCTAATAATTTTCCGTGTCAAAACTCAAGTTTCGTTATCATATGTGGTTACTGGTAGAATGCATTCGTTATATACTTTAAAGTTTTAGGGGCAGTTTGGTGTGAAAGACTTGCTTCATTTACCGTAAGCCGCCCATCCCAGTGGTTTCCTTCGATTGACTTCCAGTTCTTGATTCACATTTCCGATTGTGACTTCCTGTCCTAACTACACATATGAATCCACTTCGACTGTTGCCCGTGTATGGATATTGCATCATTAATGGTTTGTTCGTTCGTCATGAATGTGGTTTGTGTGATGTTTATCTCTAAACCGACTTTTTTTGCTTCAGTTTATAATTTTATATAATTCAATTCGATTTCGTATTCGGCAAAAAGTGCGATGACATCAGCAAATCTTAAATTGTTGTATTTCTCTCCTGAAATATTAAGACGCCTGTTTTCCCAGTGAAGGTTCTTTAAGATATCTTCTAGTACCACAGTGAATATTTTGGGTGATATGAGATTACCCTGTGTAACACTTCTCTTTATTTGTACTTCCTTGGTATACTCATGTAATCTCACTTTCAGTTTTGATTGTTCATTGATTTTGTCAGTATGTTGATTTTTGATTGACTCTTGCGTTTTTTCATCGCTTTCTCAGTTGCCTAGTATTCTACTGCGTTAAAAGCTTGTCGGAAGTTGACAAGTGCCATCCAGGCTTTGATATTGTTTTCAGTTGCCTTTTTTATAAGTTGTCTGACCGTGTGTAGATGTTCGATTGTGCTAAATCTTTTTCTGAAGTGTGCTTGTTCTTTGGGTTTTCAAACTTTTTGTCCAATCGATTTGGTGAATATTCTCATGAATAGTTTGTATATTTGCGATACAAGACTTATTCTCCAAATTGCTCGAATCTCCTTTCTTGTATATCAATATATTTTCCCTATCTTTTCGATTAGATATTTATTGCAGAGTTTTTTAAGTTTTTTGTTGAATGGCGGCCCTCTCTCTTTTAGCTTTTCCGGCAGGATGTCGTCTTCTTCTACTGTTTTTTTTTTTTGTTAACCATTTTTAATTTGGTTAATGGTTTTTCTAATTTCTTCAACATCTGATAGATCTTCGGAACTGATGTTAAGTATCCTTCGGCTGTCTTCTCTTGCTCTTCTCAGAGTTTCCTCATCGGCTTTCGACCCGCATAAATCTGCATAGAATGTTTCTGTCACTTTAAGGATTTATGGTATTTCTTCTATAATGTTTCCATGTTTGTTAATCTCCCTTTTATGTGAGTTTTCCTTTTTAAATATGTTGAAATCCCTATTTTGTTCTATTGCTTCTTCTATCCGTCTCTCTTCGTATTCTCTAATATCCTGTTTTGCCATTCTTCTTGCAGTTCTCTTGATTTCAGCATATTCCAGCATATTTCTTTTATTCGACCTTATTAGTTCTCTCCGTTTCTCTAGTAGTTGTTTTTTTTTTTTTGTGTCAATTTATTCTTTCCTTGTTCCTTTAATGTCATTTAGTTTGCTGCCGTTTCTTTTATCAATGATCTTCCATTCATTTCATCTATATTCTCATGAAGCTGTGATGATCCCTTTGTTAATTGCTGTGTTAGTTGTCTCTTATAATCTTCTTTGTGTTTCTTAGTGAACTCGTATCTAATGGTTTTGGTTTGCTACTAAATCTCCTGGCTCTTTCTAGTTTTCCATTTATAAGGATTTTGCGCCTTGCTAGTCTATGATCACTGCAAGGAGCGAAACAACTTAGGACATCGACAGATTGGATTATGTACTTGTGGTATATTAGCACGTAGTCTATCTCATTCTTGATTTTACCATCGGGCTCATCCAGGTCCATTTTTTGTTTGGTCTTTTTTTAAGGTTTTCAGTGTTCTTTTTCTAAGTGATAATAATTAGTAATTAATTAATCTACAGTAAGATTGAAGAAACTTATAAAAAAATACCATCAAAAGAGGTCATAATGGTTATTGGAGACTTTAATGCTAAAATTGACTGTACAAATGACAATGTCCAGATTCGGAATATCATTGCTAAATTTGGGCTTGGTGTTAGAAACGAACGCGGAGATCATCTGCTTCAGTTTGTTATTAATAATAGCTTCACTATCACTAATACCATCTTCAAACAACATCCAAGAAGACTTCCCACGTGGGTATCATCGAACGGACACTATAAAAATCAGATTGATTATATCCTGAGTAGCTCTAGATGGGGGTCATCTATATTGAATGTAAGATCCCGCCCAGGCGCGGTATGAGGTTTAAATCACGAGTTATTAAATGCTCATATGAGAATAAAACTAGCCATCCCTAAAAAAGCAACAAACAAGAGAATTGCAGTGTCTTTTCCAAACAATAATCAATTATAACATTCTCGAAGTCACAGTAGATACAGATAAAATGTAGACAGATATTAAGAAGTGGATAACAAATGCTGCTACACAATGTTCAGCAAAAATACAAAAACAGTCTCAAAAGCATTGAATGACCGACGATACCCTAAAGCTTATAGAAATAACCAGAAATATGATTTTAACCAACAACACATTGGATTGTCAGGAGAGAATCAATCAATAAAGAAATCAAGGTGGCTTGTAAAAAAGATAAAAACGCATACTTGAATAATATATGTGAGGAACTAGAACAACATGCTACAAACAATCGATCACAAGAATTTTGTGAAAAAGTAAAATACCTATCGAAAGAATTCAAACCTAAAACACAAATAATCAGAAATAAGGAAGGTAGAACAGTCACCGACATGCCTGGAATCATTGATATTCGGAAGGATTACTGTAAAGAACTTTTTGTCCCTCAACTCGTGGGTGACTGCATTGTCGACAATGAAACGGCAGAAGAACAAGAGGATCCCTTTTGGATTGCAGCAACTATAGAACAATCGCTCTGGTGTCACACACTGCTAAGGTGTTTCCGTATAAGAACACAAATGGCAGAATTAAACTGAATAATTCTTTTTTCCGATCCCTTTAATGTAGAAGCCGGAGTCAGACAGGGGTGTATTCTGTCACCCTTACTTTTTAACATATATAGTGAACATATAATTAGGTCTGTTTTGGATGGCTGAAGTGGGGGTGTGACAATCGGTGGAAAAAAGCTAAATAACCTTAGATATGCAGACGATACTGATATACTTGCAACTTCAATACAAGACCTAGAATTAATTATGGAGCGCCTGGAAATTACTAGCAAAAATTATGGATTGACAATTAATAAAGCGAAAATCAAAGTAATGATTGTTAGTCATAATGAAGATCTGCCATACATAAATGAAATTGCTGGTTTCACTGCTGTAAACCATCTCAACTATTTCGGATCCCTCATAACTAACAATGGTAGCTGTGAAGCGGAAGTAAGAAGACGTTTGGCTATGGCTAGAAACTCGACGATCAAACTCACTAAGGTCTGGAAAGATCTAGCAGTCATAAAAAAACACAATAAATGAAAAAGCTTATTTACTTTGTTAAACAAATCACTGTATTAAAACTTTCTGGGTCGTGAGCGCGGTTTCGTAGATGATTCTAGATTTTTAAACGTAATTAATTAAAAATGAAGAAGCTTATTTACTTTGTTAAACAAATCACTGTATTAAAACTTTCTGGGTCGTGACCGCGGTTTCGCCTAATTAATTTAATTACGTTTGAAAATGTAGAATCATCTACGAAACCGCGGTCACGATCCAGAAAGTTTTAATACAGTGATTTGTTTAACAATGTAAATAAGCTTTTTCTTTTATTTATAATGTACAGTCACAAAGTAACGGACACTTCAGTTAATCATAAGAAACACAAAGTTAAGATTGCTATCCAGCCTTATATTCTCCATAGCAACTTACGCATCGGAAACATGGACCATTAAACAAGCTGACAAGAGATGAATCGATGTGTTTTGAGATGTGGGCATATCGTAGAATTCTCACTGTATCATATACCGAACACCTTATTGATGTATCTATTCTTGAAGAGCTTAGTATAAATGACCGACTTTTAAATAGAATTAATAGACAGTACCTAAAATATTTTGGTCACATTATGAGGAAAGTGGATGCCATAGAAAAGCTTGTAGTAACGGGGAAGGTAGAAGGTAGAAGATTAACAAGATGGTCCAACCAAGTAAGGTCACTCCTTGGTATGGGTGTACACGAGTCAAGTCAGGTCGCGTAGGATCGAGATGCCTCGAGAATGACTGTTGGGGCAGCAACTGCATAGTGTCACCCATACTCCTATTGGAGTGAAAAGATTGAGTGAGAGAGAGAGAGAGAGAGAGCCAGTATGCTACCTCTCTCATTCCCCGTACAAAGTCCAAATAGGCCAATGTATTTTGATTCGCTGTGTGTACTTCCTGTTTTTGCGTTGAAATCTCCCATAACTAGGGTGTATTTCGTTCTATTTTCTATCAGGCCTTGTGACATTTCTTCATACAATGTTTCGACCTGGTCATCATCGCGGCTACTTTTCGGTGCGTAAATTTGGATTATTTTTATCCTTATGTTGGAAGTAATTCTTATGGTGGTGTATATTACCCTGTTTGATATTGCCTTCAGTGTCTGTCTATTAGGAGTTAAGCGTTTATGAACCAGGATTTCTACGCCACCGATATTGTTTTGTTGATTTCCACTGTAAAACAGGACATGTCTCGAATTTAGCCTTAGGCAGTCCTATCTTTTCCGTCTTACTTCCGATATTCCTAGGACGTCTCATTTTATCTTGTTGAGCTCGTACTCCAGTTTAGTCAGCTCTTTTTCTAATGACCTAGCGTTGTAAGTAGCTACACGTAGTTGGCAGCTTGATCTAATCCAGGGATTCTTAGCACCCCCCCCCCGTTCGGTAACTCGTCTGGCCGCTGCCTTAGTCAGAGTTAGTCGAATCCCTGGGGACTGGAGGCCTTTTGTATTTTTCCGTATCCATCCATATACGCCTATCATATATATATATATATATATATATATATATATATATATATATATATATATATATATATATATATATATATATATATATATATGTGATAGGCTATTTAATTTTCTTTTGTAACCTGTAACAGGTTACAAATAAAAGTGGAGGCAATAATTTAGAAAAATATTGTTAGTGTTCTGTACGGAACACTTATAAGATCACTTCGGTGTCTGTCTCTCTGTCAGTCTGTCCGTCTGTCTGTCTGTCCGTCCGTCTATCTGTCGGTGTGTCTATCCGTCTGTCTGTCGCACCCGATTTTCTCCCAAACTATTTGACATAGAAATTTGGTACTAATATAAGAATTGATGGCCTCATTATAGCCGTGTAGTTTTCCAAGTTAAATTTTGACTTAAAGAGGGTGAAATCGGAAAATATTTTTACCAGGTCATCGAGGGCGGTGTCAAATGAAGACCTGCAAAAACACGAGTTCAAAAATATATATAATGTAATACTTACGCACACTTTTCTTTGCATTATTTTTAAAAAATCGCTAAGAATCGCTGTCTCCCCCTTATCTCGAAAAGTACTGATTCTAGACTTTGTAATTGTAAATAATCTTAAATTTAGTATTTTGACGTAGACAGTTTTCTAAAGAAATGAGCTTTCTTAATTGGTACTATTATTTTATTCCTTTCCGTTAAGCACCAGTTTATTTATGAATTTGACAAGCATATCTATACATTTTTAGAAAATATTGCAAAACATTATTTGCACGAGCGACAAATCTTTTAGGTTTGTCTACAAGTCGTTTATAGTTATTTGATGTAGAAAAAAATTAAACCAATTTTAAATTTCTCCTAGACCCTTTAATTAGGCCATGCCTAGCAGATACTAATTTTGCACTTCCTCAAATAATCAGAAAACGCAGTTGACGGTGCGTAGTAAAGTTACTTTCAACTGTAAGTATATTTGACTATGTAGGCACTGCAAAATTGGCTTCTATATTCTATAAATTTAAACTAATTCTTTTGAAAACATCTGTATTCTTTAAGACAAAAACTTGTCTTTAGTCATTCTGTAATAAACTGAATTTTGAGAAGTGATTACAATTATACATGTTTCTTTTATTTTTTATGAGTGACCCAACCGACTTCGCACGTGAACTGTGACTCTATACTTACCTGTATCTCCTTTTACCTTTCCTCAACCTTATTCCTTCCTACCCTTGTCTCATTTACCTTTTTTTTTTTTGTCTCCACCATTACCTTTCCCTACCCTACTTTATCTACTCAACTTCCGCTTAACTTCTCTCTACCTATCTCTCCAATAGCTCAAGTAAATTGTTTTATAGATGATTGTGGATTCTTTCTTAAATAATAATTCGTACAACCCGGGTGTTTCTTTATACAGTTTATTTTTAATAATAATATTACTTCCATTAATTTGTATTAGAGAATCATCAACAAAAACTTTCCCGTTTCCAATTCGAATCGAACTCCGTATTTGCGATCAAATTTGTTATCACTATTGTAATGAATGTCAGCTACATCTTTTTTAGATCGACTATGTTATTAATCCAGGTAATCTGTAAATGATTTTTCAGCTGAATTATTAAAGTAGCACTCGCCCTGCAGCAACGTCAGTCTGCTCATCATCATCATCTTCGTCATCATCATATTCATTAACTGATTCTTGAATTGATTGTTTTTCCATACTTTACTTTGAATTTTTTTTTTGTTTTTGTAGTTTTAAATTTTTGGTAGATTTTTGTGTTGGTGGGGGTGATTTCTGCAAGTTTTCAGTCATATCTACCTTGGGTAATTCTTCCAGTTTTTGGTTTAATTTTTGTTGCATATTTTGTAGATATTTAATTATAGATGAAAACAGTTGTTCTTGTACAACTTCTCCACGTTTTAGCATAACAAATTTTTCTTTAACATTTTTACGTTCTCGACTTAACCTTTTTTACGTTCTCGTTTACTCGACGTATTTCTTGCAAACTAATAAGCAGAATTGATCAATTATTCATTATTAAACAGGTTTTTAATTCGCTGCTGAACAGGTTTGATCTGCTTATAAGAACAGGTTTGATCCGCTTCTAAATAGGTTTGATCCGCTTCTAAACAGGTTTCAACAGGTTTGATCGGCTGTCGAATAGATTTTACCCGTTTATGAAGGGATGACATCAAAATTCAATAATTTATATCGATATATTTAAATCAAATACTTTTCGATAGTGCCCGTTGTTAAGATCGTCATCTCTAAAAATGGACAAAAGTCCATAAAGCGTAATCCAATAATGGCCACACATGTTTTTAAAATTATCAATAGACATGTCAGTTCCCACGTGATCATTATAAATATGTTTCAAATTTAATTCGTTTTGTTTAAACAGAATAATTAAATGGGCATTATCTCGTATGAGTTGGTTAGGAATTTTTGCATATGTCTGATAGAGATAAAACGAATCCATTGTTGTGTCGACTGAAGTATCCACGAATAACATCTTCATTATTACGTGCTACATCATCCAACATAATTATTGAATTTGGGTTTACTACAGATGGATGCACAATATATTCACTATCACTAAATGCATAATAACTTATTCCTCTCATTTAAATATTGATATTTCGGCAGATGTAGAGAACGTGAATATTCGTAGATGTTTTCTAACATTCATTGTCGTGTTCAATCAGTGAGATCACAACATTTTTTTCCCACAATTTGATGGTCTCACAATGATGCACCTTATTGTAGATGGGAATAAGTATCCATTCCCACATTTAAATTGGTTTTTTGTATAATAAATTTCATTTTTATTTCTGAGCAGCAATCTACACCCAGAGTTAGAACAATATGAATAAAATGAGGCTGTAACATTAATTTATATATATATATATATATATATATATATATATATATATATATATATATATATATATATATATATATATATATATATATATATATATATATATATATATATATATATATATATATATATATATATATATATATATATATATATATATATATATATATATATATATATATATATATATATATATATATATATATATATATATATATATATATATATACAGTCAACACTCTATGTAGTGAAAGACCAAAATGTTGACCGAAATTTCACTATAGAAAGTTTTTTACTAGATAAAGAAAAAATCCGTATATATTGCTATGTATAATAAATATTCTAGGTCTTGAAAAAATTGCACTATAAAGAGTTTTTTCACTATATAGAGTTTCACTATAAACAGTGTCGACTGTATATATATATATATATATATATATATATATATATATATATATATATATATATATATATATATATATATATAAAGGATTGATAGATACTACAATAAACAAGTTGCTCTTTGAATTACATTTACATTTTTGTAAAGCTGGTACAAAACTTAGAGTATTTATTACGCAGTGATCGTGAAATAAATCAATTGAACGAAACTTGTCAAAATCGCGGTTCTGCCTATTCATTAAATTATGACACGAGGCAGACAATGTATTAGTTAAAGAAGCAATTCAACAGTACAGATCAAGAGTCATCGTTAGGTCAATGAGTGTCTGCTTTGGCGGTGGCAGGAGTTATGACAGCGAAAGTAAAACTCGGCATGGGACTAAGAGAGCAACGAAAAACTGTAACAAAATGACTCCGAATACTACAAGAAGGAAAACGTTCCTCACAAGTTGTGCTTGAGAGTATTGTTAAACATTTTCAAGAGCTAAAAAATAATAATAAACACAGCTGTGAGAGAAAAATGCCAAATAAACTAAAAGAAAGTGTAAAAATGTCAAGTACACCGAAAAGAATAAAAGAAATATCCAAAGAAAATATAATAAGACGAGTGGAAAAGACAGTTAAACAAACCAACAATAATTTAGTAGAGCCTATGAAATATGATGAAGGACAGTAATAACAACAATTACAGTGTACAGCTAGCAGTACCAATGAACAGAAAAGGACAAAAGGACTGATTTAAATAAGAATACTAAGTTACGAAAAGTGTATCTAAATTATTTATAATTCAAATTCTGAAAAGGTACAAGGCAAAAACCGAAAACGGTCCGATGATAGTGAAGATGATGATGATTATAATTATACCAATGTAAGTACAGAGAATAAACCAAGGATTTATAAGTAGTTTACAGCTGTTCATACTGTCAAATTGTTGTTGTGGTTTGCGTGACAAAATGTTAAAAGAGGAGAAAACACGTTACAATCCAAAAAGAAAAAACAAACTAATTTAGAAGAAATAATAAACCGACTTAAACACATATTGATACAAAGGTCAGATAATTGGACTGATGCCGTTAGAATTGCTTTGACTGTAGCAAAGCAATAAAAAATAAATTAAAATCTTCCACTCAAACAAGAGTGAGTTATAAAAATTCCTAAAGTTGGAGGAGTTTTACCTCTCACACCTATTTTTGCTGCTCTATCTGCAATGGGATCTTTAGGAGGTGCTGCTGCGGGAGTAGCAAAGGCTGTCAATGTTGCAAGAACCGCCCGAAAACAATTAGAGGAAGCAAACCGTCATAATCGAATGATGGAATCCATAGCTATTGGAAAAAGTGTATTTTTAAAAACCTACAAAGCAGGATTGGGTGTTTTTAGGGTGACCAACCACAACAACAGTGCTTTAACACCAATAAAACTGCCAAAAAGACCAATGACAAATATTGATTTGATAATGTATGTTAAGCACCTAAAAATATCATTTTTTCGTGGAGTTTTTATGTATTATCAAGAAAAATTAGAAAAATGTTTGAAAGAGGTATAATAAACTTAGATAGTATAAATGGACCTAGAACACATTAGACGGCTTATAAAAAATGGGGATCAAAATTGCATATTTTGATAGCTTTGGTAATCTACGGACCACCCTTAGAAGTCATTAACTATTTTCACTCAAATAGAAATGTAACAATTTTGTATAATTGTAATTATTATGAAACTTTTAACACGCGTAACTGTAGATACTTATGTTCAAAATTTTTAAAACAATAAAATGTAATTTGAAAACTGATTTAGTTTTATTTGAACAGTTTAAGCGAAAACATGAGTTATCTTAATCATTTAATTCAATTCAATTCACCTTATCGGGGATCGATTCCATTTTATCTCTTAAATTATACCCACCAATTATATTAAAAGAAAATAAAAATTACGAGTTGGGTCTTATTAATTTTGTAAATTACTACTCCATTCCAAATGTGGCTAACCTGAACAAACAACCAGCTTTTTTTTAGAAAATCCATAATAAATATAGCCGAAGAAACCTACGAAACTGATGACTTTTCACTTTGAACTATTTTACCACGCCTGCCTCTAGAAAAATTTATGGAACAAGCACCTTTGGTGGTAGGGGGCGGTTGTTACTAATAAAATAAACATTAGGCTGGAATTTGAGACCAAAAAATATTCCTGCAAATACATGTGATTATGTTCTAATATTACATGATAAAAAAATTAAATATAATCCACCTATCACTATCGTAAAATAGTCTCGATCACGTAGATGCGCGGGTGTGAGATGGCTGCTTCATATTTCGTATAAATTAAAGAACCTAGCAAAAGACAATGTCAAGCCATTATTCGATTTGGAAATGACAACTCAACTTTAATCACCTAAATACAATGCTGTGTGTGTGTGGATGTAAAAGCATTTAATGATAAAGTACGTCAACACCTTGATTACATTGTTAAAAGTATAAAATAAGTGTTACCGTGATTCGGAAGAGATACCAAAATTTTTGAATACATTTATAAGATCTGCTAACATGACTATTTCAGTCCCAGGACGAGAAAAAAATGATTGGCTAGAAACCCACCTAAAAAGGTCAAATGAAATCGTAAACCTGTAAAATTCTTTTAAGAACATGAAACATTTTTAGATCGTGTCATTGTAAAAATTACAAATGATACCATTTTGTTCTATAATTTTCATTTCGTTTAGTTCTTCAATCATTGAGTTAATTTTGTTATGGTTTATTTGTATTGACTTATTGATGTAGATCTTTTTCATGAATAAATTATAGTTTTATAATTATCTTACTACCATCAACTTGTCTGTTGGACTGAAAGTAACGACGGTGAGCATTTGTTTTAAATATAATTTGCCTATAATATTTTTCATCTGAAACATTTTTAAATCGTGTCGTTTTAAAAATTATATAAATAATAATTTAAGCTGTGCCCTAGAAAATGTATATAACTTATACTACAATATGTTACTTTGAGAAGGTGCAATGTATGTAATAACAATAAGAAATAAAAATCCTGTAAGTAAAAAAATTACTTGTTTTATTACTAAAAAATACAATAACCAGAAAAAAAAACAAATAAAGACAAAAATATATAAAAAAACTTTTCAAGTATTTTAAATTCCTCTACATTATCTATTTTCGTACTCATATAACGAATTGGCAAATTGCCAAACTTTCTTTTTAGTGATTGCCATTGGTGAGTATGACAGATATATAAAGATTTTACCCTCGATTTAAATGATGTTTTTACATCACATCTATAACTAAATTCACCAGTTCATATTACAATATTAAAAATAAAAAATAATTCTTTCAAATAAAAAAGGAAAAGTACTTACTGGAAAAGATGTTTTACTACCACACTAATACATTTCATTGGAAAATTAATTTTATCTTTTGTGTAGACAACAATTGTAGTTGGACAAGAAATAATTTTTTAATATATATAAGATATATATATATATATATATATATATATATATATATATATATATATATATATATACCATATAGAAAAAAAATCAGTGACATCTTACTAATTAAATGTTAAATTTTGAAAATGGAAATTTTGGGAAAAATTATCAATCAGCAGAAACGTAAGCATGCACTATCTGAGGTCAAAGGGTTAATTTTGATACTGGAAATTTTGCAAATGTTATTAGTCATCTGAAATACAATCAATATCTGGGGTCAAAAGCTTGATATCGCAAATTTTGCAAACATTATCTGTCAGCCGAAATGTAATCAATATCTGGTGACAAAATATTAATGTTGATGTTTTTACTAAACTTATCAGTAAGCAAAACGTGAGATTGCTTAAAACAAAGTACGGATATATGTAAATATCATATTAATTTTTTAAAAAAGATAATTTCAATTTTAAAAAAGAGTATTAAATCTTTTAATAAAGTAGAAACTAATCTGACAATTTTAAATTATTATTCACAGAGCTTTGATTTGTTCTTAAAACTGACAAAAGTTTAATGCAAAGACGGTTAACGTAGCAGAAAGAAGATTATTATTTTAATGGGTGAATAAAAACAAAAAGCAATGCGGTTAGTGGGTATCAACAAGACATTATTTGTGAGTAAAAAAGGGGACAAAAAGGCATTATTTGGGGTATGTAGATAGATAGATGGTTTTTCATATAGTGTAAAAAAAAATGCAAAAAAAATTATAATTTTTTTTCTGAGGGCAATTTATCATCATTTTAGGTGGCATTAAGTATTTTATTTAAATAAGAAATGTCCTATTTAATTAGTAAATGAAATGTTCACAACAATCGGAATTTTGTTCAGAATAATACTTGCAAAAATAATTTAAAGAGGTCAGCAAGCCGATAAGAAAATTCGTAGATATGTAATTTCTGTATAAAATAGCAAAGAAAATTTTGTTTTTACATAGTATGGAAAAACTAAAAATACTGATCATATAAGAAAAACTATGTCAGTATAAGAATGTGTTCAAATTGTTACAAGAAAATGCCTTATATTTTGTTACTAGAAGCCCTAACCGGGTGTAGTGAACTTAAATGGAAAGAAAAAGTAGCCAACATAAGAAGCGATGAACTGTTTGGACATTATAATATACCAAAAATAGGAAAAAAGATACATAACACTTTAATTTAAAGAAGTCGTACCAACATACATAAAAAATGGAAGATGGTTTCAAATTGTGCATCACTTGCTTTAGAAAATTTTATTATTACTATTTACAAGGAATCCCAATAGTAGATGAAAATAGAAAAGCAACATTATACATTAGGACTTTGGATGCGATTGCAACCGCCTTATGGGACTCTGATGAATTGTGTGAATTTTGTTGTAATAGAATAAAAGTTCCTATATATTATTTTCCTTTCGAAGAAGTATGATGTTATAATAATTGTCCTAATACTCCCCATGCAACATGGAAACAAAAAATACAATAAAAATGTCAAAAGGAGGACTACTGATTGTTACAACCCTTATGAAATTTGTTGAAAGATTAGATGTTTTTATTTATGTTCCTGTAGAGGTTTTCACGGATGGTGGAATGTAATACATTAAAGTTCCGGGTTTCAATCCGTTCATCTAACAATGAATTTGCACGACGTTTTGCCAAAATCTCATTTGGCATTTTCAAGTGTTCCCGCTGTTGCTGCTGCCGCTCAAAGCCAACTGAGAAACCTACGTGCAGTCGCCGTCTTTTATAGGTCGGCGTCTACGCAGATTGTAGGTGGGGGGGACGGAAATGTTCGTCCGAGCATCGGTGTTTGCCGGCTGGGTGGTAATTATGGGTTCCGGAGCTATGCGGACTGTTGCCTTCTCGATGTTTTGGTTATTCCTTTGTTTAGCTAGTAGACTCTTCCATGTAGTGGAGATATTCAGAGCATCATCTCGCTTATTTAGCTGTCCATTCTTTTCGATTTTCAAGACTTCTCTCACTATGCTTGTTTTATAATGTGAAATCGAGGCTATTTGTTTAGATCCCTGAAAATTGATGCTGTGACCAGTATCATGGTGGTACTGAAAAAAAGCTGATGTTGTTTGTTTGTTTTTTATACTTATTTTGTGTTCTTGAATCCGGGTGAAGATTCTTCTGTTTGTTTCCCCTATGTACAATTCCTGGCAGTCTCCGCATCAGAGGCTGTAAACTCCATGGTTTTCCAGTTTACTCTTGTCCGTGGGGTTACCCAAAATGTCTGCCAGAGTGTTTTGTGGTTTGTATACTGTGCCTGTGTTGTATTTTCTTAGAACTCTTCCAATCCTATCTGTAACTCCTTTCACATAAGGTAATAGGACTCTACTTTGGTTGAGATCCTGTTCTAATAATCTTGTCTGTGAATGGCGCTGCCTTTCTAATGCTCTCCGTATGGACTGATCTTCATATCCGTTTTTTTTTCTTTATGGGTCTAGCACACGTGCTGTACGGAAGTCCCTAAAGCGCTCCAGGAGCGGTATGTGTGCGGAAAAAGCGATTCACGTTGTTCTTGAATCGCTGTAAATTGTACTAGGTGAGAAACACAGCGCTGTGCAAATTATTCCAAAGGGATGATGTTCTCCATATAAAAGACTGCTTGAAAAGCGTTGTACGCGGAGTAACAAGCTGAACCTCATACGGATGTGCAGCACCAGCGCGACGTGTATTTCTAACACACCAAAAAACTATTTACCTTCTACTAACAGGTAATTATTATAATTATAATAGTGATAATGGCAGGGTGTTGAGGAGGGGGACCTCTGTCGTACAAATAGCTACAGTACCACCACAACAACAACAACCACAGACGATCCAAACAACCACCTCAGCCGAAACTACTCCCGATAGTTTTACCAGATCCGACATTGTAGGTGATGGAAATTGCCTTTTCCGTGCAGTTAGCTTACACTTTTATGGCCACCAAAACCATCATGAAAGACTCCGAGAGGTAGCTCTAAGATATTTACAACAAAACTGGTCAGAACTTCACACATTTTCATTAACTGGGGACGACGATATGAAAGACTTCAATAACTACTATAACTATATGAAGAAAAATGGCACCTATGGAACGAGCCTAGAGATATTTTCCCTCTCGGAAACCCAGAATAGCAACTTTCATATCTTTTCAAAACAACGAATAACAAGAGATACAAAAATAACTTTTAGGGACAGACCAACAATAATAAGCACAAGAGAACATACCGAAACTATTTACCTTCTACTAACAGGCAACCCAATGTCTGGACACTTTGAGCTTCTGACACCTCAAAATCCTAAAAACATCCCAAACAACAGTAGACCAATAAAAGAAGCATCAGGCGGGCGACGTAATGGTCGAGGACGTCGCGGGAAATGGCAGATCGGCCAAAACGATGAAGACCGGGCAATTAAAAATGGACCTGCCAAAAGTGTTGTGCCGGCGAGTAAGCCGACACCCACCAAGGCGGGAAAATCAAAGCAACGCATGAGTTACACTACAGGAATCAACGAACACACCATGCGTTGCTATAATGAAATCACAAGTCCTGACAAAGAAATCACTGAGAAGAGAATCACTCGCCGCCTGGACAAACCACCATCAGTTCCAAGAGCAACCGACGAATTAATCAAAAACTCCCGCAACGACAAAGAAATCCCAACAGCACAAAACCAAAATTCAAATGGCAAATAAGAATAGAAAACAAAATTAACAACATCAGAAGAGATCTAGGACACCTTACCCAGTTTATGAATGGAAACGCGTCCAAACGAGGCACACAGGGTATAGACAAGATCAAATCCAAGTCTCCCAACAGAACACTGCCAGAAATCTTTGATACTTTAAAAGAAAAATTATCTGTATATACAGCAAGTCTCCGTAGATACAAAAAACCAAACGAGAGGAAAGACACCAACAACCTCTTCCGAAGAAGCGAAAAACAGTTCTACCGGAAAACTATGTACCACAAACAGACAGCAGTGACCGAACCACTAAACAAACAAGAACTCACAGATCATTGGAAAAGTATCTGGTCAGAACCCAAACTACCCAATAACAACACCCCCTGGATCAAAGCCGAAGAAGACAAACATAAACATGTGACAGAACAGGAAAATTCCACATTAACGAGTGTTGGATCAAAGAACATGATGAGGCACCTGGATACAAAAAATTCCGGAGGTAAAATAGCCCCCCGTTTGGATCTCCGGATGGGGGCTGGTTCGGGGTCGTCGACATGCAGACATCACAACTTTAAAATAGATTTCTGCAACGTACGAGGTTTAAACTCGAATATAAATTCAGTGCATCAAAACCTGCAATCAAATAAACCTCATGTACTCGCTCTATGTGAAACCAAGGTCAGTCCATCGGCCAGCACAGTCAACTACCTTTATCCTGGGTACGACTTCCATTCCCAATTTAGGCGTAACTTTGGAATCTGTCTTTTTGTCAGAAGCGACCTCTCTGGCCAACAAGAAGAGGCTCTGGAGCCCCCAAACTTTGATGTTATGTGGTTAAAAATAACGACTCAACAAACCACAAGGTTCATCTGTATCCTGTATCGACCACCAAGTGATACCAATTTTCGAACACTTTTCGCTTCTCTTGCAGACACCATTGATCATTTACAAATTAACTATCCAAGTGCCGAAATTGCCATCCTGGGCACTTTAATGTCCACAATATCAACTGGCTTAAATATTCAAATACTACCGACGAACAAGGTCGTGAAGCTGAATCATTCTCAATCAGTTGTGGCTTAACTCAGCTTATTGACGAACCAAGACGGATCCCTGATCGAGACGGTGAGTTCGCCAGTCTTCTTGATCTGTTTTTAACTACCAATCCGGAGATTTACACGGTCACCGTAAATCCGCCGTTAGGTTCTTCCGACCATAAACTGCTTTCGACAACAAGTATCCTGCCAATAAGTGACAGAGAGGCGCTTAGGCTGCGCAAGATTTGGCACTACAAATCTGCTAAATGGGAAGATCCCATGGAATATTTTCGAACTTTCCCTTGGATGGACGTTTGTTTTCGATCCGACAATCCATCTGACTGCGCCAGGGAGGTCTCCGATGTTATTTTGGTTGATATGGAAGCTTACATCCCTTTTTCGAAGAAATTCTCCTCCAACGGCAAGCCTTGGTTTGACCGAAAATGCAAAGAATCTGTTGCTTCTAAACATATTGCCTACCGACAATGGCGTGAAAATCCTAACACCATAAATCGTAACACCTTTGTTCGTGCCCGGAACAGATGCAAAGGAATTATCGACGAAATCAAGGAGGCACACAACCAACGAATTAGAAACAAACTTCCCGCTTGTCCCAATAATTTCAGGTCCTTTTGAGCAGTCGCTAAGGCAGTTAGTCAGAATTTCACCAAATCCACCATATCACTACTTACCCACCAGATAATTCCATTGCAACCACACCTGTTATGAGAGCGAACTTGTTGGCTGAACTCTTTGCTTCACATTCTACTGTCGATTTCCAAGGAAAAACACCACCTACTATTCCAATATTCCAGTCAAAGATGCCCGATGTTGTCTTCAGACAGCGCATCATAAAGCGTATTTTAATGAAGCTAGACACCAAAAAGGCTTCTCGCGCTGACGGAATACCTGCCATAGATCTCAAAAACTGTGCAAGGGAACTAACACCAGTTTTCTGTAGACTTTTCAACCTATCCTACAGAAAGGGAATATTTCCGTCCTGCTGGAAATGTGCCACGGTTCAGCCGATACCTAAAAAAGGCAAGAAGACTAGAACTACCGACCAGTCGCACTGCTTTCAATAATATCGAAAGTCATGGAAAAGGTTATCAAACAGCATCTTCTAAAATATCTTGACCGATTCAATATTATTAGCGATCACCAATATGGCTTTCGTAAACATAGATCAACAGGAGATCTTCTGACTTATGTAACACATGTTTGGAACAACGCAATTGAACACTTTGGATAATCTCGAGCGGTTGCTCTTGACATATCCAAGGCATTTGACCGTGTTTGGCACGATGGACTGTTGGCTAAGCTCTTGTGGTGTGTCTGAAAAGTTCTGTTTGTGGCTCTCATGTTTCTTCAGAGAGCGTTATTTACGAGTGGCGGTCGCCCCAAGCTCCGTACTGTCTCCTACTCTCTTTCTCATTTACATTAACGATCTGCTGGAAAAGACCGGGAATCCAATCTACAGCTTTGCAGATGACAGTACGCTTGTCTCTTCATTCACTTTGCAAGCTCGGACATCGGCTGCTCAGGCGAATATTGCTTGATTGCCCTGGTAATTTGTGTAATTTCTTGCTATCTCGTATCTGGTTCGGTGAGTCGGTATGATCTCGGTACGAGAGTGTTGGCTACCGACTGGATTTGGGATGGATGGTGGTGTGAGCCAGCGTTTAAATATCTGTTGGTGTGGGTGAACTTCCGGTAGACTGAGTATTGAAGTTGACTGTTGTTTTTGCTAGTTATGAGCACATCAACGAAAGAGAGGCTTTTTTCTTCTTCTGCTTCCAAAGTGAACTGTATCTGGTATTGAATTCTATTTAAATAGACCAGGAAGTTGTCTAATTCATTTCATCCATGGGGCTAAATTATAAAGATGTCATCAACAGAGTTTGGGGTTGAGTGGTGAGTTTTTAAGGGTCTCTGGCTATTACTGGCGAGAGGGAAGATCCCATGGGCGCTCCATCTGTTTGTTTATACATCTGACTGTTGAAGACAAAGTAGGTATTTTTTAGATAGTGTTCCGACAGTTCTACAACATGAGCTGGAAAATCCTCATTCATTGCTATTTTGTATAGTGCTTGATCGACTGGAATATTGGAATAAAGTGAAACTAGACTTTCCAGAATGTCATTTTTCTCTAGTTGAACGTCTCTGATTATGTTCGTAAGGTGTTCGGAGTTTTTGATGTATGAATCAGCGCTTTCAACAGTTGGTTGCATAATCTTTGACAGATGTTTTTCTAAGTTTTGTGTAGGTGGCGCCACCGCGCTATACAATGGGTCTAAGGCGGTGTACAAAACATTCTGGCAGACATCTTGGGTAACCCCAAGGACAAGAGAAAACTGGAAAACCATGGCGTTTGCATCATCCCATGCGGAAACTGCCACAAATTTTGCATAAAGCAAACAAACAGAAGAACCTCCACACAGATCCAAGAACATAAAATAAGTATCAAAAATAAACTTCTGCTCTCTTTCAGCACCATCATGATACTGGTCACAACATCAATTTTGAGGGATCTAAACAAATAGCCTCGTTTTCACATTATAAAACACGCATAGTCAGAGAAGCCTTGGAAATCGAAAAGAATGGATAACTAAATAAGCGGGATGATGCACTGAATATCTCCACTAAATGGAAAGGTCTACTAGCTAAACCAAGGAATAACCAAAACATCGAGAAGGCAACAGTTAGCATAGCGCCGGCACGTAATTGCCACTGATACGGGCACCCAGCCGGCATACATCAAAGATTATATTAAGTTAAAAAATCAAATGATTCTTTATCTTAATATAATCATATATTATTATACTAACAATAAATTTTCTGTTTTGCATTTGTGGAGTTTTTTCTCCACCTCAACAATAATATTAAAATGCATCAGGCGAGGTAAACATTCATTAATTCCAGGCTAGGGCTGACGCTATATATTTGGTTGACGTCATACCTTCTCGGGCTCCAACAAGTTCGCAAATTCGTAGAATTTTTTTTCGGCCTCCACATTAATACACATCAGGCGAGGCGACGCTCGACCTTATGAGTAGTAGAGTAGTAGTAGAGGACTAATTTTTTAATTCTCTCTCTCTCTCTCTCTCTTTACACAAAACAAAATTTCTTATTGTACATATATTTTGTCAAGGCCTTTTTGTTCAATAGCCTCTGGTGACGATTCGGATACAAACCTGAACAAGTGTCATCCTATATTCACAGGTAACTACCTGTGCTCGCAACGGTGTCATCCTATAAGCATACCTGTACGCAGGTGAATTCAGGCCTTTTTGGTCTGTGATATTATTTTCGATCAATTGAGACAGGCAAGAGTTTTTAGGTAGTTAAAAACTGATAAGGCAGGTGAGGGGTAAGGGTAACAGTTTTTGGACTAGATGTGCCATCAAACGGTAGCAATATCTCACTAGCTATACTACTAATAATGGTTAAGTAAAAAACATAACGAACAATAATCATAGAAACTTTTATTAAACGAGATTAATAACACATTTTGTGTAATAATGTGCGTTTTTTGTACTGTAAGATAATCTTTAAATCACGTAAAAAATGTTTGCTTTTTATAATTCGATAATATAAATATAAAAAAAAATATTGTACAATGTACAATAATGTACAAAAAAGGTGTGGCTATTTTTACTCCGCTTTTCCCTACTTTTGAAGTTCCTGTTAAAATGTTTATAATTTTAGTATCACGCTTCGAATCAATGCATGCAGTTTAGGACAGTACCTAAATTTCAAGTTTCAATCTACAACAGTTTCATAAGTGATGAATAAGAACCCTTTTCTGGCTGCCCCCTTTGGGGGCTCTAGCCTGGTAATGAAGGGATATAGTACAAAATTTTACATAAACTTCTATCCTTATTTTGATCCAATCTATATAATCCTAAATTATTGATCATACCTTTTGGGACATTTTGTGTAAATAATATCTTAATTATATCAGTGTTTATAGTTGTTTTTTGACAGTCAATCTCAACCAAAATTATAGAGGGACTTTAAAACCCTCTCGCTTTTTACGTGTTTTTTATAGTCAAAGGCGTACTATTAAAACAAGATTGATTATTCCTCAACATTTTTTAACCGATACTGGATGATGGATGACTTTTATAGTGAATATTTTTTCGCACACCCTATTACAGTTTTGAAGTTATAATGTCAATTAAAGTTTCCTGAGATTAGTTAAATTGAACATTATGACCATTACACCAAACACTTTATTTTTGTGCTCGATGTGTGTTTTGATTGACAGTTCCCCCTTGATAGTGATAACATGGTTAGTTCAGATTAGGTTGACCGAGTACAAAAATAAAATGGTGTATTCTCGATAAATGTTCTGTGATGTTATTGTGCCAACTATTCTAAAATTTGATCGTAGTGCATGATAAGGCCTTAATATCTTACAAAAAAATAAGGTATAAACTAAGTAGTAATCCTTGAAAAGCATGATCATTACGACGGAGTGTTGAACGCCTTTTATTTATCATATAATAATTACTTAAATTACCGTATGTTAACTTAAACAAATCCCTAGAATTTTTGTACAGATACCGTATCCGGAAAATATTCCTTAGGATAAGGGTTCATGTATCCGTCTATTCGACATCAGCCTACAGATGTAAAATACAGAACCCCCTTTTCCTGGCGCTCTGATTTTATGAGCTAGAAAGGTTAAGTCGTTTTTCTGATGATTGGGAATTATAGAGGCTAATTTCAACCTACAGAAAACTGACTATCTTGCTCATATTAATAAAGTTTGGCAAAATTATATTACGATTTCGCTGTATAATTTTAATAGAGAAGTAGGAACTTCATCTGCAGCTTTGTTGAAAACTCATTTGGGATGTGTTTTGTGAAGTCACTGATCATTTTATACTTTCGTAACGAAAATGTTTATTTTAAAAGCAATCAACGTACGGAACACTAATTGCGCAAGTCCAACTTGCACCTGACCGGTTATTTTTTTTGTTAGTAATATTCATTTAATTTTTGGTAATTAATTTGTTTTTTTATTAAATTTAATTCACGCAATTCTTCAAACTTACTTCAAAGATATTATATTTAAATTGACATTTTTTGTTTTTCTTTTTTTTTTGAGCTAACAGCCCTCTTAGGAAATGCTGCTTTAAAAGCAATAGGGACCGTTTCCCAGAAGGTTTCGACTATTTCAACGTCCTAATAATTTAAGAAGATGAGATGTTTCAATATAACACCCTGTTCCAGTAATCTACTAAAATCGGTTATAGCATGCCAGTCACGAAGGCTATCTAAATGATAGCCTTACCGTATTATAGTCAGCAAAACCAGAATCTATATTTTCATTAGCAACTGGATCTGGGATATTTGATATTATGTAGTCCAGATGACTACTCCAACGCCATCAATTTTTATAGCTCCAAACACTTTGAATCGCTATATACACGAAACAACCCCTTTAATCTCCCCCCATTCCTTTTATGTTTTACTGTGAATATTCATGCATAATATTTATCTACAATCTCAACAAAAAACCTAGGAAAATGTGCCATATTACTAATAAAACCATACAAGATTTATCGAACTCTAGCGTTTACACCATTTCTACCGATATTGCTCAAAAACTACAGGCTTAATCCCCTTATTAGATATTGTATGTATACAAACTTTGAAACCGATATTTCATTTCATTTGAGAGTTATCATACCAGAAGGCCCACAGACAGATACACAGTCGAAAATGAGTGGCTGTGATTTTCGTGACCTAAGAATCCTAAAATGTAAAGAAAAGTAAAAATCTTGGAGGGCGATTTTTTCACAAATAAAATACTTTCCTTTCGTAAAGAATGTAATAAAGTAATTTTTAGCTTCCTCGAATCAAATTCAAATCTTGAAAAGGACATATAACATGATATATACGAAGCAACCTCTCTAATCTTCTCCGTCACCTTATAACCCCTCATATGGTTTTACTATAAATAACATACATAAAATTGGTAAATTATTACAAAACCAAGAAGAATACTCATAATACTAGAGAACCTAAACAATAGATAAGGACTTTCGCTCCTTTTACCCCTGTTAAAATTGAAAGTAATGAAAAAATTGATTTTCAGACTCCTCGAGTTCGAAAACTATGAAAAGGACATATAACGCGATATATAAGAAGTAACCCCTCTAACCTCTTCCCCCAGCTCTTTAACCTCTCATATGGTTTACTCTAAATAATTATGCACAAAATTTGTTTATTATCTCAACAAAAAAATACAGAAAAATTACCATTTTATTAATAAGACCACACAACGCCTTTCACCCCCTTCCCCTAAAGCGGTATGACCGAAAATTTTTAGGTGTTATATATGTACCAAATTGGAAATTAATATCTCATTTCATTCGACAATTATCGTGCCAACAGTTCGATGAAGCCACCCTATTAACTGACTTCCCCACCCCTTTAGCCCCTTATATGTTTTATTATAAATACGAGTAATTATGCTTAAAATTTGCCTATTATCTTAACAAAAAACCTGAAAAACTTTTCAAAATGCTATTGAAATTATATAATATTTAACAACATCCACCTTTTTAACCCTTCTTTTGTTAAATTAAAAATTTAGTTTTTAGATTATTCGACCCCAAGAACTCGAGTAACGCCTCCAACCCCATAACCCACCTCTTTAACTCCTACATATTTTACTACAAATAACATGCTTAAAATTTCTCTATTATATTAACTAAAAAATCTGGAAAAATTTCAAAATACTATTGAAACTATACGACGACCTCCACACGTTTCACCCCCTTCCCGGATTAAAACTAAAAGCAATGAAAAAATAACTTAATTTTCGGATTCCTTGACTGCAAAAACCTTGAAATTTTTCGTGATCGCACTAAAATATGAAGAAATGCAAAAATCTCGAAGGGTGACTTTTTTTTTGAATACATTCCTTTCTTCTATTAAGGAAAGTAAAAATATATTTCATACTGCTAAACTTTTCTTGAAACATGCTCTAAGAAACAGTGAGAAGCCCAGAAAAGTCGTTCAGTGAATTTAAATGACAGACAGACGCTTACCGAGAAAAAGATGAAAGACTTTTTTCTATTTCTTTATTTTTATCACTTTGTGAAATCTAGCTATTCAAAGAAACTTTCCTTCCATTTCAACTTTTTAATTTCTGAGCAATCATCTTTCTTGTGTTAGTAATAACTCTTTTTGAAATATAAATTCCTAGATCATATAATTAGGGCCACAGAAAATAAAATATTTAATAAATATCATCACTCATCTCTCATACTATCTATTTTTATACAATTATATAGGCATATATTTTCTCTATTATTATTACATATAAAAACATTTGGCAACTTACTCTTGCACGGCACCTCTCAGAAACTCGACGAGGTAGGTTAAAACATATCGCGAAGCCGGCGGTAGCCAGCCGGCTGCGTTTTAAGGCAACGTTTTGTTGCCACGTGTTTTGTCTTTCTGTAGCGTTACCTATATATTCTGTGGTTAGGTATATTGTCTAGTATTGATAATAAACTACTTAGCTTAGTAACAAGTTATTCCTATTTGATTTGAGATTCCCTTAATTTTCAGTTAAACTTATTGTTGTCATACTATTTGAAATTATTTTAAGCACAAATAAAAAAGATCTAGAAAGAAATGTAATTTGATTAAGTTTTTTCTTGATAAATGTGATATGTTTTTAAGTTTGAAAATATAAGCAAAACATTGTTTCACTAAAACTTTTAAAATTGAATATTTGGGTTTTTATAATCTATAAATATTACTGACTAAAGTGTATTAAACACAAAAGTACCTTGAAAACTTCATGATATTACTCCAACACTACTTATAACTAGACAGGTTTTATTTTTTCGATTTAGCCTATTACATTACAAATTTACAAATTATAAAACCCATTGATATTGTTGTTTCATGATAATTTTTGAAGAACCATCATTCATTTTTATCATTAAAGACAGAAATTTATAAATATTAATTGCATGTTTAATGACAATTAGAAGAAAGCTTTGCAATCTTTAATACTCTTTATTCTAAAATTTTCGAAACATATTTTTTTTAATCTTACAATTTAGAAACCCCCCTAAAATATCCCAGTAATCTTCAGCTTTAGTTCTCCCCGAAAAAAAATATAACGCTAAATCTCTTCTATATCTATATTTACCATTCATAAGCATTATGTATTCTCGCAGTGTTAATAGTGCTATACGATCATTATGAGATGAAAAGGCCTGGAAACCTCAGAAAACAAAACAAGAATTCAAATTCCTTAAAATAAATCAGTCCAGGCCTAAATCCTAAGTGTATGGTTGAGAAGCAATAGCTAGCATGTTTAAAAGAAGTATGGAAATCGTAATATTGGGCCTTTATAGCGACTCAATCTATTATTACTATAATTATAGCCCACAGGCTGGGCCCTGGTTCGTTTATTGACCGTCGACCGTTTCTATATTGAACCTGACGGCAGTCCTTCAACGATTTGATTCTAAAATGTTATTTATCTGACTGATATGTTGAATTGGAATTTCAGTGGCGTAGATCTACAAAATGAAATATGTACAAGGTTCTTAATTGTATTTAACTCCCTTTTATCTTTCATGAGATATGTACATGATTGATTGTATTTAACTCCTTTTTATCTTTCTCCTCTTCAAGTAAATAAGAATTTCGGACCTATAATCTCTGTTGCATTTCAACGAAGATATCTTATGTATACAAAATACAGTTGAAAGTAAACTTTAAAAAGTAAAACCATATTTGCTTCCCTAAAAATAAATGTTTTACTTCACGGAAGAAAAATAGTGTACAGACATTTTAAAATAAAGTTATTGAACGTCGAGGAACACTGGTAAATAAATTTTTATTTTTGAGTTTCTAAATCGGAGTAAATTAGACCAGATTGAAAATTAATCTCCCTTGATCAAATTCTAGTGTATACTGCAGACATACTTATATGTACAAAAAATTAAATTACAGTTGTTATTAATTCCAATGTCTCTTACTTTCTGTAATTTCGTTATTTACAGTTTCTAACTCAGTTACAAGTCTGCTAACCGTTTTCAATAAATGAGTTTAACTAAAACACTTCGTTGTGTGATTTTCGGACTATCTCTAATAAAGTTTTGCTACAGATACTTTTTATGTTATTGTCGAAAAAGAAATAATATTTTAAATTACTGTGATAGTTAAAAAAAACGATCGAAAATTTCATATAGTTATAGAGAATAGCATAATCAAATCAGGTTGTAGTGTACACGTACTTAGTCTGAACTACCTTAAAATGTAATACATTTATCGGTATACTTTCTTAATATTAACTGACTGAGGTGATAAGCTTTGAAGAGATTTAGGAATAAAATTCAGGAAAAACATAAGTCGTATTGTAAAGTACAAAGCAATTGTATCACTGCTGCAATTAGAGACATTGCTACAATTAGAGCAGATAAGAAAGCATACAAAATATTTCAAATTTTCTGCCAAAGAAAAATGGCCTGAACTTCGAAGTTAAATGAGGCTATGAGCGCAATAGTGGCCTAACCCACATTTTCCTTATTATTCTATTGAAAATTTGAAAATTTAATGTTTAAGTAGTCCAAAATTACAACAATAGCAATTATTTATGACCGAAAAACAAAATTGTTGATTATCAGAACTTATTACTGAGAAAAATTTGCAAAAAATATTACAAAAAAAGAAGTTGCATTTATCTCCAATAGGGATGCTTGGGGGTTAGGCCACTATTGCGCTCATAGCCTCAAATATAGTCATCAATAATAATATTCGTGATTGTCATTCGGATAATAATACTATCAATATATATATATATATATATATATATATATATATATATATATATATATATATATATATATATATATATATATATATATATATATATCGGGTAATATAATTCAGCAGCTGCGATTATGAAATATTGATAAATAGAGCCTGCCGATAATAACACCTAGAACTAACTAATAAAGTCTCAAACTTTCAATTCAAAACTATTGCCCCTACTTGCCGAAGCGTACATTATTATGTTTAGTTGACTATTGTAATATTTGTATTTGAAGCATACAACCACTAAATAACAAAAAAGTGTTTTTATTCAGCAATTAAAAGTTATTTTAATAATTAAACGCATTAATAAATATTAAATAAATAAATAATAAAATAAAAATGAATTCTAACCTAACATAAAAAAATCATTCTTTTATTTAATTAAACAAACTGTAATATATATATATATATATATATATATATATATATATATATATATATATATATATATATATAGCTTTGCTATCTCTAAGTTTATTACTCATGTAATTAATAGCTATAGATCCAGATTTCTCTATATTCTGTGTTGAAATATTCTCTCCTGCAACACTTTAATTAGGTACAGAATTTTACTTTACCATTTCCTATATATTCCCGTATAAAGAAAAAAGGAAACATACTGCTACGTATTTAAACTTAAGATACAAAATAAAAATTTGGATATATTTGAAAATTCAATTGGATATAAACTTTATTTAAGGGAAAAATATTTAAATTTTGTGGTAGTTTATAGAACCCCGCATATTTGTTCCCACCATTTTATTCGTTAATTTATTATTAATTATTTTTTCATGTGGAATAGGATAACGCAAAAATAGACTTCTAATAAATATAATTAGCCTAGAGTTACTTCTCGTCAAATCGTCATAATAACTATATTCAGGTACTATTTTCAAATTTCAGAATAAAATTTTAAAAAAACTAGGGGGTTGGGTCTTAGACTATATTTCTAGTAAATTAAGCAATATTGTACTAAGAACATTATTTTATTACATTACAAAATCCATTTCGGATAAAATCAAAGCAATTGTGTTTTTATATTGTAAAACAGAACCTAAGGAAATGTTATCCTTAATTTACGATTTTTTCTTTGTACACAAGACAGATCTTGTCACTATTTAAATCATAGTAGAACAAAATTATTTTTTGTGCATCTTCACTTTTTATTTTTTTAACCAGAAGGGAGAAATTCAATGCATTTTAATTAATATTTTTTAAGAAAAAAAAAACGAAAAAAGGGAACCGGCAAAGAATTTTGAAATTGTCGACATTCCAAATTTGTAAATATAATATTGAAGTTATAAACATTTTTTTCGTTATTTTTTTTTAAGCTTAGGAGATCCGGTGTTTGTGCCATATGTTATTTTTTTTAATTTTATGATATATCTTAAATTTCATGAAAGAAACGATACTATAAGAATATTTAAAATAAAAATAGTAATTAAGGGTTTAGAATATGCAAATAAATTCCAAAGTTGAACGCTATTTTGTTTTTATCGGTTTCTTAACATAACTAATAAATGAGGACGTAGTTTATTTTTTAATTTTATGTTTATCAATGTTAGTTTTGAAGCTGCTATTTTAATCTATTTTAATAGTCATTAATGCATTTAGCCGCCCGATACTTATATGATTTTTTTTTGATACAGAAGGATTTTTTATAAGGTTAGCAATGTGGCTCAGCAGCTGGACTAGTTGAATGTCACGTTAACTTCAGGCATTTCTTTCCATAGGTAAGGATCATTCATTCCCTTAGAAAAGTTTTATTATTCTTAATAAAAATAATTGAGTACCTACAAATAAAAGGCATGTTATACATTCTGATTTTGAAACTTCGCATTATATGCAATATATTATACGTTAAGCTCTAATCTTTATACGCACCAATTTTACTTTTACTTTCTGTAAATTTTACTAATGAAAATGTAATATAACTAAATATAATCTGAAAATAACATAATATAAACTATGTTACCTCAAGTATTTTTTATGTTGTCGTAATTTTTATAATACTCATTTATAAACTAGGATAACAAGCTTCACAGACGAAAAATAATCTGTAAATTGTACATTTATATAAACCTTTAAGGGATTTTAGTTGTACCCCTCAGCAACGTCGTCTGAAATCATCATTTCATAATCATCCTCTTTTTAGATAGTAAGATTAATTAGGAGGTGATAATAAACATGCCAAAAGTTATCCATAACTATTTCATTTTCCTGGCAAGATTGCAAAAAAAAATTGTAGTGTTTTTTGGTCCAAACTGACTAGTTAAATTTTTTATGTTGTTATTAAATTTAAATATCTCAGAAAGGAATATCCTAAAACCCTTAAAAAAATTAGTGCCTGCCTTAATTGTGGAATAAGTTCTTTGGATGGCATCAATGGAGAAGTGATAAGGTATTATTTTATAAAACAAATATTCTATAGTTTGTCAAAATTCGAAATTAGGACCATATTGTCTGCATATATGCCAACTTCTCACTATAATTAGAAACATGGAAATATTGTCTTTAGAATATACCAGAATAGACCAGTTTAATTGAACTGATAAACGCGATTGGTGGTAGCAATATAGAAATACATCAATATTAATGTGGAAAATATGTATCATAACTTATAAAATTTTGGGAGAGAATACGGTGTTTTCAAGACAGAATACAGAATAATGACAGTAAATTTAAGATTATATATATATATATATATATATATATATATATATATATATATATATATATATATATATATATATATATATATTCAACGCCAAGACACCGACCAGTGATCAACGCTTTGAAAAAGATGGATGAGATTCCATCGAAACGTCAGCGAAACCGTCCATTAAGGGACTTTAAGCTAACAGGGGATGCCCGAAAAAAACCACTACTACATTTCACACCCGTAAGAATATTCGTCAAAACATATATATATATATATATATATTTATACATATATATATATATATATATATATATATATATATATATATATATATATATATATATACGAGTATATATATATTGGTTTTCCAAAACACAATTATGTGAAAGTTAGACTTACAAACGTGAGATTATCCTGTGAAGCTGACATAATTCTAGGAAAATGGATCATGGAATTTTATAAAGAATTACGACGTAGTAAATGCATTTTTCGGTTATATTTTTACCGGGACAACAGAGCACGTGGTTTTAATTTTTAGGTCAAGAAAGCCATAGACAGTTTTATGGGAGTAATAGTGATAGTCGTGTTCTACAGTTGGTAGACATGAATTGAAATTGACCTTGAATTACAAGATTTTTAGGAAATTATATATAGTGTGGTCTGTTATGGTGTAAAAATTTTTAACATATTGTTTATTAAAGAACTAAGATGAATTCATTTATTAGGTAAGGTAAGTAAGGATTTTTAATAAAATTTTTAATAAAATACTATAGAGTTAGTATTATTGTAGAATGTCCTAATTTTGTGATAGATCATTGGAATGTTTTAAGGATGTAAGAATAGATGATGCTAACATCTGCCACAGCAGTCCTCTTATTTATCATGACATCGCAGGCATTGATCGCAACCATCTCCAAAAATTGTCTTTTATAATAGTTTTGTTATTTGTAAACTATTTCCACATTTTCATATTATGAACGATAGTCATTGTCAATTGCGTGTTCTGCAAGGGAACAAGATTAATACCCCTTCTACAGTTCCTCCTATGAGAAGTTGACCTTTCCTTTATGCTTCAGGACGTTTAGCTAATGTAACAGGATGTGCAGTCTTTGCATGGGATTTTGTAGACCACATTAGAAGTTTGCTCTTTGGTAATGGGTGTTTTAAGTCTTGTATAAAGTTGTTTTAATTTATCTGGGATGGTTCTAAAGAAACGAATGTTTTCTTGTTTGAAAATTTGAATGTGCTTAGGGGTGAGACCATCTATGTGGGGAAGGGTCTTGGGTATAACAGTGTTGCTGAGTTCATTGGCGAGATGATTTTGATTGGGAGAATCATACTGGTTCTGAATGTTGATAATATTTTGATTGTGGGGTGCATTGTTAATAGAAATTGTTGGACTCTCAACTCCATTGCCTCTTTGGACATGACGCTAATCGGGAGGCCCGACAACACCGTCATCACCAGATGGTACAGGAAACCAATGAGTGGTGGTAGATATCTGAACAATCACTCCAATCATCCAATGAAAATGAAAGTTGGTATGGCTATTGCCCTTATCAACAGAGTCTACAGGCTGACACATCACTTCGAAAGATCAAATTCACTGAATGTATTGAAAACTCTTCTTATCGAGAACTCTTATCCCTCCTCTTTACTCAACAAATCTGCTTAGTATAAAAAGATGTTTCATGTGAAGTTCTGAGAGAATTTTATTCCATTTTGTAGTTTATGTATAACAAAAAAATATTTTAGAACTTGGTAAATTTTTGCGAAGTTGCGCAAAAAATATTACTTTATGAAACAGCAATTTTTGGAAACGATGTTAAGATTTAGAAGATGTAACATTTCATAGAAATCTGCAATTTATTTGTCATTTAGTTACTTCTAAGTGTGTTAGATGCTACAATTTAAGTTATTTCTTTATCGAGTAATCTTCAGTATAAGGTAGTGGCTTAGCCAAGTTCAAAGGACAGGGTACATATGGATACAAAGGGAAGAGGAAATCACTAAAGGCGGAGCTACTTATACCTTGTCAATTGACAAACATGGAGTGACCCGCCCTTTAATGAAAGAAAAGACCCTTACACTGTTAAAGTTTTGATTTCTCACAACAGAGTAAACTAAAAATTTGTGACGGGGATGACTGTTTTTCGCAAAAGAGAATCCCAAATGAAAGAGTTCCGTTTTTTAGGGGCATATTTTTTACATTCACAGTGGCAGGAGGGGTACACGCCCCATGACCTCCCCTTTGCTATGCTACAGATATAAGATACTTCAAAATAATGTAATACAAGTTACTTACTGTATATAATTAGATTATTTTTCAAATAGTTTGGTTGGTAAATTTTTCTGCATCTAAATGTAATCTATATATGAATTTCTGAAATAAAATTTAACTAACTCCTATTATTCTTGTACAAATAGCTGCAAAATTTCAGATACATTCGTCAGGTCAAGTGCCTTTTCCCTCACTTAAATCACAATGAATATAGTAAATACAAGAAATATTTTTGAGATCGGCTAATTATGATTTGTTTATATCAAAATTAATAAATTTTACATTGTTTTATCAAACAGTATATTTTTTGTCAAAATAAACTTTATTTTTTATTATATTATTTACATATTTCTACTCTCGTTCTCATGAAAACAAGAGCAGGAGCCGTGACGTATGTTTGCATCATCAATCGACATAAAAAAATCGGAGTTTCTCACAGAAACCAGCTATTCTAAGAAAACCTGACACGCTTTGTCAAGAAAAATGGCCAAACTCGCGTTTCAGGCACGCAATGTATTCTTGGCTTTTTCAAAATGCACGAATAAACCACGTTAGTCACGGAACAGCTACATAATATACGTAGTAAAAAGTGTGTAAGTTTATTTTATTTAATAAGTCAAAAAGGGTCAGTTAAATTAACGGTAATAAAAAAATATGTAAATTGTCATTATTACAGGTACTAAAATGATTCTTCATTAGTATTGTTTTAGAAAATCTTTAGTTACCACCAGGTGCGTTTTGCCGTATAAATTTTAATTTCAAATCTCCTTGTTATTAAAAGTACTCGATTATTTATAATTTTCCTCAGTAGCTATAGAGACATTGAGTTATTAACACAATCATGACACCCTGGGGTGGCTGTGATTAGCTGTCGGGTAAATTCTAGTACCGCATATATTTGTTTGACTCGCAACATTTCCATTTCTTTTCAGAATGCTTTTAATTTGTTTTTATTATTTGATGTCGTTTAGCAATCTTTTACATTTTATTCACGTTGCTCTTATTCGCTTTTTGTTTTTGTTGAGAAAAATTATATGCAAAAAATGCAAAAAAAGCTTGCCGTTTCACCGTATCATAGCTCATCAGCCGAGCTAGGATCGACAAACAAGAGAACGAAACTTGCAGTACTTATTGTAGTACTAGTGTAACATCGCGGTAAAATAAATTAAATTGTATCCTTGGCTGATGGATATCTAAAGTTTTAAGGCCACAGACAGATAGATAATTGTCCAGTTAAACTGGCAACAATTATTATCAGGCCGCGTGATCGTCAGGGTTCCAACTTACGTATATAAAAATCAGCATCAACTACCAAAAATGAACAGCCGATGAGCCGTGATATGGTGAAACGCGTCACGAGTTGGATTGACACACAAGAGAAGAGTGGATCACTGCTGTATTGAAATGGACTTTGTTCATTTTTGTTGGTTGATACTGATTTTTATATACGTATACACTGACGATCGTGCTGTCTGGTCGTATTATAGCTAGTTTAGCTATATATATATATATATATATATATATATATATATATATATATATATATATATATATATATAAATATATATATATATATATATATATATATATATATATATATATATATATATATATATATATATATATATATATATATATATATATATATATATATATATATATATATATATGTATATATGTATATGTATATATATATATATATATATATATATATATATATATATATATATATATACATATACATATATATATATATATATATATATATATATATATATATATATATATATATATGTATATGTATGTATGTATATATATATATATATATATATATATATATATATATATATATATATATATATAAATACATATATATATATATATATATATATATATATATATATATATATATATATATATATATATATATATATATATATATATATATATATATATATATATATATATATATATATATATATACATACATATATATATATATATATATATATATATATATATATATATATATATATATATATTTATATAGTGACGCTATTTTTGATACTTTCAAAACAATGGAAAAAAAATCAAATTTCATGTATTGATTAAACATTATTTTTTGATGGGAAAAAATACCATTCAAGCAAAGCAATGGCTTAATAAGTGTTACGGGGACTCTGCCCCTATAAAATCACTCATCATTTACTGGTATACTGAAATTTAACGCGGTCGTACAAATGATGCTGAACGCTCTGAAGGCCCAAAGGAGGTGGTTACACCCGAAAACAAAAAAATTCACAAAATTGTTTTAGATGACCTTAAAGTGAAATTGCGTGAGACAGCTGACACCCTAAAGATATCAAAAGAACGTGTTGGTTATATTTTGCATGAACATTTGGTCATCAGAAAGCTCTGTTCGAAATGGGTACCGCGTTTGCTCACAGTGGACTAAAAACAACGATACGTGACAAAGGATGAAACATGAATCCACCACAGTTGAGTGGACAGCAACCGGTGAAAGCTACCCAAAGCAACCAAAGACACAACAGTCAGCTGGGAAGGTTTTGGCCTCTGTATTTTGGAATGCGCATGGAATAATTTTCATCGACTATGCTGAGAAGGGAAAAATCATCAATAGCGAATATTATATAAAGTTATTGATGCGTTTGAAGGAAGAAATCGCAAAGAAACGGCCCCAAATGAACAAGAAAAAAGTACTCTTTCATCAAGAATGCACCGTGTCACAAGTAAATGGTTACGATGGAAAAATTGCATGAATTGAAGTTCGCATTGCTTCCTCATCCACCGTATTCTCCAGATTTGGCCCCCAGCGACTACTGAGGCCTATTTTAAAGGCAAAGACAAATCCTCTACAAGAAAGGTATAGATATGTTAGAAAAAGCGTCGGACTGATTGTATCGCTCTTGAGGGAGACTATATTGATAACCGAAGTAGAATTTTGCAAAAAAAGTGTGTTTCAAGTAGTTAGACAAAAAATTTTACAGCCTACGTGCAACACCCGAAAGATAACAAACAATAGACCATGGTACAAAGCACGATGCACAAACATCCACAAGTGTCACAGCTGCCTCAAGGAGTCGTGGCATAATATTCGCCTGAGGCCGCCAAGTGACACATCAACAAAATCAACATCAGCCCTATTGCCTCTGGCGTGAAGCCGTGCATAGACATAGTTCGATCTATGAACAGACTGTGAAAAGGTGCAATAACTCCTTGTATTTCTGGCTGGAACAAAAAAATCTATTTCAGCCAAAAGATCAGGACAGTCCAGCTGAGAATTGACAGTCTTATATAGAAACAACAGTTCCGCATTAGACCCTCTCACGATAGCTTAGGAAGCCGGGTCACTGACCTCATGGCTGATGCAGAAAAGTTTGAATGGTGAATATTAAGCTTCCTAGAAACAAAACCCAAGAATCTGTTCTGCACCAATTCAATTGAGTAAATATGGCACTCATAATAAGGTGACCATACCGGAGAACAGTATTCCAATAATGATCTAACCAAGGATTAATATGCAGATAGAGCCGAGCATTCTAAGGGCTCTATTGACCCTGTAGTCATAATGCAAGTGATAACTTAATTTTGGGTCAAGGATTATACCCAGATTTTTAACCTTATTTACAGTCTGCAAAACCCGTCCATTGATACTATAGGGAAATGCAACAGCAGCACCGGCTCTACAAAAAGACATCACCTGACACTTGTCAACATTGAGGTCCCGGTCATTGGATTTACACCACCCAGTGAAAGTTTGTCCTGCAAAAGGTAACAATCCTTTAAAGAGCTCACAATTTTATAAATCTTGCAGTCATCTGCAAAAAGTAAGAAACGACACTCTAGGTAAGTATCCACATCATTAATAAAAATGTTGAACAAAAGAGGACCCAAATGACTGCCCTAAGGCATGCCCGAGGTCACAGCAGAATCTTCAGAAAGAGCCCTCAGTATACGAACAGACTGAACCCTTTCAGACAGATAACACTGGAGCCATCTCAACAAACGACCCCAATACCAAATGAGCTTAATTTAGAGCATAGAATCCCAAAGTTGATCGTATCGAAATCCTTGGAGAAGTCTGTATAAACTGCGTCCACCTGTAAGTAATTTTCAAGAACGCTGGTAACAAAATGACTGAAATTGGGGTTCGCTGATCTAGCACTGCAGAAACCGTGCTTTATTTCATTAGCTATAATGTTTTCGAATAATTTGGTTATAGTACTTAAAATACCTATTGGTCTGTAATTCAGTATGTTCGATCTACTACCCTTTTTATAAATGGGTGTTATGAAACTCTTCTTCCATCGGTTGGGAAATACTCCACACTTGAAACGAAACAGTGAAAAGTTTGAATAACGGCCTGGCAAGGGAACATTTATAAGTATAGAAGAAAAGGGGCGGTATGCCTATGTCATTTATATATGTATATATATATATATATATATATATATATATATATATATATATATATATATATATATATATATATATATATATATATATATATATGTATATAATCTTAATTGGGGAGCTCGGCAAATTTGGGCGTGATAGGAGATCACACAATTTTCATTAAGCCGCCAATATTTCGGTCCTGGATTGGGACCTTCTTCAGGGCAGAACTGAAAAGAAGAACAGAGCGAATTCACTGATAGTGACTGGGACAACTTTAAATTAATGATGTTAATTAGGTTGTTATAATAAATAAATTAGTGTGGAACAAGAATAAGATATTAGTCATAATAAGTTAAAAAAAAACTCACATGAGAAGTGGAAAGATTTAGTTAGCCTGAATGGCCGTAGGTTGTACATAAAAAGTTGTTACATATAAAAGTAGGTTAATCCATAAAATATACAAAAGACACATTAAAACACTGTAGACAAAATTCCAAAAAACAAATTTAACACATGGATGTACTTGGGAACCTTGGATGCTGAAAACATCATTAATTATTTCACTTGTGACGACCACATATGGCCACCGCCATTTAGGAACAAATGACAAGAACGACAGGAGACAGCTACCCGACAGAGATAAGGCGTTTAGTCAAGAAAACTCAATTAACCAGAATGCGGGGTCGACACCTGGAAGGAACCGATAGAAAAGGAAGTACAAATATTGGACCCTAAGTGGGAGAGAGGTAGTCAATTGAGCGACCAAAACCACCCGGTATGTAATGGTGGAAGGATAAAACACACCCTAATTATAAGTAAATGGTGAGCGAGGGAGCGAGAGAGAGAGTGACAATAATGGGAGCAACGAAGAAGAAAATTATCTAGTGATTTAATTATTAGTTAATTTTTGTTGGAATCTGATTGGAGGAAGAGATTGTTGGCAAAAAACCAATGAAGACTCGAGGCACCAGGAAGTGTTAGAGAGGTGACGCAAGGTACTGTCAATGGAAGGAAGACAGTAATCGCTAGGTGCAAAAGATGGCCCAGACAATCTATCGGTTCCTTCCAGGTGTCGACCCCGCATTCTGGTTAATTGAGTTTTCTTGACTAAACGCCTTATCTCTGTCGGGTAGCTGTCTCCTGTCGTTCTTGTCATTTGTTCCTAAATGGCGGTGGCCATATGTGGTCGTCACAAGTGAAATAATTAATGATGTTTTCAGCATCCAAGGTTCCCAAGTACATCCATGTGTTAAATTTGTTTTTTTTGGAATTTTGTCTACAGTGTTTTGATGTGTCTTTTGTATATTTTATGGATTAACCTACTTTTATATGTAACAACTTTTTATGTACAACCTACGGCCATTCAGGCTAACGAAATCTTTCCACTTCTCATGTGAGTTTTTTTTAACTTATTATGACTAATATCTTATTCTTGTTCCACACTAATTTATTTATTATAACAACCTAATTAACATCATTAATTTAAAGTTGTCCCAGTCACTATCAGTGAATTCGCTCTGTTCTTCTTTTCAGTTCTGCCCTGAAGAAGGTCCCAATCCAGGACCGAAATATTGGCGGCTTAATGAAAATTGTGTGATCTCCTATCACGCCCAAATTTGCCGAGCTCCCCAATTAAGATTGTATTTTTAATAATTTTGGTAGATACGGCAACATTTTGCTTTCTTTCTTTATTATATGTATATATATATATATATATATATATATATATATATATATATATATATATATATATATATATATAAATAATCCTTAAATATGAAATTAATTGGGGAACTCGGCAAAGGGCACAATAGATGTTCACATAGTGTTCATTTAGCCAATATTTCGGTCCTAAGTTGGGACCTTCATCAGGGCACAAACTAAAAAAGAGAACGAAGTACCAAATGAGGAAGTTTTGGGCATAGAGAAAGAATATTAGTTATTTTCTTTTAATAAATTATTGTAGAAAAATATATAATAATAGAAATGAAAACCACTCACATGAGGAGTGCGACATTAATTAACCAAAAATGGCCATAAATAACAAATGACATAAAAGCGACTAACAATTAAGTAAATTAATCACTATACACTAACATATTAATTTAAAAATATGACATTTACAACAAGGATCCCATTAAAAACCTTAGATGCTGAAAACAATTCAAATTACTTTATTATAATAAACTACCTGTGACTGGCCAATGTATGACATATTTGACACACCGTTGATAGAAGACAGCCATCTGACAGAAGTAAGGGATCATTCAAACCTGTAAGGAAAAAGACCATTGAAACAACCAAAGAACCGGTTTAGTACAGAATATATATATATATATATATATATATATATATATATATATATATATATATATATATATATATACATCATCAAATTGAATTGGGAATACGGAAAAATACAAATTGAACACGTTTAAATACGGTATGAAAATTCGGATGGTGTGATGAACTATAATTTTGAGTGAAGAGAGAAGAGATTGGGGAAAGACCATAGGATGGATAAAAATTGCAGGGATTGAAATATAAAGAACATTTTAATGGTAGAAAACGGGAAACAAGAGTAACAGTGGAGATGACTTAAGATTGGACATAAGTAGGGGACTGGGGGGAACTGTGACAGATGGGGTGACTAATGTGAGAAGATCATGAAAATCTAGGGACCGTGACAGGCCAACCGGTAATTAGTAAAGTGACGGGAGGGGACCATTGAATAATGATACCTCTGGGCTGTCACTCGCATCATAATAATCACCTTTTATTTATCTTATTTTAGTTTCTATCTCTCATTATTCAATGGTCCCCCCCGTCACTTTACTGATTACCGGTTGGCCTGTCACGGTGCCTGCAATTTTTATCCATCCTATGGGCCTCCCCCAATTCTCTTTCTCTCCACTTAAAATTAGAGTTCATCACACCATTCGAATTTTCATACCGTATTTAAGCGTGTTCAATTTGTATTTTTCCGTATTACCAACATTATTATATTTTTTTCTACAATAATTTATTAAAAGAAAATAACTAATATTCTCTCTCTATGCCCAAAACTTCCTCATTTGGTGCTTCGTTCTCTTTTTCAGTTTGTGCCCTGATGAAGGTCCCAACCTAGGACCGAAATATTGGCTAAATGAACACTGTGTGAACATCTGTTGTGCCCTTCGCCGAGTTACCCAATTAATTTCATATTTAAGGATTTTGTTAGATACGGCAACTTTTGATTTCTTTCTTTATTTTATATATATATATATATATATATATATATATATATATATATATATATATATATATATATATATATATATATATATATATATATATATATATATATATATATATATTTAGATATATATTTATATATTTATACATATTATTTATATATATATATATATATATATATATATATATATATATATATATAAATATATATATATATATATATATATATATATATATATATATATATATATATATTTATTTATTTATTATTCCAGAAAATTATATATTGACTACATAAAAGAATGTACATTTATTATTACTGAACAGATTTTGAAAAGTCCTTTACCAACAAAAAGAATTTACTTATATGTATGATATAATATATACTAAAACTCTTATATAATAACACAGAGTGTTACGCAATGACAGAAGATAATTTTTAATCAAATAAGTTTTGAAATTTCCTTACTAACATAAAACTATTATTTGTCTGAATGACAGAAGACAGTATAGCTAGTGCTCTTATAAGTGAGGGTATATCACGATATCATTATTTTTGTCGAATGAATTAGAATTTTTTTTCGCTAAGGGACAACCTTCTAGTAAAACAACGCTTTTTGTGTTATTATTAAGATTTGCGAGTTAAAGTTTTCAGCTGTTCCTCTGTCGCTCAGCTAGAATTGTGATGCGACAATATGCGCGTCCCGAGATATTTCGGCAGATGAGACAGCACTATTTGATGGCCGAACAATGGGCTTGGTTTCTTTCTTTTCATTTTAGCATATTTATTTTTGATATTACATGCAATACTACCATTCTTTCCTTACAGAGGAGCTATTACTGGGTTGCCAAAAAGTTACTAAATGGATTAATTATTTTATTAGAAATGATAAGTATATATGATATATAGGACAGAAAGAAGGAGTATGATATATAGGAATAGAAATAGGAGGTTAAACTGATCTTTGCGTGCTAAGCCGTGGGTACAGGATAATAAATGAATGCTTTGTTTAAACTTATAGGCAGACATTTTAAATAAATACAGTTTCAGGAACACTAACAACTAATATCTGGTATATACTAAATAGTACCCTTAAAGAAATTTTCAGTTACATATTATACAAAAAGAAAACTTACTTGTAATATGTATGGTTCTTTAAGAGTCGATATCACAACATATTATCATTAAATAAATATCTTCTCTGTCATCATATTTTATTTATATTATATATAAAGCAACACGTTGGCTTAAAATTGTTAATATTCATCTCGTTAAATTTTTTCACTCACTTCTTAAGCAACAATTTTAAAAATCAGGGTTTGTAAGACGTCACGTCGTAACACGGTTATATATCGAGGTCAGGACATTTGACTTCATACAGAAAAAATAACATCATTTCTTCTGCATGTAATTTAGTTATTTTTAGTCACAAAAGCATTAAGACTCGTAGCTATATTAAAGAACTTACTCTAAGGAGAAAACCCACCGCCTTTTTTTGTTAAATAATTATTATTGACCAGTTTGCAAAGATTTGTAAGTGAACCACCATGTCCCACGGCATTAGGTTTCCTAATAATACGTTACCTTTGGCAACATCCAAAAAATCTAAAGCTATTATCAAAAATAACCTCTATAATAATTATTCTGACCTACGAACGTCTGAGGTTATAATGGGCTTATTAAGGGATCAATAATTGCAGATATGATTATTCCTACGGTAACATATAGAAAAAAAAATACTCATATGCTTAGGTAGGAATTTATATAATTCTCTAAGAAAGCAAAAGTAAAGCAATAGTTACATCTTACTAATTATTTTTATACTTCTTTCAAGCTTATATCGTTCTTAAAGTAATTAAAATCAACACATCAAAAATAAATACTTACAATTGAATCAGCTTAAAATAGTATGTTCATTAATCGTAAAATTTTACTTTTTGAAGCTTATAATAGCTACAGATGTACAAATTATAGTGTAAGCTATATTAACGAGCCAAAAGCACTAAGATACTAACATAGATAAATAGCGTTTTTCACTTCAAACAGTGAAACTTTATTAAAAACTAAAAAAAAAAAAAATTAATATTATTTAGAGCATCTTTGTGAAATCGGCTTTTTTTCCCTGTGAAGTTTTATTTTATTTCTTTTAATGTTTATTAAAACAGTCATTTTCACCAATGTATAGTTGAAGACGGCACTGACTGTGTATTATCGATAGTGGACTAAGGTATTCATATTCTTACTTATTATGCACATCACTGTCATTGCTTGTAAATATGTATATCTTTAGTGCTATTTTAGATGAAATTTGACATCTACGTGTAAATACACTTGCTCGTTTACAGTTTGAGACCGACTGTTATCTCATAATATTTTGATCTACATTCCATCTAATTTGGGATTTTAAAATCTCTGGCACAATGACACTACACAACAGTTATCACTACTACACCAAACACATTATTGATGCGCGTTTTACTAACAATGTTAGCATCATTAGAAGCGATGATTGACTGTAGTCAAAAATAAAGAGTTAGTTGTAGTGGTGATAACTGTCGTGTAATGTCTATGTTTTATCATTAAAATGTCACTGAGAATTCAAAATGTGCAATCCCTAAAATAAATGGATAATTAAATTATACATAAAAAAATCTACGACTGTGAAAATATTAGAATGCCCATATTGTGTAGCACTTTCAGACCTATTGTTTTGTTAATCTTTCAACATGTTGTCCACCATGGTAATTAGGGTTTCTTTGTTACTTTATTTAAATAATAATCTAATGTTCTGACTAGACGTCGATTATCAATATAATGGCAACTTTTAATAAGTAATTTAAGGCAATTTAAAAGCATTTCCTCTTTTATTGCGGTAGTAGCTGTGTTAAGCCATAACTGTAAGACTAGCGCGAATACTTTCTTTATATATTAAAAAAAGGAACCATTGTAATGGATATTTATGTGAACAGCAACTAATCGTTGCATTGTGGTTCGATGAAATTTACGGACATGTTTTTATATCATTCGCCAGTTATTTTAATTTTGTTTCTCTAAATTCTTCAGAGATAATGACTTTTTCTCATAATTATATTTGGCAAATTTTCCATTGTACTATCTAGAGTTTGATAATTATTTTCTTCGGTTGGTTAATTAAGGGGCCATGCCACTTTAGAAATTTGAAAAAATTCAACTTTTTTTTGGTTTAAATGATGCTTTAGGGACTTAGAAATAAGGTACAAAGGATTTTATGGGGGTAAGAAGGTTATAAGTGTGTATTTTATCAAGTGCGCGTAATTGTTTCGCAGCGCTCTCCAAACTCTCCGAGAGTCTTTATGCTTCACACTGTTTAAATGACTGTACCTTTCTGAATATTGAAGAAATCTATTTATCTACAAAATTTAAGTTCATCTAGAAATTATCAACAAAACATCAATTTAGAAGATCAATTATAATGCTCAGGTATCACAGATTAGAGGTATCTAGAAACATTTTTCAAACTGCCCGGAAACATTACTCCTTCAAATTATCACCATTTATTTAACATTTCAAATCTTCAAAATTATATTATCTAGCGAAGTACGTATGGATTTTACAATTTGTTTTGAACTTTTTTTTATATAAACGATTTTTTACGTGAGTTTTACCTAAAAATGACACACTTTCTTCAAACATTTAAATCTTATGTACTCAAAAAAATTTGCACTTTGTTACAGGTAAAAAAATTGGAAGAGAAGTCTTTCCGGCCGCACAGTACTATTTATAAGATGAATCTTCCTTTACTGAGTACTGATGCCGCCATTTTGTAAAAAAAAGTTGTTTAAAAAAATATGTAAATGTACTTTAAAGTATATATACTAAAAGCATTGGAGTAAATTTTGGATTGCGTTCGCTATATTTCAAAAAAAATTGTCAAAATGAAGCTCTTTTTCTTAGCTCTAGAGTGGCATTACTACATAATAATGATGAAAGTCTCTTTATAACAGAAGTTTAAAAATAAATGAAGTTCCTAGTGAATATGGAAACGTGATTAATATTTAGTGGAGCTAGTTCCAACGGTTTGCTTTTCAAATAACCACTGATTGCAACAAACAATGTAAATAGAGCAGCTAGTCATGATTTTAAATAACTGTGCAATAGGCCCCTCATAATTCCATTTAAAGTTCGAGATGAATTGTAAAAAATCTGGAATTGCTTTGTCTTTATTAGTTAGGTTTCATATAACCTACTCTAAGTATCCACGTTTTATTAATAATAAGTTGTAAAATTGGTGTTATTAATTTTAATAAGTTCTGTGCAAGGGACACATTTATGATCATTTCATAAATAATTTTTTTTTTCGTTTCTTAGTGTTATCATGTCTGTAACAGTCGTCTTGTAAAAAAACTAGTTATAGCCAGAAATCTATAAATGTCAAATTCTTTGCCTAAAACGAGCTTTTTTTACTTATAAGGTATTGCTTTTCAAACAAGTTCTTTGACCTGTAAATTATTTTATTTTGTTCCCTGGCAGAAGAAAAGAGGTGCTTTGACTCAAGAAATATTTTTTTATATACGCCAAGTGGAAAAGCCTTTAGCTTAGCTACGAATATACTAGTATTCAGACCATTTTTCAATACAAATAAAACTGCTATTTAGATTTAAACAGTAGTCCAGTCAAAGGAATATTTTTTGGGAATATTCTTTATTGTAAAAAAAATATACAACAGTATACAAGTATATTAAAAAAAGCTGATTTGGATAAATAATTGTTTTTGTTTACAGTTTGCGGAATAAAATTCCGACACAGTTAACAGTTCTACAGTATTTGACCTAACTAATAAAAATTATAATATAAAAAATAATTAACACGTAGGGTGAAAACTTTTTGGTCTAGCTACTTAAAATACATTTTTTTGCAAAATTCGACCTTATTCATTAACATAGTCTCCGTCAAGAGCAATACAATCAGTCCAACGCTTTTCTATATTTTCCTTGTAGAAGGACTTGTCTTTGCCTTCAAAATAGGCCTCAGTTTCGGCGATAGATAATAGTTGCGCGCAATTCATGCAATTTTGCCACCGTAACCATTAACGTGTGACAGGGTGCATTGTCTTGATGAAAGAGTACTTTTTTCTTGTTCATTTGGGGCCGTTTGTTTGCGATTTCTGCCTTCAAACGCAACAATAACTTTATATAATATTCACTATTAATGGTTTTTCTCTTCTCAGCATAGTGGATGAAAATTATTCCATGCGCATCCAAAAGTACAGAGGCCAAAACCTTCCCAGCCGACTGTTGTGTCTTTGGTCGCTTCGGGCGGCTTTCACCGGCTGCTGTCCACTCAGCTGACTGCCGATTTGATTTCGGTGTGTAGTGGTGGATCCATGTTTCATCCATTGTCACATATACTTTTTATTGCCCTTAAACAGTGATTTTGCAGGGGCAGAATCCCCGTAACATTTATCAAGCCACCGGTATTTTTTCCCATCAAAAAACAGTGTTTATTCAACTCACGAAATTCGATTTTTTTTATTGTTTTGACACATATCGTTTGAAGGTTGGTACTTCCTAAAAATTATATGGAAATTTTTAAAAAGGGCGACATCTATGTGTCAGATCAAAAACTTTTCAGCCTACGTGTTACATATATATATATATATATATATATATATATATATATATATATATATATATATATATACATATATATATATATATATATATATATATATATATATATATATATATAGAGAGAGAGAGAGAGAGAGAATCAAACACAAACCGTAGATCACTGATGACTGATAATGACCTGAAATTAATGGACCTCCGTATCATGTAAAAATCAGATACACAAAGACACAAAGAGAAATTAGGTCTAAGATTAGACAAGCGAAAGAAAAATCGCTAATAAGATGAGTGTGCAAGGCAATAGAGCAGTTAAAAGCCAGGTATGACTTCTTTAATATGTACAAGAAAATTCGACAGCAGATTCTTTGTAGCATAGAAGGATAACTAATGGAGTGGAAAAAATATCTTTTTGGAGATAGTAGGAGCCCTTCACATAATATTGCTGCACATGATGAAATGGATATCCCTAAGGCAGAACTCGCACACGCTGTGTCAAATGCAAAAAATGGAAAGAAGCCAGGCCCAGATAGAATACAATTAGAGATATTATAAACGTTGTAAAAGAACGAATCCCTCACACTTCTGTTAGACGTGCTCAACTGTATATACGCTCAAATCAAGTTTCGGTACCTTACCAAAGAAGGCCAACAACATGTTTTGCAAAGCTTATAGAACAATTAGTTTAATGAACCATGTACTAAAGCTGTTCCCGAAAATCGTTCATTCCAGAATATACAGCAAATGTGAAAAAAATATCGTCAAGGCTCAGTTGGTTTTAGAAGTGGCTCCGATACAAGGGAGACATTATGTAAACGTTGATATGTATGCCTGCTTTGTTGATTACGAGAAGGCATGCGACACGGTTCAACGTGATAAGTTAATAGCTATACTGAGCGATAAAGGCTTGGACGGACCAGATATTCGAATAATAGCAAATCTATACTGGAATCAGACAGCTAATAATACAGTTAACTGCCAGACATCTGAATAAGTACCAATTCTGAGAGCTGTTGACAAGATTGTGTGCTCTCTCCCCTTTTGTTTAATTTGTATACAGAGAAGATTTTCAGAGAAGCCGTATAAAATAGAACAAAGGGTATAATAGCTAACGGAACAATCATTAACAACTTAAGATATGCTTATGATACAGTCCTTTTAGCAACAGATAAAGATGATCTACAAGCGCTCTTATCAAGAGGGACTGACCATAGCCAACTAATGGGTCTACACTTGAATATAAAGAAAACCAAATGGATAGTCATCAGCAAAAACAAAAATATAGTTAACAATTTAACAGATATCAGGATATATGAGGAAATAGTGGAGAGGATTTAAACATATAAATATCTGAGCTACTGGGTGAACGAAAACGAGACTTATCCTAAGAAATAAAAAACAGAATAGAACAAGCAGGAACATCATTTAAGGAAATACTGAAAGTGTTAACCAACAGAGCTCTAAAATTCCACTTAAGAATACGGTTATTACGTTGCTTTTCAACATTCTATTCTATGGGATCGAAGCATGGACCCTCATTGAAACAATGTGCAAAAGGACACTGGTCTTCGAAATGTGGGCTTGCCGCAGAATGTCGAGGATATCGTGGATGGACAGAGTGACCAATGCAGCAGTTTTACAACGCATAACAAAGACAGAGAAGTGCTTGATATCATAAAAAGAAGAAAGTTGGAGTACTTTGCCCACGTAATGAGAAACCAGAAGTATGAGTTGCTCCATATTATTATTCAAGGGAAAATAGAAGGAAGGCGTAATCCTGGCAGTCGGAGAACATCTTGATTTAAAAATCTTCGCCCCCCCAGAAATTTTCTGTGGCCGCCACCATCCCCATCCTATTTTCCCTCACTGTAATTTGTACAAAATATGACGAGACCTCTGTATTTGCCCCCCCCCCCCCCTGGATGTGCCGCCCGCGCGCGATGCACCCTCTGTACGCTCGCTTACGGCGGGCCTGGAAGAAGCACCACGATACTCTTTAGGTCCGCTGCATTTCTAATATATCAACATACTAATAGGCCAGTATTTGATGACAATTTCACGGTTTTTCTCCAAATTTTTTTGAGAAAAAAAGAACTAGACAACAAGAATTATCACTATTTTTCTGATTTATATTTGCTATATGTACAAAATCGCATTTTTGAAAGTTAATATATTCTCGATTGATAAATATTTACAAACTTTATTAAGTGCATAGAGCATCTCCAGAGTTAAGAGTATTTTCAGAAAATATATTCGTTACCGGAAATCATCGTTTTCTCTAATATACTATAAGTATAATTTCCCTTACTCATACTTAAAACTACGAGAAAATGTTGTTAAAACACGAGTTTGTTATAATAAAATTCAGAAGCATTTTATAAAGAAAGGGAGACAAACGATTATAAATCCACGCGAAGACGTTGTTAAAATTAACGTTTGTTAAAATAAATCTAAAGAGATTTTATATCCAAGGGGAAAAAAACCATTTTATACCCACGTGGAGACAAACCATATTATCTACCCAAGGAAAGACAAACTATGTTAAAATAAAGTCAAAGATATTTTATACCCAAGAGGAGACAATCATATTATTGTTGTTTCCTTTCACATCAATCATCGATTTTAAATTTGAGTGTAAGGACGAGTAGAAGACTGTGGACTAAATCGAAAATTCAACTTCCATGCAATACTACTAAAAACTGAATAGTCCTCTGATGTTTTGTAGTAGAACCCACCTTAGATACGTACGGTTGTTGCTGCTTATACTTATTATTTTTAATAACTGATTGTGGTTATAGAAAATATCTGCTTTCTTTTCTAATAACTAAAACTATGCACTTTATTGGATTAGACTTTTGATAATATTATGAAAGTCGGTTAACCTAGATATCTTTAAAATTTTAAAGGACAAAAAATACTATCAATTTGATCGAATCATTGGTATTCGATAAAGTCAACTATTTTTCCGGGCACGTTAGATATGTAATCACGTTTTAATATAAATATGCAGGGGGTAACAAAAGTACTTCTTTATATGCTAAATATTTTCTAGTTGATTATTAAGTGGATCTTAGTATGATCAAAAGAATAAATGTAATGTTTAAAGTTATGGCAAGGTTTTAAACTCCTCATTTGTAACCAAATCAATATTTTAACATTTGAATAAAAAGAAAATAACTTATCTTTATATTTTAATATTTATTACAATTTAGATTAACTTGTGTTATATCGAATTATACTTGTTGATGCTTTAATATCATTTAAATTAACTTACGGCTCTATTAAGTGATTTGCGTTGATATTAGTTATTAGCCGAGACCTAATGTTCACTATGTTAATAAATAATAAACATCCAAGCAAGCACTATTTTTATATAATCCAATTACACTACAATCAAACACTCAAACAGCTTAAATTGTTTAACTATTTAGCTTAATAGCTTTATAATAACGCAAACAAAAAGTCAATGTTTTGTTGATTGGCGTGCCTAATTTTCTCTTCACTTAAATATGATTTAATACATACCGATAGCATTAATGTATAATTAAAGAAAATTCCTGTAATTTTAATCAATTAGACCGAATTATGTATTTAAATCTGAGTCTCGTGCCTTCAAATAGATCCCAAAGTGATGTAGAAGGTAACTACACCGATTTGCTTTGAAACCTGTAAGCGAATTGAATTTTCGATGAAGTTATATCTTTTACAAATAGGTGGCGCCTATAACCCGCTCACACGGATTTTATTGAGAATAAGTGTTTGAGAGTGTGGAAGCTCCTTATAAAAAGAGGGAGGTATTAGTCTGTCCTGTCTCTGTATGTAACAATACAAATTTAAGATCATATTTTTATAATTTTTGTCAATAATATTTTAGGACTATTGACACATTCTCTAAAAGATAGAGTTGAAACATATCATTTTACTCCCCAGATAGTGTTCTTTAATATGGAAGTTGAATACTTTCTCATTGAAAAATATTTTAGGTTATGATAACATACCAATCTAAAAAGTAAGGTGTTAACAGTAATCTGAGATAAAAAGTCAGCCAGGGAAATATAGAATTTTATACGACAGAAGTTTTTTTTACAAAAATAATATTTTATCCTTGGCAATAAGTTTTTTAAAACTTTATAATAAAATCATTACTTTTGAGAATTGGCAAGTTATACAATTTTTACACTATTAAAAATGGAGAAAGCTTAAACAACATGACTTTTTGGAAATATGCATCAGATTTTATTATCTCCAGTGAGCAGACCGAGATGTAACGTAAAATCTTTAATTACCTTTTTTGGATTGCCTTCGTCAACAAATTCTTTCTTTATTACGTTTATTGTTCATGTATTAGCTGAGCTAGATGTCCAATTATTTGTATTTATTAGTTTCCTAAATTTCACACATGTGTGTTTATGTGGTAGGAATGAACGATTTGTGCATATCAGACAATTTATTAAATTCTAAATATTTTTCTGGGTTCTAAGTTAACAATGGTATACATTTTTCTTAGCATAAATTCTGCTAAAGAATTTTCTATAAGAGCAGTCTAATTGGAAATTTCAATTTATATACGGCAATTTTGTTTTCAATAACTTGCTTTTGGCTGCATTGTTTCGTCATTCTTTTAGTACTCCTTTAAAAGTTACAGTATCATTTAACCAATATGTAAGGGGCTCTATAGATATTCGCTGCATTTAATTGATTAAAAGAAGAATCCTAAATATTTTATATTATATATTAACGATTTAATAGACACCACAATAACGGTGAAACTTTTAAAGCAGCTTCAGCTTATAGAAAACCCAATGTTTAGCAAACTACGTAATATCTATTATTTGGTTAGTGTACTTAGTTTTATGTAATTTTTTTCATGCGTCATGATTTTACCTAATTTACGTTTGATGTAAGTTGTTTATGAACCTTTTAGAAGTAATTACTTTTCATTTGGTGAGAGAATATCAAGTACAATTTTCTGAAATTTCCATATTTTAATTTGATGCTAAACGACTGTGATTATATCAGAAACTTAACAAATTTCCCACTCTATAATAACCTATGTTATTATATTTTCATTGTGACCAGTGTTCTTGTTACCTATAAAATATCTTCACTTTTAAATAAACTACCCTTAATGTACTACTACAGTCAAAAAGTGAGGTGAATGTTTGAGTAAAACACACATTAATTATTTATTTATCCAAATTTATTTTATTTTCTTCAAAGTAATCCCCTCCCACTGCAATACAGTCCTTCCAACGTTTTTTCCAATCTTCGAAACAGTTTTTATACTCGACTTCAGAAATTTCCTTTGAAACGGCTAGCAAATTCTCTTGAATAACTTCTATGGACTCAAAACGGCATCCACGAAGTGGTTTCTTCAATCGAGGACTGGAAAAAATCACATGGTGTCATATCTGATGAATATAGTACTTGAATTCGTTTGATTTGTGGACAAAAATTGACGAATAACGATTGTATTATGCGATGGTGCATTATCGTGATGCAAAAACCATGACTTGTTCTGTCACAAATCTGGCCTTTTTTTTTCGAATAGATTCACGCAAACAACGCATAATGCTCAAATAATATTTTTTGTTTACTGTTGACCAGTTGGAAGGAATCCCTTGTGGACAACACACCACGGTAATAGAAGAAAACAGTCAACATGACATTGATCGCCACGGAAGGTCTTCCTGAAAGCGGTTCATCTTCAACTTCTTCTCTACCATAACGAAAATCTTTGTACCACTTGTAAACGTTTTTTTGCGACATTGCTTCATCGCCGTAACACTTTCTCAAGATTTTTAATGCATGAGCACAAGAAATTTCGCTTTTTAGATGAAATTTAACTCAAATTCTTTGCTTAACAAATTTATCTGTTTTAAAAAATCGCCAACTAAATTTTTTACACATATAAAACAACACGCTGAACTACATGGCAGAATGACTTGAAATTTCTGTCAGTTGTCAAACACACTCATCCCAACTTAAAAAACAAATAGTTGTATCAGTACGAAATGCTTGCAACAGGACAAATTTTACCTTACTTTTTGATATATATATATATATATATATATATATATATATATATATATATATATATATATATATATATATATATATACATACATACATACATATAATCTACAATCATCGCTAAATTTAATATTTACAATACGACCAATATTACCCTGTAAAGTTTTAAAAAAAGATGTAATTGTCAAAATGGTTGTGTTTATTGTAAGAATACGACATGAAATTATATAATTCCCTTTTTAGTTTTCAATTTAAACGGAAGCCTCTATCGCCCGATTTTAGGTGTAGAGAAAGAATTCCTTGAAATGCAGCAAACTAACTACATATTCAAGATATTGACACTTTTATGTGCCATAACTACAAATTTCCATATTATAATTACTCTGCTGTTGACCATAGTTCAAAATATAAATAATTGTGCTAAGCCTGCCGGGAAAAAAAACATTTTTGCAAGTTTTACGAGTAAAAACATTTTAATTAGACAAAGAATGCCCTGCATCTAAAAATTGTCGATGGCGGCTTCCGTCTAAATTGAAAACTGTAAAGACAATTATTTAATTGTAAGTCGTATTTTTATAGTAAGCACCACTATAAATTTGACAATTACTTATGTTCTAATTTCTAGTGTTGCAGTTATAAAACATTAAATTTGACGATTTCTATTCAAGACAAATTTGCATCGTCATAAATCAAAATTTGAATAATACGATAACAATATTAATAATAAAAAGTACACTTAAGAAAGGGCTTTAGCGAATCGCATTGAGCTTTGATTGGGTTCTGGATTTATATTATACCGCCTTGAATAGTGCGGAGGATAAGAGAAAATAATAATAATAATAATAATAACAACCAGAATGGAAATGGGTAGACCAAAGCTTCGAACTACATAAACAGAGCAAATAAATGAATTTCTAGTTCGTAGCTATTACAAAATAACCTTATTGGAGACTACTAAGAAGCCATTTAGCAAAGAACTACACAAATAAGTTATCGAGAAGTACCTCGACATAAGAGCTAAAACAATATCAAATATAACAGGCCAACGTTGGTCTATATTTAACAGCTTGTCTGTTGGGACCATCATTAGAATAAAGAATAAAATCGAGACAAAACACAGCATTGATAGACCAGCAAAGGCTAAACCAGTGGCAGAAACAGCAACTAAAACAAAGACAATAACATCAGACCCGTTTTTAGAATGCTTTAAACAGCATGCACCTTGAGTATAATGGGTTCGATCCATTAAGTAAACTGATGCTACCAAAATTAAATTTTGGGGATAAAACTAAGAAGATTATTACAGAGGTCAAAGACTAGAGTGAATCTAAAATAATACCTGGAATGACTCTCTTAGAACTGCACAGGAGGTGCTGGATGTTGGATATGAATGAATAAAAAGTTGAAGGGCGCACCAAAGAAAAAGGACCCCCAAAAGTAGCTTCATGGGAGATACGCCTAATTAATAAAATAGAAATCCTGAGACGCGCTATAATAATTATGACGCAAGGTCAGAAACCATATTCGAGTAACAAAGTTTGAAAATGCGGCAATGAGTGAGACCAGTGAAAAACCCTAGTGTCACTGAGATTTACAACATGTTAAAGCAAATGTCTAAAAATAAACTTCACCGAAACCAAATATTTGAATAACGAAAGTGAAGATAACAGCCAGGAACTATTAATAGATAGAAAATCGAAATATCAAAAATAATTTAAAGGCTGACTTAGATAGAAGAGTCTCGTTAGGTTGGTCTGCTTTCGGAAGGTTACAATTTACATTTAAATTGGACATCCCAAATACAATAAAAGCCAGAGTTTTCGATCAATATGTGCTGCCGGTATTAATATATGGCACTGAACGTGGGCTTTAAATAAAAGTATAATAAATAAATTCCAGGTAACCCAAAGACCAATGGGGAGGAGAATGCTCAATATTAGACTCCAAGATCGTATTCCTAACATCGAGATTCGAAGAAGATCAAAACTGACAGATGTAATGCAACGAATATATATGTACATTAAGGTGGAATTGAGTGGGGCATATCGCAAGGATGAATGATAACAGATGGACACGCCGTATATTTGAATGGAGGCCTAGAGAACAAAAGATACAGAGGTAGACCACAGACGAGATGGATGGACGACATAAAAAGATTAGCAGGATCCGATTGGATGCAAAAAGCAAACAACAAAGCTCGTTGGAGACAACTTGGGGAGGCTTACATCCTGATGAAAGCAAAAACTCGCAGCTATTGCAAAGAGTCTAAAGCACTCTAAAGAAAGTAATACTAGAAGAATACAGCTAGTTTTTTAAAATGGAGCGCTTATTTAAACAAAACTTAAACCTTAAACGGGCAACAGAAAATGATGCTGTCAAACTTCCGAGTCAGAAGATTGTAAGGGACTTTAGGAAAATATCTATGGTATTCCCGTGTAGTATAAAATAACAAAGTGGCTCTATGATGAGAGGAAAGCAATAAACAAAATAAATACTATGGATACCTACGAGATCATATAGAAACACGTAGAGTGAGCTATTAGCAAAACTTTAAATTAAAAGTACCAGGACTCGAAGATTTGCAAAATTTTGGTACAAACAGTTTGAGTACACAAACAACTCGCCAGATGCTACACTAATTTACTCGAGCACTCAGAAAGTACTCCCAGCTTTATGACGGACGGTGTTACCAAAATGTTACTAAAAATTCTTGAATGTGTAGGTCAATTCAGCACAGAGATTCGGATGAACTTAGGCCTATATAAAGGTAAAATCAGCAATACAGAAAAAGGAAAATGGATTCACCATGCAGGGTACATGGTAAGCGAAGATCAAGGATTTATAAAAGGGATTGGAGAGGAAGAAATATATATGTATCTAGGCTACCTCCAGGCTAGGGGTATTGATCATAAAGTAGTTAAAAGCGTAGCTACAGATATCTACCCGAAAAGACTCCGTCCATGCTTCAAAGCAAACTATCCGCTAGGAACATAGCGAAGGCGATAAACACATACGCTACATAGCCATATAGTATACCTTTGGGGATCATCAAGTAAACAGACACCGACCTTAATAAACTAAACATGAAAACAAGAAAAGAATTCAGAAAATATCATGTCCAGTGATTTGCATCTAACTGTGACATTAGCTGACAGAAAAGATACGCCTTTCAGTCTTACTGAGAGGATGTTCAACCCTGCTGAAGAAATTGCTAGCCCCGAACAAACAACTTTAACAATGGTGTGAGCAAACTATTATACGAAAAATACCTGGCTAGAATCGAAAGTGACTCCATAGACAGTGCTGCGTTCTCTTTGCCATCTGAAAATTTATTCGCCGAGACAGAGGGCTTTATCGCTGCTAACCAAGACCAAATAATTTCAATAAAAGCGTACAAGAGATGAATTATCGGTCACAATATAGGAGATATAAGGTCGCGGCTGTGTAATCTAAAGTAAGAATAGTTGGGGCCATCTTATTGCAGGATATACTACACTAGCTATAAAGGCTTATAATAATGGACGCAACAGAATGGGTAAGATTGTCCATCAGAAAATTAAGGAGAAATATCTGAGTCTTACAAAAACTGTCCCATATTATCAATACGAGCCGCAGCTCTGTGTGAAGATGAAAAAGTCCGCCTCTACTGTGACAGAACAATAAACACTGATAGGACCATCACAAATAACATACCTGATCTTGAGTTGACATTTAAAAAAGAAGAGAAAACCTTTATAGTAGATTTCGTTATACCCTTGGCAAGCAACTTTACCCAAACCAATGCTGAAAAGATCAGTAAATGCTTACCTCTTCGCGATGAGATTATAAAAATGTAGCACATGAATCCATTCCACGTCTCGGTGATGATAGGAGCCACGGCAGGGGCAGGGGAAATCTTGTTAGATACGTGTAGTATTGTTAGTAGGGGTTATTGGTGGCCAACATGAGTATTTCCCATAAGCATATCGTCGAGAACCACGAGTTTAGCTTTATAACCAGGAGGAAGTGTGATAATTGACAAAAATAAAAATAATATGTTTATATCTAATGTTTAAAAAAAGCTCAAGAAATATAATACCCGTAACACCCTAAAAAGCAAAACAGCAAATTTGCGACAAAGTAAAGAGCTTTCTACATATTTCAGCAGAACAGTAATCACAATCAAGGCAAGCTAATGAGAAATTACCCGTAACAGAATCGATAAAGAACTACCGGGCAGACATGTGGAGTAAACAGGTTAATTATACAAGAACGCGCTGATTCCATGGTGAAAAGAACAGATCAGCAAATCTGCTCACAATGTTTTGAACGGAAAATATCTAAGGAGGACGTAACGAGCGCTATACTGAAGACAGAATGTGATCAGTTCCAGAACTTTTTCCTTAAGAACTCTAGTAAGGCACATGAAGGTTACTATTATATTTACCTAATGGAAGATTCGCACGAAATACTGGAATTCATGATGGGCAGCATAAAGTATCTCCTCCCAAAAACCACTATGTAAAGTGAAATCCTGTCTCGCTATTGGCTCATTACATGCCTTTCAAATATATAAGAATTATTAACATCAATACTAGCTTAAATGACCCATAAACATCTTGAAAGAAAAAGCTGCTAGACGAGAAGCCGCAAGGGAGCCTACGGAGGCAAAGGCCAGCTGATAATCGCCTCAGTCATCATGAGTAATGCTAATCGGACGAAAAATCGTTTTTATGCCGTATACATTAATTATCAGAAAGCGTTTGCCATTCTTGGCTTTCAAAAATTCTAATTATATATAAAATCGAAGGTCACATCGCAGGTTCTCTTAAGCACACAATTAGCCATTGGATCAAAAATCTGTTGCCGAATACCCATGCTCTACATTGTAAAGCTGTCAATCGAACTGGGCATCTTTCAGAGCAATTCGGCTAGCTCCCTATGATCCTGTGCCCTCCGGCCACGAATATGGAAGACTTGAAACCGTTTGCAAAAAGTAGAAAACGCTTTTGCGTAGACCGTTTCGGTACGGATATCCAGATGAAGGGTAAAGACAGAAACAAGCTATATGGAAAAGGGCAACACTGGTTGGGAGGTTAAAGAAAGCCAAAGAATGGTAATCGGCTGGGAAGCTGATAAAAAGTACAAATCGTGGAGGAGGATAGGCGACGTGCTTCTCACATTCGGTGCGTGATTAAGTATGTAACAACCAAAAATGAGGAATACAGCTCAGAAACTTCGTCATACCCATCACACAATTTCTAAAGACTCAATGAATACCATTAAACAGCTCTAGTGATGATAAAAAAAACGACTGGAAAAACGAATAAAGTCTATTGTCAGTATAACATTTTCCTTACACAACCGTATTACTGACTCGATAAAGAGACACCCAAAATTGAAACACTGCTGTCCATAGAAAAAGTAACCACATTACAAAAGGACCTTTATGAGACAAAGAAACCATTAAACGTAGACTCCTGCCCTAGACTGCTTTGTGACTTGCTACTTACAGTTCTAATAGCAGTACGGAGGTAGTCATACTTTCACAAAGAAAGAGGTTTAAAATGAACGAAGAGCTTTATTGCCCCAGGACCAAATCCGATTAACAATTTTTGGTGGAAAAAATTTTTTAGCAACCACGGGTCTCTAGCTGGAATATTTAATATCTGGTTAAACGAGAGGCCACCAATTCCTGAGTCAATTGTAAAGGGAAGAACGGTAATTATTCCGAAAAAGGGTGACTTGACCAAACTCAAAAAAAAAAAACCTAAACTGATCACGTGTTGTTATAAAATATTTACTCGCATTACACGTACCAGATTATTCAGTGTTTGTGAGCAGATTCTTCAAGACATTAAACGGAAAAAAAAGGATCTGAAGGTTACAAAGACAATCTTGTGATTATCACCCAGGATTCCATGCAACTCAAAAGAGGTTAGTCCATGGCCTGGATTGATTATCGGAAAGCGTTCGACACAACATTTCACGAACTGATTCTTCACCTGTTAGAAAGACTAAAAGTGGTGTCTCTCCTTTTGAACATCCGGTACACAAAAAGTAGAAAACTGATCTAGTGACTTTTGGAAGAGGAGTATTTCAAGGTGACTCGTTAAGGCACTTTTATTATGTATTTTCACTGTTTCCTTTTTCAGTTACTCTACGTCAGACCCGTAGAAATAAGTGTGGTCCACTATATGGATGACCTTAAACTTTATGCTGCTTCAGAACGAGACCCCAAACTAATCACTTAGAATACTAGCTAATATTAAGTGTAGCGCATGCAACAAAGAACCAGAATTACTGATGTATTTACTTTCATCGTGCCCTCTTCACGCTACACTGCACATTCAGGTTCAATCGGGCGTTGAGAATTCTTTTAAAGAAATGGTCGATAAAATTCGTGGTATCGTAATGGAAGATCGTCGCATTGAGCTTCGTGAAACTGCTGAGATGATAGATATCTCATATGAACTGTTATATAATATCATGCATGAAGTTCTAAAAAGAAAAAAGCTGAGTATGCGATTGGTGCCACGTTTGTTGATTCTAGATCAGAAACGCACGAAGAATGACATTTCAAAATCGTGTTTAGAAAAGTTGCAGAATAATCCGAAGAACTATTTGTCATTTTGTAACTGTAGACGAAAACGTGGATTCACCATTACACTTTCAAGATAATACGACGGTCAAAACAGTCAGTTGGTGAAGGTGAAATTGCACCGAAAAAAGCGACAACAGTTTCATCGGCAGAAAAAGTGATGGCAACTGTTTTTCGGTATTCACAGGGTCATCATCATGAGTGACTATTTGGGGAAGGGTAAACCAGTAACTGGCTGTTATTACGCAAGTTTACTGGACCGTTTTCATAGAGAGTTGAAGCGGAAGCGACCAAATTTACAACACAAAAAAGTTCTGCTGGATTAGGACTATACGCCTACTTATACATTGGTGGTCGCAATATCAAAAGTGCAAGAGCTCGGCTTCGAAATAGTTACCCACCCACTCTATTTTCCAATTTTTTCGCCAAGTGACTTTTTTTTGGTTTCCAAACCACAAAAATTGGCTTAGGGGAAGACATGTTCATCAAATTAAAGAGGTTTTCTGTGATGTAAACCAAAAGTGTTAGGCACAGTTCGAAATAATTTTTTTTTCTGAAGGAATAAAAAAATTTGAATCTATCTGGGCTAAATATCATAAGTTGAATGGAGATTATGGTGATATATAAATTTTTGTTTTTAAAAAAAATGTTATTTGCCTTGTTTTTTACAAGCCTTCAATCTACCCTTTAGTACTTGTAGTACTTTTCAATCAAACAACAATAATTCAGTTTTCAGCACCTCCAGAAACAAATGTAACAATCAAATTGAGTACAAAAAAAAAAATAATGAATGCTGGTCCTAGACATCATCACAGTTTTAGAAGGAATTAAATGTAGCGGCCCCCAAATATATGTTGCGACATTTGGACAACGTTGACGAATATTATGGCATCCTTGCCGACGTCCATCTAAAAAGGATTATAATATCTCTATTCAGGCGAGGAGGAAGGAATTAAATGTGCCGGTTCTAGCTCAGTGGTTATCGTGCCGGCAAGTCAGTGTACTTATTTATTAATTTATTTAAGTATATTTGCCTTGTCAAATACATAAGAATTAGTTGTTGTAGAAATGCAATAACGCCCATGGCTGCCCTACTGCATTGTTTAAAAAATGCTGTGAAGTACAAATGTCTGTTTCGGTATTTGGACAACGTTGACGAATATTACGACATCCTCGCTGATGTCTATCAAAAGGATTATAATATCTCTATTCAGGCTAGGAGGTGAACTTTAAAAAAAAAAATTAAAAACCCATTCCTGAAGAATATAGTGGTTTGCTGTATCTCGGGCTGATTCACTCGCAATGAAGATGTAGAGGGTAGTTATCCTTCATTTTTTTTCTAGTTGCTCAAGAATATGAATTTGGTCGATGATTCCCAACCCAACGGACGTGAGGCATGATTTTCAAACCTTACCGCGTGAACAGCCTGTATTGGTGGGAGTCACATGATCTGTCGCTTTTTTTTCACTTTAAAATAATAATAATAACTATTTCAACTAACTCAAAAAAGTCCACATCATCAACTCTTGAGAACTTCTCAAATTGAATATTGCTCGGAGAATCTGAAACAAAATAAGATCAATTAGCAGATCAACTAATAGCCAAGTCTCAAAAGAACGTAGTTTTCTACGATAAATTCAGTTTGGAAGTAGCTCCGAAATTGTCAAAAATCGTACCCAACAAAGAGACGAAAGAATGTATAAATATATTAAATAGGGAAATCCTTGAGATCCTGGCTCCCGATGATAATATCAAAAGGGTACAAACTGTCTTATACCGCGCATCACTAACTACCATAATGTATATGTGGTGAATTATTATAACAGCAGGAAGAAAAGTCTGAAAAAGAAGAATTGAGGATAAAATTATGAAATTTCCAGGCATAATTACAAAAATAATACACCGAAAAACGGCGAACCGTAGCCAAAGCCCCAACAAGAAATTAAAGGATTACCTGAAGCCAAAAAATATATTGCGAAATCAGCCTAGAATTAAAAGCGCCTTAAGATCTCACAAAGGTTACCTTAAACAAAACATCTCAGCAGTGGGAACAAGAACCCGAAGATATAATAAAATCTTTAGAAGAAAAATCGAAAACACAGAGTTTCAGCAATGATGAAAAAATATTTTATCAAAAACCTGAGAAGGTGGAAGAAGTTTATAAGAACCACCAACTGATGTTGCACTTACTATCTTGTAGAAGAATCTTTATTCAGAGAAAGTAATAAGGAACAGATACAAGTTACTGAAAATAGGGCGACACTTGAAAAAGAGTCATAACTGGAAAGCGAGACTGTATTCACAACTATTAGTACAAGAAGATCAATGTACAGAATATTCTTACAGACCGAATTGCCCGGGTTTTTTGATAGGGGAAAAAAACTGCTACAATATACACTAAGGAAATAAACTGTCATGAAACCTAAACCGAACAACACCGACCACCTAGGCCGATAACATGTTTACCAACTATATAGAAAGTATAATTACTTCAATATAGCAAACAAGATCAGCAAAACTCCTATAGTTACAAAACATTGTAACAGAAAAACAAAGGGGATGACGAAGTGACACACAGGGATGTCGGATGATATTTTTTTTTTTTTATTTATTTAGTTTATTAACAATCAGAATTATAAGTACATTCTATAAGTTAATTGGCTAGCTTTAGAGCCGTTATGCTCTACATTGGCGTGGCGAGTATTCCTCCAGCGAGGGATCCTCTAGTTTCTATTAATTCTAGTGGTCATTGCCTCTTGAGTCTCCTTGCGTTTAGTTGGTCCAGGAGTGGGTGTAATAGAGTGTGTGGTTTTCGATTCTCCTGTGATGTCTTGTACTAATTGATTTGAATGACGTCCTTGACAAAGGGTATTCGTACATCTTCATGAATTGAGATTATTAGTGGCGTTTGCTGGAATTTCGTCAGTGGCCCTTATTACAGTGTCGTTAGCGAACGTTCCTATTATCGTGCCGTCTGTGATTGGTATATCAGCAGTGTAGAGCACGTACAGCATCGGCCCCAGTTTCACTTCCTCGGGGGACTTCTGATTTGACAGGGTAGTTTTCGGAGTTTCGGAGATTGAAATAAGACAGACAGACACCATCTTGATTTTGTAAGGTAAGCCAGCATGCCAAACCTTATTTAAAGGCTTGGCTAATGTCTGGGAAGACTGAGGTACAGTACTTTTTCTCTCTTCAAATGCTTGGTTAATTACCTGTGTTACTCGGTGAGTTTGCTGTACGGTTTGAGTGTGATTGGCGAAAGCCAAACTGATGAGAGTGGAATCCGTTCATTTGCTGGTAGATCAAAAGTTAATCTTTGCAATAAGAGTCTTTCCAACAGTTTTGAGATAACCGGTAACAGGCTTATTGGTCGATATGATTTACTTCTGTTTGGACTCTTCTGGTTTGGGAATCAGTATTATCTCAGCCATTTTTAGTTGTTTAGGCCAGAACTTTAATTTTAGTATTGCGTTAAATAAGTATGTGAGTATATCGTACTGTTTTTGCTAGGAAGTTTTTGTATGAGGTTAGGTGTTACTCTCTATTCCAAGTGGTCTTTTTTAATATTTAGAAACTTAATTTCATTTTCTACTTCTTTTAGAGTGAAGGCTTTAATTGGAGGTGTATTTGGAGGTATGTAGCGGAGTTCTCTGTTTACTTCCATCGTTCAGTTTCGTGGTCGTTTGGAGTGAATACTTCAGCAAGGTACTCGCCAAATAGTTTCGTTTTCTCTTTGTTCACTTCTGGCCCATTCGACGACAGGGGGGAGCAGTTGTGCAGGTTTTTCTTTTAGATTTGATGGGCTTCCAAATGGAGTTTGTCATATGTGCTAAGATTTGTAATGTAGTCGCTGAAAGACCTTTCTCGTGCTTCTTTTAATTTCACCTTTAAGTTGTCGCTTACGCGATTGAATTTATTTTTATCTACCGGGCGTGGTTTGTTGCCATCTTGCTCTTGCTTTTCTTTTTATTGCGATAAGCTTTTTTTAATTATCTCAATTGGCACCTTACCTGATTTTTCTCCTTATTTTGCACTTGGTGTTGACTATTGAGCTGCTTGTTTCAGTTCTTCCACGAATACTATTAGTGCTTCTTCGACTTCATTCGGAATTTTGAGGCTGGTAAGAACATTTATACATTTCTTCCAACTTATTCCGAAAAGTTTCCGAATTGGTTCGTTTGTTGTGTAGTATTGAAGGTAAGTCCTTGTGGATAACTAGGCACTAATTGTTGCAATAATTGGCGTGTAATCAGATGAAAGAGCTCATAGATGGGCTCAACATCCATGTATGGAGATGAGATTCCATTGGTTATATAGAACACCAATAGATTTTAAGTTTTATTGGGGGGTCGGCAGGCCAGTAGGTGGGGCCGTGCCGGTTGACAGATATGCATAGTTCTTTTCCTGCAGTAGATTTGACAACTCCCTGCCTTTGTTGTTATCAGGCCAGAATCCCATAAAGTATATTTAACTATTGTAAATCTCCTACTGCAATAAAGTTTGGCCCTAGGTGTTTCAAAAAAGTCATTGAAATGCTCTTTTTAAATGTTATGTCGAGGGGGTAGCAGCAACTGTTAGTTCATATAGAAGCATTTGTACTTTAATTATTGTGGCTTGCAGATAATCTTTTGCATGTTTAGATAGTTTCGTAGTGTCTGAGTGTTTTTTTTGACAATTATTGCTGTACCAGCGTAGGCGATATTGTCTGGATGATTGGTGTAATAGGTATTATAATGTGGTAATTGGAAAGTAAGATCGGTCCGTAAAGTGTGTTTTATCACTTACTAGGAGTACATATATGGAATTATGATGAACGACTATTTCAACTTCGTTTTTATGTTGCAGAATACCATTGGCATTCCATTGAGATATATCTGATTGAAGTTAGAAAGTTTGCTTATCATCGTTGTAAGCATGTTTAATACTGTGCTGTTTTGTTGTTGAATAAGCTTGTTGAAACATTGCTTTAAATTCTTCTATGAATTTTGTTAATAATGGTAATGCTGGTACTTTCGTCTTGTTGTTTTGGTTTCTACTGGTCTTTAAAAGCGCTTGCATATGTTGGATTTGTCGACATTTGGTTGACTGTGGTTTGCAGGTACCATATTTAAGCAGTTGGTTGTATTTTAAGCCTGTTGTTTATATTGTGTGATCTTTTCAGGAGGTATGCCCACAGCCTCTATAGTTGGCTGGATATGGTCCACCTGCATAGTGCACACTTTGATGGAATGTTTTTTGTTTTTTTATAGCTCTCTGTGGAGTAAGACTCCCACATTTTACACATGAATATGGTTTGTTGCAGTATGGCTTTTTGTATGCCCATACTGTTGCACAGCGCATGCACTGCGTTATTTCCTTTAGTTTTTTTTTTTTGGTGGTTCTATTTGTATTGTTCTGATCAGAATTCCTCGTAATTTATATATTTTCGACTTATAATTGTCAGCTGGCTCTAAGTCCGCCAAAAATAAATTTAGGACTCTCTTTGTGAGTCTACTTCTTGCATTCATAATGTTTCTGACTTTGTGTCCTTCTTTAAATCCAG
>CM032446.1:118557632-118562105 GCA_019049505.1 Pachyrhynchus sulphureomaculatus | reverse complement strand
GGGAATAAAGCTATTATTATTATTTATTACAAAAAGTTCTTCTTTCTCACATTTGATCAATGTGGTTCCATGTTTGGCTGACGGGCCAAAACCAAGTCAGCACAAACGCTATTACCATTCCGTATTAAGGAATGACCTGACAATGTTACATGTTTTCAAAATCACTGACTTCTGAATGTTTCTGTGTATGTCCGTGTTGAGTCCCAATTGCACTAAATGTGGTGTGAATGTTATTGGTGTAAGGCCTGTGGCTGATATAATGAGGGGGACAATGATGACTTTTTTCCTGTCTCCATAGCCTTTTTATTTCCGTTGCAAGGTCTGTGTATTTGGAAATTTTTTTTTCTGTGTATTTCGCTTGGATGTTTGTGTCGTTGGGGACAGCTATGTCAATCAGATAGGTGACTTTTCCTTTTTTTGCACTGAAAAGTAATATCGGGTCTATTGGCGGAGACTGTTTTATCTGTATGGATACCGATATCCCAGTAGAGCTTGTAATCTTCATTTTCAAGTATGGATGTTGGCGTGTATTTGTAGTAGGGATCTGTGTTTTCTATGAGTCTGTATGTTGTGGCTAGTGCTGAAAAGGAGTTGAAATGGTTTGTTTGTTTTTGATACTTATTTTATGTTCTTGGATCCGGGTGGAGATTCTTCTGTTTTTTGTTGTCCTTGGGGTTACCCAGGATGTCTGCCAGAGCGTTTTGTGGTTTGTATGCTGTGCCTATATTGTGTTTTCTTAGGACTCTTCCAATTGTATTTGTAACTCCTTTCATATACGGTAATAGGACTCTACTTTGGTTTAGGTCTCGTTCTTCTGTCCTTGTCTGTGGATGACACTGCATTTCTAATGCTCTCCGTATGAACTGATCCTTATGTTCGTTTGCTTAAGGGCCCTAGTGATTTGTGTAATTTCTTGCTGTTTCGTATCTGGTTCAGTGAGTCGGTATGATGTCGATACGAGGGTGTTGGCTACCGACCGAATTTGGGATGGATGATTGTGTGAGCCAGCGTTTTAATATCTGTTGGTGTGGATGGGCTTCCGGTAAACTGAGTATTGAGCTTGACCGTTTTCTGAATTATGAGCACATCAAGGGAAGGGAGACTTTTTTCTTCTTCTACTTCCAAAATGAACTGTGTCCGGTGATGAATTCTATTTAATTAGATCAGAAAGTTGTCTATTTCATTTTTCCCATTTTTCAATTCACCAATCCCAAACCCAAACCTTATCAAAAGCAACAAACTTTAAATATCAAATCAAACCGCTCTAATCCTACTTCCCCATCTACAAAAAAAAAATTCTACAAATTCAACAAATCTACACCGCCTTTCTCCAGCGGGTCTATCCTGGAGATACCCGCCTCAGATCCCCTAATGGAAATAGATCCTTTATTATCTGGAAAGGATACAAAAAGAAAGCAACCTCATCCAAATTAACATTTAATCCGTTATTTCAATGGAACATAAACAGTTTCAACACCAGAAAAGAGGATCTACAAATTCTAATCTCTCGTTACAACCCATGTATGTATGCCTACAAGAAACAAATTTTTTAAACAAACATCATCAGCATATTTAAAAAATTACTCCGTGCCAAAGACAGAGTTAATCAGGATCGAACATCGGGCAAATTCATCCACAACTCTCATGACTATACCATAATACAACTAGATACTGACCTAGAAGCCTGTACAATATACTTTTGCCTGGAATCCCCAGTAATAATCTGTAGTCTTTACTTACCCCCTTCCCAATCAATCTCTTCCACTGGTCTGACAAACTTAATACTATCCCTACCACCCCCCTTCTTAATTCTAGGCGACTTTAACGCCCATCATATCAACTTGGGATCATCAATTTCCTCCTCTAGAGGACAAATTATACACAACTTAATTACTGAACATAATCTATCTGTCCTAAATCAAAAATCATCCACTTTCACATATTTCTCTACAGGCTCCTTTTTACATATTAACCTATCAATCTGCAGCCAATCCCCAACCCACAAAACTCAATGGGACATTTTAGAAGATTCTGTATCTTTCTAATTATTATCCGAAACCCATCTTCCCCCTCTCGCTCCCCCCCCCTCACGAAAGGTTCCATCTCAACAAAGCCTATTGGACAACCTATAAAACCCATCTAAATCCTCCAAACAAAAAAATCACCGATATCAACTTCTTCCTAAAAGATATCACTACAGACATATTACATGCAGCCTCTTTGTCGATTCCGAAGTACAAACAAATCCCCACCACCTGAACTAACCTGAACTAAAGGCGATCGGCTTAACAGGTCACCTTCCCAAATTTATTATAAATTTTCTACAACCACTTTCATTTACGGTTAGGATAAACAATCATCACTCAAATCTATATGAATTCAAATCGGAAATTGCCCAGGGTTCAGTTCTGAGCCCAACTCTCTTCCTTTTGGCTATTCAGACTATTGAGGAACATATCCCGATAAATATCTCATTGAAACTCTTTGCAGATGACATTATAATTTATAGCTCTGCATTAAAAAATTCTACCATTACCAATAATCTGCAATCCGCACTGAACAACATAACAAATTGGTCCAGGCAAACTAGCTTCATCTTTTCCCCTTTGAAATCCTCCTCGACACATTTCTACAGAAAGAGGCTGCTCAAAGTCAAACATCCTTTCCCTAGCAAACTACATTATTCCAATGAAGAACAGTGTTCACATTCTGGGATTAATCTTCGATAACAAATTAAGTTGGAAAAACCATATAGAATACCTTAAAATAAAAGTAGCAAAAGATCTGAATATAATAAGACAATTATCAAACACATCATGGAGAAACGGACTTTCCATCACTAATAAAATTGTACAAGTCAGTCATCCTATCCAAGTTAAATTATGGAGATTTTATCTATGATGAAGCAAGTCCCTCCTCAAAAAATCACTTGAGGTCATCCAGAATCAAGCTATAAGATTATCAACGGGAGCATACAGAACATCTCCGGTACCAAAGTTTACAGACAATAGCATCAATCCTACCCCTCACTTTACAAAGACAGTTTTCCCTGATGCGATTTTACTCCATACCACTCTTTAGAATTCACACAACAAGATTATTAAACATACAACACATCCATCAAAAAACATATAGTCCAAAATCCCTACAATACAGAATGAAAACTTTTCTTTCCACACAAGACTCCACGTTCAATCCTCCGGATACAACCAAATAAAAACTATTTCCACCATGGACAGCTCATCCACCTAAAATTGAACTCTACTTAACGAAATACAACAAGGAATCAACCCCCCCATACTATTAAAGTCATCACTTACACAAATACTACAGGATAAATATCAAAACTTTGCACACTACTACACGGATGGCTCAAAATCCAACCTGGGAATAGGTGCTGCTGTAATTTCTCCCATAATAAAATACAAATTAAACAAAGTCACTTCGATCTTCACAGCGGAACTAAGCTGTAAGAGAGGCCATCAGAATAGCAATAACAAACCAACTTAAAAGCATTCTAATCATAACCGATTCCTTCAGTTCCCTACATTCCATCAAAGCATCCAAAATATCCATACCTTTAGTATTAGACATAATGGACCTTATACAAAAATGCAACATCCGACAAATCCAAATTGAGTTTCTGTGGTCACCCAGTCATGTCAACATAAGGGAGAACGATCTAGCGGACAAAAAATGTTCATTTTTACACATCTAAGGTCATCATAATGGAGGCCACCACCATGATTTCTTTGGATCAATATTATCAAGAATTTTGAACTCAGCACCACGAAACGGACCCAGCAGAGCAGCACTGTTTCCTCAAGCCAGGATAATATTAATAAAGGTCACGGACCTGGACATCATAGAGAACTAGAAAGGTAATAATTGTATAATTTCTCAAAAAATAAATTTCTCGAGAATATTTGCACCCAACAGGAATGAAATTCGCATGTGATTTTACTTCAGTTTTATTTCGCAGGTTACATTTAAAAAGAAGTCACTCACACAAGCGCCGTTGGGGCACATTGATTGAAGCAGAAAAAACACTTTTTTGCACATACAATTTTATCACCAACTGATCTAATTTTCCATTTTAAAAACACAATAAAAAATATGTTCCAACTCTCTTGGGATTTACAAGATGAAAACAAACTATGGAATCAAAAATCTTTTCACCTCTTGAATTTGACACGGAGAGAAAATGTCGTATGGAGGAGAATGGCAATGGGACACACACATCTCACCCATATCTACCTCCTCAAGAATGAATCACCTCCCATTTGCCAATCACGTCAATCCACACTTACCATAAAACACATCTTATCCCAAGATTACACTCATCTCAGAGCAAAATACAACCTACAAAGACCTCTCAAAGAGATAATGACCCCAAACAAAGAAAAAACATAAAGAATCTAATAGTATACCGAAATATTGGCGCCAAATGACCTTTGATGTCTACGCGCCTTA
>CM032446.1:118495132-118545132 GCA_019049505.1 Pachyrhynchus sulphureomaculatus | reverse complement strand
TAAGTTTAGAAATAATTTTCAAGCTTTAATGACCAAATCACTCTACCAATACGAACGTTTTATTAAATCAATCAAGGTTCCCTGGAAGGCCGGCTCTTGAGCAAATATGCCTAAACAAAATGTATATTAGTAATGATAATATTGTTTCATGCATATGTATTTTTTCAAAAATGCATTTAAGATAGTGAAAAGTTGTCTTGTGAAAGCAAGCACTAGAGGATTAATAAAATAATCAACAACTCCAACAACTTTAATCGCATACCGTGATTTCTATGAAATCATTGTTTCAACTAAAAACAGAGGAACTACAAAAAAAAAATCATTAATGTAGCAACTTAAACTTTGACGGATAATACTGTTGATGATTACATGTGATGCAAATAAAGCATAATTAAATTTAATTATGATTTAGAATAATAGTTTTAGCGCGCCCTGATTGAGTTAGAAATTTCTTATTTGCAAGTTTTAGAACATTAAAAAGTGTGACTCGAACAAATAATTTGCGAAAATAATTATATGGAATATTGCAATTCTCAACGGCACAACAATAACCTCCTTTCCCCATGATTATATAAATTGTTTCTCAACCTTTTCGATTCTCTTCACTTACAACCGTTTTTAATTCTCTTTTTCTACAAACTCTCTCTTCTTTCTGTCTTTATATTCATATAAACTGCAGTCACATCAAGAAACGATGGACAATACATTTCCAAAGACACATTCGGAGATCGGATATAAACATTGAGCGGCCATTTTGAAAAAGGACCTATCGACGCACGCGCCGTCAAAATCGTCACCAAATTGGAGCTCAGTTTCGCTACTGTAGTATGTTTACTATGCCCAAACATGGGAGCAGTATTCCATTGTTGGTCGAATTTCAGCTTTGTAAAGAATTAACAGTTGTTGTGGAGTGTAAAGCTTTCTGGTTCGAAATAATATTCCCAACTTTTGAGAAGCTCTCCTTGCTATGCCTGCAACAAGTTCATGCCAGGACATATTTGCTCCCAAATTAACGCCCAACAAATTGAGTGACGATGTTAGAGGAATGGAGCGCCCTGGCATAACTGTGTCGGGTTCAGCAACGTTAACTTTTTTAGAAAAAACTGCCGCCTGGGTTTTTGTAGAGCTAAATTCCACTTGTTACTGTCACCCCAAGATAAAATTTCTTCAAGGTCTTTGTTAAGTTGAATAACTTCCTGCTGTCTGCGGATATTCGTCTGAGCAGCCGATGTCCGAGCGTTCAAAGTGAATAAAGAGATAGGAGTACTGCCATCTGCAAAGCTGTAAATTGGATTCTCGGTCTTTTCCAGCAAATCGTTAATGTAAATGAGAAAGAGAGTAGGAGACAGTATGGAGCCTTGAGATACACGGGCGTTGATAGTGAAGGTTTTAGAAAGAAATCCGTCGGCTGTCACTCGTAAAGAACGCTCTCTGAGGAAACATGAGAGCCACAAACGGAACTTTTCAGACAAACCGTAAGAGCGTAGCTTAGCCAACAGCCCATAGTGCCAAACACGGTCGAATGCCTTGGATATGTCAAGAGCAACCGCTCGAGATTCTCCAAAGTGGTCAATTGCGTTGTTCCAAACATGTGTTACATAAGTCAGAAGATCTCCTGTTGATCTATGTTTACGAAAGCCATATTGGTGATCGCTAATAATGTTAAATCCTTCAAGATATTTTAGAAAATGCTGATTGATAGCCTTTTCCATGACTTTCGATATTATTGAAAGCAGTGCGATTGGTCGGTAGTTGTGTGGCAAGGTCTTCTTACCTTTTTTAGGTATCGGCTGAACTGTGGCACATTTCCAGCAGGTAGAAAATATTCCCTTTCTGTAGGATAGGTTGAAAAGTCTACAGAAAATTGGTGTTAGTTCCCTCGCCGAGTTTTTGAAAACTATTGCAAGTATTCCGTCAGCACCAGAAGCTTTTTTGATGTATAGCTTCAATAAAATGCGTTTTTGATACGCTGTCTGAAGACAATATCGGACATCCTTGACTGCACTATGGGAATAGTAGGTGGTGTTTTTTCCTTGGAAATCGACAGTAGAATGTGAAGCAAAGAGTTCTGCCAACAAGTTCGCTTTCTCAACAGGTGTCATTGCAATAGAATTCTCTGGCCGTGTGAGTGGTGGTATGGGAGATTTGGTGAAATTTTGACTAACTGCCTTAGCGACTGACCAATAGGATCTGGAGTTGTTGGGACAAGCGAGAAGTTTGTTTTCTAATTCGTTGATTGTGTGCCTCCTTGATTTCGTCGATAATTTCTTTGCATCTGTTTCTGGAACGAACAAAGCTGTTACGGTTTATGGTGTTAGGATTTTCATGCCATTGTCGGTAAACAAGATGTTTAGAAGCAACAGCTTCTTTGCATTTTCGGTCAAACCAAGGCTTGCCGTTCGAAAAAGGGATGTAAGCCTCCATACCGGCCAAAATAACATCGAAAATCTCCCTGGCGCAGTCAGTTGGGTCGTCAGATCGAAAACAAACGTCTAACCAAGGGAAGTTCGAAAATATTCCATGAGGTCTTCCCATTTAGCAGATTTCTAGTGCCAAATCTTGCGCGATTTAGGCGCCTCTCTGTCACTAATTGGTAGGATACTAGATGTTGAAAGTAGTTTATGGTCAGAAGAACCTAATGGCGGATTTACGCTGACCGTGTAAATCTCCGGATTGATGGTTAAAAACAGATAAGAAGACTGGCGAACTCCCCGTCTCGATCAGGGATCCGTGTTGGTTCGTCAATAAGCTGAGTCAAGCCACAACTGATTGAAAATAATTCGGCTTCACGACCTTGCTGGTCGGTAGTATTTTAATATTTAAGCCAGTTGATGTTGTGAATATTAAAGTCACCCAGGATGGCAATTTCGGCATTTGGATAGTTAATTTGTAAATGATCGATGGTGTCTGCAAGAGAAAAGTGTTCTAAAGTTAGTATCACTTGGTGGTCAATAAAGGATATAGGTGAACCTTGTGGTTGGTTGAGTCGTTATTTTTAACCACATAACATCAAAGTTTGAGGGCTCCAGAGCCTCTTCTAGTCGCTTCTGACAAAAAGACAGATTCCAAAGTTACGCCTAAATCGGGAATAGAAGTCGTACCCAGGATAAAGATAGTTGACTGTGCTGGTCGATGAACTGACTTTGGTTTCACAGAGAGCGAATACATGAGGTTTATTTGATTGCAGATGTTGGTGCACTGAATTTATGTTCGAGTTTAAACCTCGTATGTTGCAAAAATCCATTTTAAAATTCTGATCTCTGCATGTCGACGCACCTGAACCAACCCCCACCCGGAGATCCGAGCGGGGGGCTATTCTACCTCCGGATTTTTTTGTATCCAGGTGTCTCATCATGCCATTTGGTCCTACAGTCGGCACAGCCACGAAACTTTAAGCAACTTCACGCAGTCTAAGCCGATGGGATGGTATCACACCGGGCGATGCTGGTCGGATCTGGGCATCTACCATCTAGGTTGTTCTTTAAGTCGCCTCCTACGACAGGCAGAATGTACCGGGGGAGATATTCTATCCCGCTCCCCCACGGGGGGATTGTTTTAGTTCCTTAGTTTGATTATCTCTGCTGATGGAAATGTCATGTTCCAGATATCTGTATTCCCTAACTTCTTCCATGCTATCATTTTTCACCATAATCTGCCCACAAAGTACTAAGTTCGTCATTAAATTGTATTTAATATATATTTGTATATATATATATATATATATATATATATATATATATATATATATATATATATATATATATATATATATATATATATATATATATAGCTAGGATCGACAAACAATAAACTGTTCTCTTGTTAATTAACAACACACCGTTTACAACCCTTGTTTTATTTTTTAGTTATATAAAAGTATTATTTCGTATAAAATAACATAAAGTCAGCTAAATTGGGCAATTTGATTTTTTTTTATTTTAATTATTTTTATAAACATTTTGTTATTTGTATTCTGTCACTAAATTTAAATTAAATTAATTTTGTTTATTTTCCAGCTAGACGTTTTCTAAGACCAATTTGGGAATCTTTTGTCTATTTAAACATGTATCTGAAGCTAGCAACAAAGCCTCAACAAGTTTCCATTTTATAGAAGCTGCACATAAATATTTCACTGGTTGACACACTATTTGATTAAAATTTTACATGCAGAATGGTGTTGATTTATATAATTTTAAGTAACCTTTGATAGAGTTGTAAGACACTTATAAAGCAAAGATTAAATCTGAAACAAAAAATAAAAAATATACACAGAGAATTTCCCTGACTTGATATATTTTACACCTTATGTGATGTGTTAGGTAGTAGTTTTACAACTTGAACTCTTAATAAGGGCATTAAACCCCGTATTCTAAAATCATTAAAAGATACACATAGGCAGTTTGTGCCACATTAAATTTGATGTAGACTTGAGACATATTTATTAGTGGTTATACAGCTCCGTGTCTTGAACCCTTTATTAGGTTACAAATTACCCTCATTTAAAATTTTTTAAAAAATTATGAAGAAACACACTCAGAGTACTATCTCTAGAGACTACTATCTCTATCATATTTGTTAAACTTAAGGTGAAACAAAATTCTCTGAGTTTTGTTTTTAATTTAATTAATAATTTTTCAATAAGTGTAGTTTACACCCTTACCAAGGGTTCAAAACGTAAAACTGTATAACCATTTGTTAAAATATCTCGAGGGGTATTGCTTATATCAAACTGAAGATGAAACTAATTCTCTGAATATTTTTTAAGTTTTTAATAATTTTAGAATAGGGGTGGTTGACACCCTTATCAAGTATTCAAGACGCTAAGTTGTATAAATATAACAGGAGGTATTCAGTGCATTAAGCTCAAGGTAAGTGAGATTCTCTGTGTATATTTTTTAATTTTTTATTTCATATTTAAACTCTCCTTCTTGAGGGTCTTACCGCGCCATCAAGGGTCAACAAAAATTTGTAACTAAATTTTCCAAATCAGAACCCATGTAAAATGTGAACCAAATAGTAATTAAGCATAAACCTGTAAGCTTATTATTTGTAGCATAAAATGAAAAATCGTTGATATTGCTTACTTCAACATGCAAACTATCATCTGTTCAATTTATATATATATATATATATATATATATATATATATATATATATATATATATATATATATATATATATATATATATATATATACAGGGTTACAGGGAAAGTCGTCCTAGATAATTAAGGACGTTATAGTTTAGGTCGTTTCTGACCGATTTGACTCTATGACATGATGTCCTAAACTTAACCGTTTTCGAGATATTGGAGTTAAAGATTTTCTAAAAAAAACATGTTTTTTTTGTGCTTTTATATCGATTTTTTTTTATTAGAGGTTCTCGAGTGCGATTTTTTGGTTATTTTTGGTTAGTCTGTATGCCAAGTATCAAAAATCATCAAAAAAAATTTGAACTAGTTACTAACAGTTTGAAATGGCGGCTTGTTAATGTTTCTAAATTACGAATTTTTACCAAGTGTTTCCTACTTTAAATCAATAAAGAGAAAAAAAAAATGTATGGAAGTTATTCTGCAAATTATTTTAAAAACTTTTATATATATATATATATATATATATATATATATATATATATACATATATATATATATATATATATATATATATATATATATATATATATATATATATATATATATATATATATATATATGTATATATATATATATATATATATATATATATATATATATATACATATATATATATATATATATATATATATATATATATATATATATATATATATATATATATAAATAACCTCGTGCTTGGATTGTTTTAAATAAATGTTAGTAACAATATAACTACTCGGATTTTATAGTAATGCATTTAACTTTATCCCATTAGCGTATTATATGCCTTCGTAGTAAAATGGATGAAAAACAATTTAATTATTTTAAGGTAGAAGTGGTATTATCATAACGTTCACTTTTTATTTAACCATAATAGCATGAAAAAGTATAAGGATTGTCAAAGCCCAAACTTTTCGATTATTACAATGAATGACGCATCAAGATGATAAACAAAAGGATGTTAAAGCACTTCGCATAATCCATAGTTTCTCATGCCTACCTCTTAAACTACTGTTGCCCGTTCTGTTTTATTCCATTTCAATAGAGACTTCTTTGTGAGTTAGTATGATCTGAGTCATTTTATTCTTTTGTTTCTACATCTTGAATGGGTTTCTTTAATTGTAGCTTTTTGATGGATGCTAAAAGTATTAAACCGCCCAGTCATTCAATCAATATTAAATATCATACGTGTGATAATAAGAAGTTAAATATATAAACTGAAAAACATACAATTTTAGATAATTTTGGTAGTACTTTTCTTTTTAAATAAACGTGCTCCGTTTTTCGGTTTACCTTAAAAGTTAGATGGAACTTTCTAAAATGAGTCTGAGATTCTAAGGGTTCTAGTAGTACTTTACTGAAAGTTTCCATCCAGTATTCAAGAAGAAAATACATTTAATTTTATAGCAGGAGTTTCTAGAATAAGCACACATTATAAATTTTGACTATTTTGACTTAAAATGGTCTCAGTAATACACAAAAAAGCGGTTGGAAAAATGCAACCAGAAAGGCATTTATCCTAACGAAATAAACACCATAAATTAAACTAAAGTTGAAACACATTTACTTTCCAACTACGTATAGAAAAAAACCAGGTAGTAGTTTCAAAAATATTGTAAATTTACTTGTGTAGAGTAGTACCAACATTAAGTAAATTTAAACAACTACGGATTTCTAACTTATGGAAATGTTTGACTCTGTAGTTTCAAGTGGTTTGAATGCGTAAAAAGTCAAAATATAACAAATGAATTACACTTTGGAGCAAAGTTTGATAACAATATTTAATTTAAATGGTAGGTATTAGTTACGATAACTTTCTGGAGCAAAATTATATTAATTTTTGTTATCCAACATTACTCTAGTAAGTAATTCATTTCGATGATAAAATAACAGTTATACATATATATATATATATATATATATATATATATATATATATATATATATATATATATATATATATATATATATATATATATATATATCACTTCGTACTGTATCTGCACCTTGTCGTGTCTCTGTTTTTAGAGCAGTGGAGAAGTTTGCATGTATCAAGGCCGCTTGGAATTCACCCTGGAAGATATGGCTAGTTACCGTGCTTTCTGGACATTTTAAGCTGAGATACCAGACTAAGACAAGTATATACATACACACTCGAGGTACGGATGAGCAACACACGCTTACCTGTACCCACTCACATACGCCTGGTCTTTCCCTCAGGGCACAACCAGACATTACACTTTCACAAGCACATCACACACACCACACACACACTTTACAAACATATGCACGGAAAGACACTTACAGGCTCCTGAAATAACAGGAACAAAACATTACATCACACTTTACACAGTCTTAATCCTAAGGTGTTACGCTACCATGCTGAGGGGATGAATGATGCTGAGCCTATTAGTCATCAAGAATGGTGCCTTTAGGGTAATAGGTGACAATCCACAGTAATTAGCATTACATCCATACAGGAGGCACTGCGAATATCGACTTCTTATTTCCTTTCTATTCGTGGGAATTTTATGGCTGAAAATGGAATAAAAACAATCAGTTAGCGGGAAATTTGATGAAGTTCCTCTACTTGAATCTCCGGTGCCAGTAGATATAAATAATAACGACACAACTTTAACATCTGAAAGTGATGTGTAAAGAACCAACTCTGTACTAAATCTTAATCTTGATAAGCTTAGCTTCCGTCATAGGAAAAAAAACAAGCCAAAAAATTTCATCTCTGACCTTCAAGGAGGCTTACGGGACCCCTCCGGTAGAGCTTTTACGGCCAGCCCCCCTCGCGCAGGGAACCCTCACTCTTCTTCGTGGACCGCTGGTAGCAAACGCTTGAGACCCAATTGCCGCAATCTAGGTGTACATCAATTGGAACACAAAAAAGAGAACTGGAGAGTATGGCGGCGCAGTCGCCTTCAATAAAACCCTAACTGCCATCAAACTAGCCATTGTTCCGCAGGATTTCTCAGAGACGCGTCTGATAGAGGAATAATTCGAGACAGTCAAGATGGCGTTATTGAAGACAACAAAACCTGGACGAGAAGGTATTGGGCCAGCCTTCAATAACTGTTACTTTGAAAAAGAACCAGTCACCTTGCCATGCAGAAGAGAGGATACCAGAACTTGGGCTCAAACCTAGGTTCCAAAACTCTCGCTGTGGGAGGGTGCACAGCTTAAAGTGGGGATGGCAAAAGAACTTCTAAATATGACAACAGTTATAATGATTCTCCCAAAAATTCTGAGAACCAAATCACCAAAAGAAATCCTTCAACTGGCATAAATACAGAATGGAGGGTTAAAAATAAAGGAATGGCACATAAAAAATCAAACCACTGGAGACAACGGTGTTACGCTTACGCGACGAAACACCGCTGAATACCCTCGTGAAGTCCAACATGAAAACATGTGTGAGATTATGGAAGGGACCTAGGAGAGTATTATCTTTAGCAAACGGCAGGAGAGGAACAATGGATCGTTCAGGGGAAAGTGTGGTGAACGTAATCACGTACAAGGTGACTGTCAGTGTAAGGAACTAAAATGTGTAAACTGTCTGGACTCAAACCGAAAACTAAATCTATCTCTTGACATCTGTCACTCTGCATTTGATGCGCAAAACTGTCAAACATTGCAACGACACCTGAATTCAGCAAAACTAAAAATTAAGTTGGATAGCGAATAGCAACTAGAGCAATGTACGTCGAGTGAGACGAAAGCACATAGTGTTGTTAGATTGTGTCACCAGAATGTTCAGGGTTTAGGAAATAAGTTTGATGTTCTGGAGGTTAGTTTGGCGCAAGGTCTTGTTGATATATTGTGCATTTCTGAGCATTGGATGACGCATGATAAGTTTAATAAAGTAGGCCTTAAAGATTTTAGTTTAATCGCGAGTTTTTGTCGATCGGAGAATATTCATGGTGGTGTGTTGCGGTGTTTTGCAGGTCAGATCTTCTTTCTGTAAGTAGCGAGTTAAATAATTTGACTAGTATTGAAAAAATTTTTGAAGTTTGTGGAGTCAGCATCTCCTTGCAGAATAATGTACCTATTGGGATATTTTGTATTTATCGATCCCCCATCTATTAATGTAAATAATTTTCTTGAGGAGTTTGCAAATTTCCTAGAAACCAACGTAAAAAATAATAAGCATGAACATATCATCATATGTGGGGACTTAAATATTGATTTTTCTTAGTAACTCTATCGAACGAAACGAATTAATTAATTTGTTGGCTGCATACGGCTTTGCATGCCATGTTGATTCACCTACAAGACTTAATGCTTCCCTGGACTACATTTGTACCAACTTTTGTAATGATGATCATTAAGGCTGTAGTTGATGATAATGGTCTATCTGATCATTCCTATCAATTATTTTGAAATTAATTTAAGACCTCTTGAGGTGTGCGGCACACGTTTTGTTTATAAACGTTTTTTTAGTGCGGCCAACTATAATGAGCTTTACCATTACTTGCGCAAAGAGACTTGGATGTCAGTGTATGAAGCGTGCGATGTCCATGATGCATTTAGGGTTTTTATAGAACTATTGTCAACCTATATAAATATAGCATTTCCTTTAAAAAAGGTTTTCCTGGATAGAAATAGAAAAAAGCCTTGGATTACTCGGGGCATCCGTACGTCTTCGAAAAATTTGAAATTACTTTATAAGTTGGTCGTTGATTCAAATAGTGTCATAATCAAAAACCATTATAGATTTATAAAAAAATATACAAGAATGTTATAGGGACTGCTAAGAAAGTATATAATGATAAGTCATATACCGCCTCTACTAATAAAAGTAAAGCCGTCTGGAATATTATCACAGACACATTATCTTGCAACAATACGAACAGAATTTCTAGTATGATATTTAATAGTAAAGCAACGGATGATAAACTCCAAATTTCTAATGGTTTCAATACATATTTTGTTAACGCACCTCAAAAATTTATGTTGAATCGAAATGCTGATGAGGCATACTTGAATTTTCCAATAAATAACAGTACCATGTTTTTCTCACCTGTCCTAGAACAAGATATATTAAGGATAATAAGATCTTTAAAAAAATCAAATTCATTTGGAATTGACGAGATTTCCAATAATGTATTAAAGTCCATTACTGACTTTATAGTGAAACCACTTTCGTACTTAATAAACGTATCTCTGGAACGTGCAACATTTCCAGATGTGTTTAAAACTGCTAAATACCTTTATTTAAAAAAGGCGATAGTACGTTGTGTGAAAACTATCGGCCTATATCTTTATTAAGTTCAATTTCTAAGGTACTGGAAAGTGTTGTTTTTGAACAAATAAGTAATTTCCTAACAGTATTTCGAATTCTTACCGATTGTCAGCATGGATTTAGGAAGGGCAGAAATACATCTTCTGCAATACTACAGTTGGTTGAAAGGCTTTATGAGCAGCTGGATAATAGTAAAAAGTGCTTTGGACTTTTCATGGACCTAAGTAAGGCTTTTGATTTGATCAATCATAATCTATTAATATCAAAGATGAACAGATATGGACTAAGAGGTAATGTGAGTGACTGGTTACAGTTATATCTAAAAGGTAGAGATCAAGTTGTGGATATTGATGGAGTGAGGTCGAATGGAATGAAAGTTTCTACGGGTGTTCCACAGGGTCCATTCTCGGACCGCTGCTTTTTTCAATTTTTGTAAACGATTTACCGAATATCGTTAATGACCAAAGTAATTTAACCATGTTTGCAGACGATAACAGTTATGTATGCTGTGACAGCACCACTACTTTGGCTCTAGATAAACTTCAGAATATGTTAAGAGTTTTTGAACAGTGGTTCAAAACTAATATGTTAAGTCTTAATGCTGAAAAGACTGTTTTTATAAATTTTGTGCCTAGGGCATCCCAATTTGTTGAAAGTTTTCTGATTAGGACTAATGTAAACGGACATTCCATTGCTCAGGTAACGGAGACTAAATTGTTAGGTGTCTATATAGACAACAGTTTAAATTGGGGATGTCATATAAATGAATTGTGCAAAAGGCTTTCATCGGTGTGTTTTGCCATTTTTCGATTAAAAAGTGTCGTTAACTTTAATACAATAATGTCTTATTACTATGCACACTTTGTGTCTCGATTGAAATATGGCTTAATATTTTGGGGTGCTTCCCCTAATATGGTCAGAGTATTTAGAATGCAAAAAAGAGCAGTTCGAAATATTGCAGGTGTCAGATCAAGACATTCATGCCGTGAACTTTTCAAAAAATTTGCTATACTCACTCTGCCTGCTATGTACATATTGGAGGTTCTGATTTATGTTAAGAGTAATTTGAATAAATTTGTAGCCATGGCCGACATGCATAATTACTACACAAGATATAACAAAAATTTAGTTATGCCAGAACACACATTATCTCTATTTGAAAAGAGTCCCTATTACAGCGGCATAAAGCTTTTTAATAGTCTGCCGACTAGTATTAAATCTTTAAATTTAAGTATGTATAAGAAACTAATATCAAGATTGTTAATTGAGAATGTCCCTTATAGCACTCAGGATTTTTTTCAGATTGAGGACTTTACATTATAAATGTTTGTATGTAAGCTAGAGTACGTGTAATTGTAACTTTTTGGATCTTTATATAATAAATATTTGTATGTTAGCTGCAGTACGTGCAACTGTAAAGCTTTTTAGATCCTTATTTTCACAGGATGTATACATTTTGTGACTTGACTTGACTTTTTCCATACCTTGTATCAGGTCTCATGAAATAAAAGTTTATTTATTTATTTATTTATTTATTTATTATATATCAGTTTTTGCATTGATAGAGTTTTTGTTTTTTGAATCTCTATCATTACGAAAATTTCTTCTTTCTTTGTATTATTTTCATTTTTTAGAATTTTGACAAAATGACAAAACACTGTTGCTTTTTCTCGCCATGGAACCTAAGAATAGTTTTTTTTATTATCGCATTTGTATATCTTTGTATATATTTGTTACATATTGACTCGTCTATCCGATGTGTTCGTTGGTTACATATTTCGATAAACGGACTGAAAAATGCTATTTAACGGTGCTCGGCTCATATGGAGAGGATACCATTTTAAAAAAATCTTAGTTGGCTTTGTAAAGTATTAAATTTGTCAAGTAACAAAGTTTGTGTTATCAGATCTGGGTTCCTCACAAAAAACTAATTTTATTTTTAAAAGATTTTTTAAAAATCCTAAATAGGAAAAAAGTAAATTAAATGAGCCACTTAAAGTTAAAATTCATTTCAATAAATTGAATGCCCTGCATATCGGTAACGACTGAAAATAACTATCAAGTGTTATATATTTTTATAAATTGACCGAAAAATGCTATTTAACGGTGTGCTTACATATAGAGAATACCATTTAAAAAAATCCATGTGTTATCATATTTGGCTTTCTCACAAAAAGAAATAAGTTTATTGGTAAAGAATTTTTTCAAAACTGTAAATAGGAAATGAGTAAATTGAGTGACCAACTTAAAAGTTAAAATTCAGTTCAATAACTAGAATACCCTGTATATCGGTAAAGACTGAAAATAACTATCATAACTATATTTTTATACACGGACTGAAAAATGATATTTAATGGTATACTCATATATAGAGGGTGCCAAGTGGCACGTTTTTTGATATTATATTTGGCTTCCTCATGAAAAACTAAGTATAGTCCTTAAGGAATTTTCTTGGTATGAAGAATGGGAAAATAGTGAATTAGGTGAGACAGAGAAAGTCTCAACGGCAATCATTTCTGTTAGAATTTATAATTACTTACTGAACATAAATTAATGCTCTTCGAATAAAACAGTTGTTGCAATGGTCAAAATAGTGGTAAAAATGAAAAAGGCATCAGAAGCATTTAAGCGAGGCGTGGGTGGAATATTAGGATAATGCATATCTATCAGATAAACCCCATAATAACCCAATTTGTCAAGGAATCAATAAAAAATTGGTGAACTGAAATGTACCTGCACCATAACAATGGACATATTCGAACAGGGCAGATGCATATTAAGCGTGGCATATTTCAGGGTACCTTTGCTTCGCTGTTTGTCACTAAACCTACTCTCAGGGTTGTTAAATCGGCAAGGACTTGGATACAACATTAACGAAAATAAAGCAGTAACTCATCTCTTTATATAGATTAATTCAAACTTTTCGCCAAGGAAGAATGTGAACCAGAACAATCTCTTCATTTGGTCAAAATTTTCAATGATGTTATAAACATGGAATTTGGATTAGACAAGTGTGCTATAGCAACTTTTAAACGAGAAAAATGAGTAAAAATTAACAACGTTACATTCGATGCCGCCATCTCTATCAGAAACATAGAACCCAATGAAACAACTAAATATCTTAACATAGAAAAAGGAAGCATTATTAATGAACTGATGAAAGAAAAACTCAAAAGAGAGTATTACCGCAGAACATGACAAACATCTGACTGATTTGAATGCAAAGAACAAAATATCCGCATCTAACGATACCAGTACTGACATACAATTATGGGATTGTGGACTGGCGAAGACACGAAATACAGCAAATGGACTGAAAAACATGAAAGCTTCTTACTATTGAAAGAATGAATCACCCAAAAACAGATGTGCAAAGACTGTATATTGAAAGAAAAAATGAACTTGAACTGGAATCTGCTTATGATGTCTCAATAGTTGGACTTGATTATAGTCTAAAAGGAGAGAGTTAATAAGCTTATTTAGATAATAAAACAGGAAGCAAAATCTAAATGTTCACTACACAAAGAAGCCACGCAAATTAGAGGGAGTTAACTTCAACATAATATAGGAGACATGCAGCTGTAAGAATAAATTAAAAGCCTGCAAGGAATCTGAAAAAATTAAACTTCTTCAAGATAAGCCGCTACAAGGACAATTTTTTAGAAATCTTAATAAACCAACAACAGATAAAAGCTTAATAGTGGCCGCTCAATATCAGGCACTAAACACTAAATACCGTCAGCGAAAAATACATTGCTGATCAGCATAAATGATATGAACATCAACCAGAGATAATTATCGGACACGCCAAAATTAACAATCATCTGAGATACGCAAATACATGCAAATCGAAAAGTAACTGTGAACTGCCCTGACATAGTAGTTCATACTACTCAGTATATATCACCACTACACCAAACACTTTATTTTTGCACTCGACGCGCGTTTCGCTAACCATGTTAGCTTCATCAGGAGCGATGATTGACTAGAGTCAATCATCGCTCCTGATGAAGCTAACATGGTTAGCGAAACGCGCGTCGAGTGCAAAAATAAAGTGTTTGGTGTAGTGGTGATATATACTGAGTACTACCATTGTGCCAAGATTCCACATTCCCAACTTAATAGTAGTTCATAATAAAGAAACAAAATCATGCTTATTAATTGATGTCTCTATTCCGAATGACGCTTATATAATATTAAAGGAAATTGTAATCTATATGAAATTCAAAAAATTGCACTAATGGGAACAGCACACATTCTGAGAAAAATTATTAGTTGAACAAAAATCCTTATGGAATATACTACTCTTCCGAATACTACCCAGCAACAGTTGTAAAAAATATAAATATAATAATAAGTCTGGGCAGCGGATAAGAATTTGGATCCAATGTATAATCCTGCTGTCGAAGAAGGCGACTAAAAGAATGGTAGTCCTTGCCTCAAGGGGGTCTGTAAGGGTTTTCCTGTCACATATGTGGGTGTATATTCATTGTGATGAATTTTCTGTCCTCATGATAAAGTCGGTTTTCAAAATCATTTGACACCATGTTAGAGGCGACTGACTCATAGTTATCTGGCAGGAAGTTTAAAATGCAAAAAAAAATACTTTAATAAAATGTAAAATTTGTAGAAAACACGACTGTACCACCGGAACCTCTTTTCACGCTCAAGACTTAGGCTGAGGGTCGTGTGTATTAAATAAATTACAGTGTCCCACGACTAGTGGCGAAAGTAGCTTTATGTCAAGTACATTAATAACTGATAAACAGTGGTTGCTTTTCCTGATGCGTTGAAAGTAAGTATACCTCAGACCACAAAAGCTGAAAAGTCGAGGAAAAATGGACAACTAAGATGAATATTGTTATTATACGCTCCTATTATAGTAGTATATTGCTAGGATCCCCTTTTTTGTATATCAATATAACTATGGCAATTTTCCAATCTTGTGGTATCACTCTTTCTATTAGACATTTATTAAAGAGTTTTATTAAGCTGGTGGCTCTCCCTCTTGTAGCATTTCCAGCAGGATGTCGTCTTCTCCTGCGGCTTTTCCATTTTTAATTGGTTAATGGCTGTTTTAATTTTTTAAACTTCGATGTCTGGAAGATCTTCGGAACCGATATTAAGTATCGTTCGGTTGTCCTTTCTTGATCTTCTCAGAGTTTCCTCATCGGCTTTCGACCCGTATAGATCCGCATAGAATGTTTCTATCACTTTAAGTATTTGTGGTATTTCTTCTACAGGGTTTCCATTTTTGTCTATCAGTCTCTTAATCTCCCTTCTGTGTGAGTTTTCCTTTCTGAATATGTTCAAACACCTATTCTGTTGTTTCAGTTCTTCTATCCATTTCTCCTAGTATTCTCTAATATCCTGTTTTGCCATTCTTCTTGCAGTTCTGTTGATTTCAGCATATTCCACCGTATTTTCTTTATTCTATTATTATTATTCTCTCCATTTCTCCAGTAGTTGTTTTGTTTTTTGTGTCAATTTATCCTTTCTTTGTTCTTTTAATGTCATGTGGTTTGCTGCCGTTTCTTTTTTCAATTTTGTCAGTCTTCCATTCATTTCATTTATATTCTCATGAAGCTGTGATAATCCTTTTGTTAATTGTTGTGTTAGTTGTCTCTTATAGTCTTCTTTGTGTTCTTTCAGTGAGCTCGCATCTAATGGTTTTTGTTTGTTACTAAATCTCCTGACTAGTTTTCCATTTAAAAGAATTTTGCATCTTACTAGCTGTAGACTGCTTGTTGTTAAGGAACTGACAGTGTCCACGACATCTTGGATTATGTGCATGTAGTATGTTAGTACGTAGTCTATCTCATCTCAATTTTACCATCTCTGCTCATCCAGGTCCACTTTTGTTCAGTCTTTTTTTAAAAAGTTGTTCGATGCGTAGAGTTGTTCTTTTTCTGAGTAGTTAGAAAGCATGTTACCTCTCTCATTCCTAGTACCAAGTCCAAATGGGCCAATGTATTTTAATTCGCTGTGTCTACTTCCTATTTTTGCATTAAAATCTCCTATAACCAGGGTATACCTCGTTCTATTTTCTGTCGTGCCTTGTGATATTTCTTCATACAATGTTCGCCTGGTCGTCATCGTGGCTCCTTGTCTGTGCGTAAATTTGGATTATTTTTATCGTTATGTTGGAAGTCATTCTTATGGTGGCATATATTACATGGTCTGATATTGCTTTCAGTGTCTATATTTTAGGAGTTAAGCGTTTATGAACCACGATTCCTATGCCGCCGGTATTGTTTTGTTCGTTTCCACTGTAGAACCGGACATGTCCCGAATTTAGCTTTAGGCGGTCCTCTCCTTTCCTTCTACTTTCGATATTCCTAGAACGTTCCACTTTATCGTGTTAAGCTCGTACTCCAATTCAATCAGCCTTTCCTCCTTTCCTAATGACCTAGCGTTGTAAGTAGTTGTAGGGATTCTTAGCACCCCCCGTTCGATAACTTGTCTGGCCTTAGTCAGGGTTAGTCGAATCGCTGAGGACTGGGGGCTTTTCGTGTTTCTTTGTATTTATTCATTGAGAGGAGTTTGGCCCTAAAACACCACGCAGGCAAGGCGTCTTGGTGAGTGTAGGATTCAGCCGCCTCTAACCTGAGGAACCGTCGCTATTTGCAGGCGCTTACTCTGGGTCAGACGCTGCAGTGCATGTTTCGTCCTCGGGAGGTATTTTATTTCCCTCCTACCACCTATATCTAGGAGGCATTCCTCGATCCGCCACTTGAGGACGCGCCCACCAGGGGTTGCAGGCTCCCCTGAGGGTTTATCCCTTCACAACATATCATTCCAAGCAGTTCCCCATATCCCCACTATGGACATCAATCAAACCTACAATTGATCTCGCCCTCTTCAAATATGACAAGAAGTCATGCCCAGTTTCCTTGATAAAGCTATTTTTCTATCAAATATTAAGTGGAAAATACCCAGATTCTTTTCATATTTATACAGACAGCTCTAAAACGGAATCTGGGACAAGAACCGCAATAGTTGCAGGGATGACCATTAAGAAATTTAAGCTAAACCGGATCACATCACTATTTTCCGCAGAGCTAATGACAATCAGGGAGGCTCAGAGATGGGCCATATCATCTAAGACTAGCAAAAAATATCTTATAATCACAGACACCTTCAGTTCTGTACAAACACTAAAGCCAACTTCTCAAATCCTATTTCACTAAATATTACTGACTTACATATACAAATAAGTTTTAACAGAGGCACATACTCATCCTTCCTGTGGGTACCCAGTCACACGGCTATCCACGGAAATAAAAGGTTGAATCTAAATGCTAAATCTGCCATCTTATTAGGTTCTTTCTTAAAATGCATTATCTCGCACAAGGACATAGCAAACTACTTTAAGCATACCTTTGATAGTGTATTTCAACTCGACTGGGATTTACAGGAGGGTTCGAATAAATTGTGGGAAATCAAACCATTGGTTTTTCGCCCTTTTCATCTCACGTCTTTGTCACGCAGAGAGAATGTAATATGGAGAAGAATTGTTATAGTTCATACCTACATTACTCATTCGCATTTATTAAAAAACGAACCGCCACTAAACTGCACAAATTGTAATGCCACCCTTACAATCAAACACATATTTCAATCAAAAGAAGATTCAAATAAAAAGTTAAATATGATCTGATAAAACCGTTGAAACAGATCCTAAAACTTGACCAAACTATGTTTCGAAAAGTTAATTCAATTTAATATTGTATATCGCTAAATGATCCAAGTTATCGACCCGCCAAATAAAACATCTCTATATCTATAATAATAATCCCATGTGATGTTGGTCCGCCATCGGATGCCTCCCTATATGAGGATCAGGTCAAGCTCTCCAGATATGGAGGAAATCGGAGAAATAAAATACCCGGGTTGAACAAAACTAGCAACGCACCAAAGCAGGTGCTATCTGATAGGGTCTGACCCCAGGTTAGTGACGGTTGAATAAGGGTAATCGAAGGCCCGCTGGCAGAAGCTCTCAACTGCATCTACTCAATATGAAATTAATATGGTATTTCTAAGAAATAAACACTATCAAAGTAGACCGGAGCAGCAGGATCCGGATAGAAGCTATCGGGAAGATTTACCTGCAAACGACCTAGGCAACGAAAATGGACAATTATAAGCACCCACAACAACTGCAACGCTCCCGCATAGTAACCTAATACAGACTATATCTTAACCTGGCCTCTCCGGTAACACAGCATTGACATCCATCTCAACAAAAAGCAGAAGTCAACAATGGACGCACGAATAGTACTAAGAAATAATATGTGCCACTATTATGCATTAGAAATAAAAATCGACGGAAATCTCACTAAAGGAACATACACTGTATGGAGAAGAAGAAATCCAGATATTTTTCCTAATATTATTCCAAATATCCTGGCAAATCAAAGACGTTTTAACTTAATAGAAAAAAACTAGCAAATATTGAGCTGGCACAAATCAAAACGAATATCGTTCATCATCTGGGAAGAAGAAATGAAATAGGTGACTTGGAACCTTTGGCTACCCCAGATTAACAAGCACCTCATGACTTATTACCTCTCACACAACCAACATTAGCAGCAACTAACAATCATAATAAAATAACCAAAATGAAGCAAGATATTCTCGAAAGACTGTAAATAACCAAGTTATCAGGCCTAACAAAATATCCGAAGAAACTATCCCTATCAAAACCAGTCTGGCAACAAAGTACTAACAACATATGAGTTACTGTTAAACAGGTTTACATAAAAGTTGACTACTAACTAACTACTAAGGGGAAATACAAGAGACTTGATAATTATTGATACCAGAACAACACATTAGTATGAAGCTTGAAGCAAAAGCACAACGACTCAGAAGATACACGAATAGACCCAAGTATTTCCATCACAATAAGTGAAATAATGAGAATCTTAAAAAATTCTACCGCCATTTAAATAACCAGTACGGAGGGATTTCTAGAAACCGAGGTCGACCATAATGATCAAGCACAGTGAATCCGAGAGCAAAAAAGAAAACATCAGAATATCCCGGTACAGAACTGGCAGGACTTTACAGCGGAAGAAATAACTAAAGTTATATAATGCAGCCATACCTGGAAGTCATCTGAACCTGACTAATTACACAATTTCTGGTTCAAACAATTAACAGCACTTCATGAAGGCCATGGCCAATGGCCATAAATAATTCCTTCAACAACCCAACAAACAAACCACAGAAGATAAAAATTGGATACACATACCTCCTCTCAAAGGGAAAAATACCAAAGACAATGATAAAATGAAAGCCAGGTTTACCAAAGAATACTATACGACAGATCCGGAATGCAGAACTAAACTCACAGAACAAAATTAAAGCCATTAACTCCCTCGCCGTCCGCGTCCCACTCATTGCCTATGGCTTCGGAATAATTGACTGGCTAAGAAGTGATATAGAAAAGGTAGACCGTAAAACGAGGAAATCTCTGACAATGAAGGGCACGCATCACTCTAAAGCCGATGTTGTTAGGCTATATATCAAACGACGGAATGGGGGACGCGGGAAGATTGAGTTGGAGCTATGGTAGGCTCAAATGACAATATCTACCAAAAGAAGGTTAAGTTCTGTAAGGCTGTTAAGGTTTATGATTTAAACAAAGCCAAGCAGAAGCAGCATGCATTTAGGCGAAGTTCTTCGGGAATGTGAATGTGCCGCATAATAATACTAAAAATATCGGAGAGGTGGTCGAAAGAGAGAAGATCTAAAAACTGAAACTGCATGATCAATTCTACAGAAGCCTCAAAAGTGATAAAGATTGAAGTATTGCATGGCTACGAAGCTACGAGATATTATTATTTATATTTTAAAACAACAGGAGAACTGTAAGTGTAGATTGTGTGGGACAGCGAAGACACACATTAGCCATCTTATTGCCAGATGCCCAGCATAATAAAGTTGCTGTTTATGATATAGGGGATACCATATGCAAAGAATTTCGGATACAGGTACCAGAAAAATATGTCCTGTATAAAATAATTAGAAATAATAACTTGGTTCTGATATGAGACATTCTTGTCATCACCGATAGGATAATTCTTGCTAACAGACCAGACATAGTACTTCACGATAAAAGCAAAAATATCTGTTTGTTGATAGACATCTCAGTACTAGATGATAACAACATCATAACCAAAGAGAAAGAGGAAATCAGCAAATACAAGGACCTGAAAATAGAAGTCTATGCATGAAAAAATCGCACTTACAGAGATTGCCCACATAATAAGAAAAGTGCTAGGGCTAAAACATTTGATCTCTTGTTGAGATCGGAATACTGTTAGTAAGAAAAACAGAGAGAAGAATAGTTATATAATAATAATAACAATAAGCTATAAGTCTTGCCGCAAGACACTGTAGCCAGCAATGTTCGAGTACCACCGTTACGCGTAGGCGGTACTACCAGGGGTGCCAGCTGTCCGCCATCCTATCTTTCTAATTCTTAAATAACAAAACTACCTTACTCCTATTACCTTATTTGCCTGAATAACACCTCTTTCTTCCCAAAATATTAGGGAAAAGACTCCCTACTTCCGTGCGGGCCCGAGTTAGAATAGTCCTGAAGCAGGTCCTGTCGGGTGTAAAAAGCGACCAAAAGGGTACACGACTGAAGGGCTAACCTGTCTTCCAGTAAGTATGACGGGTTCCTAAAAGAAAAGCCCATGCCTGGGACGACAGCTCGAAAATAACTGAAAAGGCCGAAGTACTACACAAAATTAGATTTAAATTATTTAAAGCGTTAGCAGAGTTTGACGGAATAGATCCGAAAGGTAGACCACCTATCCCAAATAAAAAAAAAATAGCAAGAAGAAACTAGCAACTACGGCGAATTTACTGGATTCTTAAATTCTGCCCCAGTATCTTGAAGAAAGTACCAGTTTCAATAATTTACATACAGCCATATACGCGGCAGCAGCAGCTGCAACTAGAGTGAATGGATATGACATCAAGCAAAATCCAAGAAAACATGGAAGGAAAAATTTTATAGCAACTTGGCAAAGACGATTAAATAACAAAATTACGAAACTGACAAAGGATCTGGGCAGGCTCACTGCATACGAAAAAGGACAGCGTAGTAAAAACTTTAATGTCAAGTCGAGACCATTAAAGAAAAGACAAAAATGCATGCTGCACATGTTCCAAATATAGTAAAACAAAAGTTATGAAATCTCTAAATTATTGAAGAGATAAGGGAGTACAATATATATATATATATATATATATATATATATATATATATATATATATATATATATATATATATATATATATATATAATATATATATATATATATATATATATATATATATATATCGTGAACTCCTGGAAAATTCGTCGCCCATCAATAGAAAACCCCTGAAGGAATATCAGATTAAACAATTTTGGGAATCCATGTGGACCAACTACATCACCCATACTGTAGATGCTTACGAGGAAAAACGTATGCAAAGGATTAGACAGATGGATAATATTGTTATTTATAATGCTGAACTTCTGCAGGTAATAACTAACTCGTTTAACTGGAAGACAGCTGGAATGAATTGCGTTCATAATTTTTGGTACAAAAGATTTAAAAGTAAAATGCCAAACTAGCTCTTACAAGATATTACGTTATTACTTCCTAAAGACACTAACACGGAGGATTCTGTAAAATACCGACCGATTACATGTCTCCCAACAATCAACATTTATATTTTTACTGTTGTGTCGCGGAAAAGATCTGTGAACACAATTGGAGAATAATATTGCTTCCGAACAGAAGGGGTGCATTAATAAATCTGAAAAATGTATGGAGCAGCTCTTGATCGATTTAGTCATGATAGAACAAGCATGTATAAACAAAGAAACCTGAATACAGCATATATAGAATACTGGAAAGCATTTGATTCGGTACCACATTCCTGGCTGTTCTTGAGGTATATAAAGTTGCCCCTTAACCGAGTCATTTACACCAGTATGTAAAGTCTCGATAATCAATTCAGTTAATGCTTAGTTATAAGGAAGGTACGATTACAACTGGTCATCTCAAAATTTAAATAGGTATGTTCCAAGGAGATTCTTTAAGCCAACTTTAATTTGTCTATCTTTAAATTCCCTCTCTAATATACTAATTGCACGTAAAAATGGATTTGCTTTCAAGAACCAAGGAGAAAGTCTTACACAGGTGACAGATCTAATGTACATGGATAACAATAAAGTCTACGCCAGATTTTTCATCTCAACAAGTGCAAAACTCAAATGACTATAAGAGATAAACACGATGCAAAGGCTTTCAAACTACAACACGTTAACCGTATTGAACCCATGAATGAAGGTTAATGCGAACAGACCACAAAATTTTGAAAAAGAATACTTAAAATGACTTTAAGACTAAACTAAATGTGAGAAGAAGTCTATAAATAAGTATGTAATTCCGGTCCTAATATATACATTTGAACTGATCAAATTCACGTAGATGTATATTGAAAACATCAAAAGGAGGACACGAACTACTCTAACATAATATAGACCCCACCAACTCCAGGTCAATCATGGAAAGGCTCGCAATATCAAGAGTTTCGGGTGAGAGAGGCTATATGAACATCAGCAATTTAGATTGCAAATATTCAAAATTATATATATTATAAAGCAAGTTATCTAACTGATGATGGATACATGTGTTTAAACTTGAATATAGTCACTCCCCAAGACTACAGTATTATAAAGTAGGAGTGCCTTGCCTCAAAAACGATCTTATGGCAAGAAAAAGCTCTGCACGAAAGACATTTTTGTGAGATGAACCCAGAGTACGTCGACCTGGAGACTAAAGCAGAGAGAACTCCTGAGACAGAAGGTTTCTTTATGGCTATTCAAGATCAGGTGGTTGCTACTGCAAATTATTTTAAATAAATAGTGGGAGATTTGAGTGTGGCTGATGATAGATGACGGAGGTGTTCTCCGCCTTCTGAGACTATATCGCACACCTTCTTCTCTTACTAAGAACTTATCAACCCCAAGTCTTTTCCTTTTTCTGGTCACTGAAAGGCAAAAATCAATGATTTAAAACACTTCTCATATTGTCTGCAAATTTTTAAATAGGCAAAAGATAATTATCATCCTGCCTAGGTCGACGACCTTTATAGTTATATCGGGTAAAGCAAGAAGAAAACGAATAATAACAATAACCTTAATACACAATGGTAATAGCGTTTGTGCTAATTGGCTTAAGCCCATCAGCCAAAAATGGAACCACATTGGTCAAATGTGAGAAAGAAGAACAATAATAATAATGAGAACAAGAAATCCCATCCCTCGTTTAATCTTCAGAGCATGCAATCAATCCTCAACACAGTAAATAGGCACATAATACCCCAGTACATAACAGACTTAAGCACAATCGAAGATATTCACACAATAATATACGCAGCAATAATCACCACTTTAACACTAAAGAATCAAAAACTTACGCAACGACAAAGAAACCACAATAGCACAAAACCAAAATTCAAAATTGCAAATAAAAATAGAAAACAAAATCAACAACATCAGAAGAGATCTAAGACATCTTACCCAGTTTATAAACGGGAACAAGTCCAAACGTGACACACAGGGTGTAAACACGATCAAATCCAAATTTCCCAACCGAACTGCCAGAAATCCTTGATACTTTGAAACAAAAACTATCTTTATATCCCGTAGATAACTCCGTAGATACAAAGAATCAAACGAGAGGAAAGACACCAACGACCTCTTCCTAAGCGAAAAAGAGTTCTACCGAAAAACTATGTACAACGAACAGACAACCGTGACTGAGCCACCAAACAAACAAGAACTCACAGATTATTGGAAAAGTATCTGGTCAGAACCCAAACTACACAATAATAACACCCCCTGGAACAAAGCCGAAGAAGACAAACATACATGTGACAGAACAAGAAAATTCCACATTAACTACACAAGAAATTACAGAAACAATCGAACACACACAACTGGCCCCTCAGGGGCTGACAACCCCGAGGTACCTAGTCATGTTGTGTTCGTCCCAGTTCGTCCATAATAAGTCCATGTCATTTGTTTCTTGTTTCGCAATCCCAATGTGTTAAAAAACCGTGCAGAGGCGATGTATGGCTCAGCTAGAATGAGTCTCTAACGGTTCCTGCTGGACACCGGGCGAAATCCGACAGTATGTAGCCTTGCCATGACACCCAGGCTTTATCATGGTCGACCAACCACTTCCTAGGTTACTCGTGGGAATCATATGCCCCAATCAAACAATAAAACACACGGGTCTAAAAGACCCAGAACAGAGTCTATCCCTAATTCACCAATCCTACCTACCTTTGATTGCTTTTTCAAAATCAATCTAATCAATGGTTTTTTTAAAAAATACTTCCCCATTCATCTTACATAAAGCTCTTGTTGCACAATTTGGTCCTCTTGAGGAAATAAGAAAATTGTCGGATGGATCGCTATTAATTCAAGTCTGCAATGAAAACCAATCACGCATCGTCTCCAGTTTAACTTAATTACTCAATCAAGAAGTTTCAACATCACGACACAAAACCCTCAACATCATAAAGGGAATTATTAACTAATAAGATCTGGTAAATTGTACTGATGAGGAAATTTTAGAAAGCTTTTGAAGAGTCAGGGCGTATCGGAAGTTTACAGAATACCCCAAAAAAGAGGTTCTAATCAACCCTCATACACTTCTATTCTGTCTTTTACACTCCATCAGCTACCTCCCAAAATATTTGCTGGATGGTACTCCTTGAGAGTCCGCCAATACATTCAGAATCCGATGAGACGCTTCCACTGCCAGAGATACAGCCACACAGCTGCCAAATGTGCCCACTACCCTCTATGTCCATTATGTGGACACGCTCTCCATCCAGATTCCTCCTGTTCAAAAACTCCCTACTGCATTAATTGTAAGGGATCCCACTCGCCTAAATATAAAGGTTGCCCCCATTTCAAAAAGGAGTTTGAAATTCAGAAGATTAGAACTTTTGAAAAGATTTCCTATTTCGAAGTCAAGAAAAAATATCTAAGCACGAATCGTTCCTTTACATTATCTTACAGCGCCGTATTCAAAAGTTCCAAGCCCTCGCAGAAAACTATTTCTATGCAGTGTAACCTTATTAACACAGCCTCTCCCACCCCCTCGACCCCTTCTACCACCCTTCCTCCATCCACTCATCCAACTCCAACTCAACCCCCTCCCCTAAACCCACCCCTCATCCTGCCTTCTCTTCCTTTTCCGTTAACCCACTTACCATTGATTCCCCTCCCAACCCTAATTTCAAACCCTCCACTTCCTCCTCCAAAGACTCCTCCAAAAACTCATCAAAAACCCAACCAACCGTCAAACCTTCTTAAATAAAATTTCCAAGACTTAACATTTCAAACCCCACAAAACCTTCCAACCCTCCCGACACCAAAAAGAAATCCCCTCGATCCAATAGATCAAACTCCAATTCTTCAACAGAGTCCATACTCGAACTATCTACCCAGACATCACTATGGACATTGATCCTCGTCCTACGAATAACAGAAGAGCAAGAAGTGCCAAATAAGTCCTTGCAACAAATTCCTTCTTATCCTCCAATGGAACTTGAACGGTTTCAATCCTAGGCATGAGGATCTTTATCTATTAATTAATCTTTACCGTCCATCTGTTCTAGTCCTTCAAGAAACCAAGCTTTAAAAATAAATCTGACCAAACAAGAGCCTCGGGAGGGGCGCTATATTTTCTCATAGATCGATGGACCCATCGATCTGCGTTGTTGTTACCATAAGAAACACATACCGCTTCCCCATAACCATTTGTTGCTTATACCTCACTCCAAACTCAGATTGTTCTCAAGTCCTTGTGACAGAACTAATCAATCAACTCCCCACCCCCTACCTAATCATGGGGGATTTTAACGCTCACGATCCACTATGGGAATCTACACATATCTCTACTTTAGGAGCCACAATAGAAAACGTCATTCTACAATCAAACTTAGCTCTGCTCAACAATCCTTCATCCACCTTCGTCAGTTCATCCACTGGCTCGTTTTCCTCCATAGATATAACATTGAGCAGCCATTCCATTGCATCTTCTTTCATGTGGGATATCCTCTCTGACACTTTTGGGAGCGATCACTTCCCAATATTACTATATCCCACACCCAACAACGAGCATTCCCACTCAATCCCAAGATGGAATCTTTCCAAAGCCAACTGGGATAGCTTTACCTCTGCTCTGCTACCCCCTAGGACCAATCCATGGCAGACTGACACTTTCATTCAGGAATTCACAGAAAACATCCTAAAAGCAGCCCAAAAACACATCCCTCAAATTTTTCTCAACCATAATAAACTTCCTGTTCCTTAGTGGACTGATGAATTCTCCCGAATTCTACAAGAAAGGAAAAAGGTTCTAAACAAATTTAAACGCTCACCATCTACCGAAAACTTAATGACATTTAAACGCAGAGAAGAGCTCAATCCAAGAAGATATTCAAAATAGCCAAGCAAAATTCCTGGAGAAGCCTCATTTCCTCCCTGAACTCCACTATAACAGCTGGTCACTTGTGGAACCTCATAAGAAGGATGAAAGGAATTGAATCCAATTCCATCCCTACTCTCCAGTCAACAACAAATACATAACAGACTTGAAGGAAAAATTAGACACAATAGCCACTACTTATCAACAAATTTCAAACCCCTCTTCGTCATTTGTGCCCTCAATCCCTACTTTCCACACAGACAACTCACAAGCTAACAATGCACTATTTTCCGTAGATGAACTTCGCTCTTCCATTAAAGCCTCTAAAAATTCAGCACCTGGTCCAGATACAATATCTCTTCCGATGTTTCTACACCTAAATGAGAATATGTTGACCTTGCTGCTCAGCTATTACAACCACGTCTGGAACAACTCTAAATTCCAAAATCCTGACTGGCATAGTCATACCCATTCATAAGGCAGGCAAACCGCGCTCTTCTCCAGAAAGCTATCGCCCTATTACTTTAACAAATCACTTAGGGAAGATCATGGAAAAATGGTACAATATCATCTCTCTTGGTATTTAGAATCAAAAAACCTTTTATTAAATCAGCAGTTTGGATTCAGAAAGGGTAGGTCAACCATTGATCATCTAGTATCCCTGGATATGGATATTAGAATGGCAATTCACAGAAAACTTCATACTAGCTTAGTCTCCCTTGATCTCCATAAAGCATTAGATTCATTAGATAATACCACAATCTTGAACCAAATGAAGGACCTAAATCTCACGGGAGCCCTCCCAAAATACATAAAAAATTTTCTTTGACCCAGAACATATCAAGTAAGATCGAACAACATACTATCAAACACTTGCAAACAAACACTGGGTGCCCCCCAGGGATCAGTGTTAAGTCCAACTCTTTTTAACATTGCCATGATTTCACTAAGAAGCATCCTCAAACCCCCCATCAAATACAAACTATTTGCCGATGACATCATCATATACATCTCGAGCTCATCGTCAAACGAAAATACCACCATCTTGCAAGCTTCAATCACTACCTTAAATGAATGGATCAAGAGCAAAAATTTATCCTTCTTTCTATCTAAAACTTTCATCACTCACTTTTGCAAAATTAGGAGCTGTCCGAAATTAAACCCATTACATATTGACAACAAACCTATTCCAAACTCTACAACTTCCAGAATCCTAGGCCTAACTTTTGACAACAAAATGAATTCGAACGCTCACTTTAAACAACTCAAGTCCCGTACCAACCAAGACCTAATTGTACTCAGAGCCATCACCAGCACTAATTGGGGCGCTGACTTCCCAACGTTAAGGAAACTCTACTCCTCTCTTATCCTCTCTAAGCTTAGATATGGTGATCTTGTGTACGATGCTGCCAGCCCAAATTCCAAGAGATCTCTGAACACGATTCAAAATAATGCTTTAAGAGTAATGACTGGAGCTTTTAGGACTACTCCAATCCCTAGCCTTCAGTGCATGGCTTCCATTCCCCCTTTATCTCCTATCAGGAACCTTTCACTAATGCAATACTACACATCAACATTGCATGAAAGAATTTAATACCCACTCTAAATCTAATGTACATCTTCCAAATCTAGCATTACCGACTAAGTCCATTCCTGACCGTATCAATAAATTCCTCACTCTTCACAATCTCTCACCACCGCTTTCATTTTAGCATACTTTCCCTTCTTGGTCCTCTCCAAAACCGCTAGTTGACTTTTCTCTTCAATTCCAAATATTAAAAATCTCAACCCCTCTGAAAAAACAAAAATTTTTGGAAAGATTGCACACTAATTATCCCAATTTCTCTATCATCTACACTGATGGTTTTAAGACAGAAAATGGAGTGGGAGCTGCACTAATTCACAATAGCAGCTCTCACTGCACTAATACAGCAGAACTCTTCGCAATGAAAGAAGCCACTAAAATTGCCATTAAAGATTGTCACCTGACTACTCTTTGAGTGCTCTTAAGTCTATTTCCTCCACTAAACCAAATCAAGCATACCTAAGACCTACCCTTCTATACATCGCCAAAATCAGAAACAAGAAAATAGCTATCTGTGGATACCCGGCCACAGAGGCATAAAACGCAATGATCTGACTGACAAAGAAGCCAAATTGATATTCATATATCCAAGGCATTCGACCGTGTTTGGCACGATGGATTGTTGGCTAAGCTACGCTCTTCTGGTATGTCTGAAAAGTTTTGTTTGTGGCTCTCATGTTTTCTCAAAGAGCATTCGTTACGAGTGGTAGTCGATGAATTTCTTTCTAACCCCATACTGCCTCCTACTCTCTTTCTTATTAACATTAATGATCTGCTAGAAAACAGTAGAAACCCAATATGCTGTTCTACAAGTGACAGTACGCTTATCTCTTCATTCACCTTGAATGCTCGAACATCGGCTACTTACGCAAATATCCGCAGATAACAGGAAGTCGTTCAACTTAACAAAGACTTTGGGTGAGAGCAACCAAGCAGAATTTAACATGACAAAAACCTAGGCGGCAGTTTTTTTCTAAAAAAGTTAACGGTGCTGAAGCCGAGATAGTTATGACGGAGCACTCCATTCCTCTAGCAAGGTTACTCAAATTTGGGAGCAAGTATGTCTTGACATGATCATATTGCAGGCATAACCAAGAGAGCTTCTAAGAACTGGGACTATTATTTCGAACTAGAAAATTTTTCACTCCACAACAACTGTCAATTCCGTACGAAGCTCAAATTCGGCCAACTATGGAATGCTGCTCCCATGTTTGGGGCTCTGCTCTCAAACATACACTGCATTTATTGATTCTATTCAGAAGTTCGCCTGTTCGCCTAATTGGAGACCTGGAACTGGCCAGCAACTTCCTTTCGTTGGAACATTGAAGAACGGTGGGTGACTTGAGTTTATTCTACAAATATTTTCATAGAAAGTATTCGATGTATTTAGCACGCTTAATTCCTCCCAATTCGGTGCGTGCTAGGAATACACTAATACTTCGCATCCGTACGAGGTTCAGCTTGTTACTTCTGGTATAACCCTTTTCAAGCAGTCTTTTATATGGAGAACCTCATCCCTTTGGAATAATTTGCCCAGGACTGTGTTTCAGACCGAGTACAATTTACAGCGATTCAAGACCAACGTGAATTGTTTTTTCCACACACGTGGCGCTCCTGTAGCGTTTTAGGAATTCGCTGCAGCACGTGCGCTATAATATTTGCCGTGAGGTTTTATCTCTTTATATATTCACTCCCTACAGTATACACGCCATTATAAGTTCCACATTCTAAACAGATCCGTACGCACAGATATTTTTGTTAATTACACGTAGAAATGATGCAATCCTGTATTGCAATTATAAAAGCCTCCGTTTCTCCATATAATTCTCCTCCAGTCAATTAGTAGCATGACATTTCAACTTGTCCATGTTCTAATTCTCGTGGATATTTTCCATGAATTATTTTTCTCTGCCAGATATTCCGACTTCCTAATAGGGTCGACATATTCCATAAAGCGGGTTGTTCCAATCGATGAATCAAATATTTGTTCATTTCACTTACAACTTCGTGCATTAGTAACATATGTGCTTTTCATGGACATATTTCTTTAAGGAGTTTATCTGCTTATTATGCTGAAAGGTCATATTAACGGGACCTTTGCCTCAAAATTTTCTAGGTATATAGAGTCGTTTTTTGGATGATGTTTCCCATGCTCCGTTAAATGAACACGTATCATTCTATTCGCTTATCTCTTCATTCACTTTGTTTCAAGGTTGGTATTGGGGTACGTTACTACCCAAAACGAGCAAGTTACTATTTATTCAATTGTAGTTTTTTTTTACTGTAGCTTCAAGTTTACCATCCAGAAATTTCTCGATAGATTTATTGTAAATTTTAAGGTATTATATTGTTCATAGCCTAGGTATTTACATTTTTCTTTATACCCAAGTATCTGATATTACCATCCTCTTGTAAGTTTTCATAAATATTAATTTTATCTCGACTTGCAGTCAACTTTGTGCATTTTTCCAGCTCAAATTTCATTTTAATATCATTAAATTAATGTGTCAGCTGCAAGAGTCTGTTTATCTTGGATTCTGACTCTACATAATGTTTCAAAAAAAATCTACTTAGAACAGAAGACTTATTTAATACTCTTTGTTATGATGCTTCACGGAATACGCCAATTTCGAACGTTGTAGGAGTCTAGATAGTGGGTTAAGAATAAATCACAGCGGATTCAACGCATTTCCCTGGAAAATGCCGTTCTAATATTTATTTCTTTTGTCTCCACTTCATGTCCATCAATATTTGATATTAATTTTTTCCATGAGTTCATGAACAATTTAAGAAACCTAACGATGTTTTTGTCTACTTCATAAAGTTCTAATGCTCTAATCAACCATGAGCTCAGTATACTGTCAAATGCTTTTTGATAATCAATTCATGCCACAGCGTACGGACGTTCGAGGCTCTGATAAATATACGCTGCGCGAGAAAAAAGTAAACAAAAAAAAAAAAATACGATTCGAGTGTACAATACCACAGTGATAAGAAGCAAAGGAAAAAACAGCAAACCACAAATATGAATATTTTACCGAATTTCAACGGGCCTGAATTTATTCATTGTCATCCAAATATATCTAACAACAATAACATCAATAATATACAGGGTGTACCAATACCCAACAACCAAATTCCACAACTTTACCACTTTCAACCTCCGAGTCAGCCCTTACGTACCAACACAAAATCAATATGCAAATCAAGCGAACAAACAGCAAATACAACACGTTACTACTATAGAATGACATCAAATAGTGATGAAGAAATAGATGAACCAGAAGCAAATAAAAGTCCTTGGCAATAAATAAAAAATACCAAAAGGAGGAAAATTAATGTAAACAGCAGTTAGAACATTACTTTAACTAATAGATACAGTCAATTAACTGAAAAAAGCATAGATACCACTGCAGACAATCAAAATTAGTTCACAAACCTTTTTCAATATTTATTTATGGATTAATTAATTATGAACAAATGGCAAATAAAATCAGCGAACACAATAAAAATTAACTGTAACATCCCTGACATTTACAGGAAGCTAATTCACTTTTTACGAGAAATAACATAATACTTACCAACCGAAGGAGGTGCGGGCCTACTGAGTAGTCATCAGACATTTACACCACTCAACCAACATACAAGATATAAAATCTGAACTGGATAAAGAAGGACACAATGTCAGAAACATTATGAATGCAAGAAGTAGACTCACAAAAGAGTCCTAAATTTATTTTTGGCGGACATAGAGCCAGCTGACAATAATAAGAAAATATATAAATTACGAGGAATTCTGATCAGAACAATACAAATAGAACCACCAAAAAAAAAAACTAAAGGAATAACGCAGTGCATGCGCTGTCAACAGTATGGGCATACAAAAGCATACTGCAACAAACCATATTCATGTGTAAAATGTGGGGAGTCTTACTCCACAGAGAGCTATAAAAAAACAAAAAACATTCCATCAAAGTGTGCACTATGTGGTGGACCATATCCAGCCAACTATAGAGGCTGTGGGCACTACCTCCTGAAAAGACCACACAATATAAACAACAGGCTTAAAATACAACCAACTGTAAAATATGCTACCTGCAAACCACAGTCACCAAATGTCGACAAATCCAACATATGCAAGCGCATTAAAGACCAGTAGAAACCAACAACAAGACGAAAGTACCAGCATTACCATTATTAACAAAATTCTAGAAGAATTTAAAGCAATGTTTCAACAGCTTATTCAACAAAACAGCACAGTATTAAACATGCTTACAACGATGATAAGCAAACTTTACTAACTTCATCAGAATAGCTCAATGGAATGCCAATGGTATTCTGCAACATAAAAACGAAGTTGAAATATTCGTTCATCATAATTCCATATATGTACTCCTAGTAAGTGAAACACACTTTACGGACCGATCTTACTTCCAATTACCACATTAAAATACCTATTACACCAATCATCCAGACAATATCGCCTACGCTGGTACAGCAATAATTGTCAAAAAAACCCTCAGACACTACGAACTATCTAAACATGCAAAAGATTATCTGAAAGCCACAATAATTAAAGTACAAATGCTTCCATATGAACTAACAGTTGCTGCTACCCCCTCGACATAACATTAAAAAAGAGCATTTCAATGACTTTTTTGAAACGCTAAGGCCAAACTTTATTGCAGTAGGAGATTACAATAGTAAATATACTTTATGGGATTCTGGCCTGATAACAACAGAAGGCAGGGAGTTGTCAAATCTACTGCAGGAAAAGAACTATTCATATCTGTCAACCGGCACGCCCACCTACTGGCCTGCTGACCCCAATAAAACTTAAAATCTATTGGAGTTCTATATAACCAATGGAATCTCGTCTCCATACATGGATGTTGAGCCCAGCTATGATCTTTCATCTGATTACACGCCAATTATTGCAACAATTAGTGCCCTAGTTATCCACAAGGACTTACCTTCAAGACTACACAACAATAGAACCAATTGGGAAACTTTTCGGAATAAGTTGGAAGAAAGTATAAATATTCTTACCAGCCTTAAAATTCCGAATGAAGTCGAAGAAGCACTAATAGTATTCGTGGAAAAACTGAAACAAGCAGCTCAATAGTCTACACCAAGTGCAAAATAAGGAGAAAAATCAGTAAGGTTCCAATTGAGATAAAAAAAAGCTTATCGCAATAAAAAGAAAAGCAAGAGCAAGATGGCAACAAACCCACGCCCCGGTAGATAAAAATAAATTCAATCGCGTAAGCAACAACTTAAAGGTGAAATTAAAAGAAGCACGAGAAAGGTCTTTCAGCGACTACATTACAAATCTTAGCACATATGACAACTCCATTTGGAAGCCCATCAAATCTAAAAGAAAACCTGCACAACTGCTCCCCCTGTCGTCGAATAAGCCAGAAGTGACAGAGAGAAAACGAAACTATTTGGCGAGTACCTTGCTGAAGTATTCACTCCAAACGACCACGAACTGTACGATGAAGTAAACAGAGAACTCCGCTACATACCTCCAAATACACCTCCAATTAAAGCCTTCACTTTAAAAGAAGTAGAAAATGAAATTAAGTTTCTAAATATTAAAAAAGCACCTGGAATAGATGGAGTAACACCTAAGCTTATACAAAAACTTCCTAGCAAAACAGTACGATTACTCACATACTTATTTAATGCAATACTAAAATTAAAGTTCTGGCCTAAACAACTAAAAATGGCTGAGATAATACTGATTCCCAAACCAAGAAGAGTCCAAACAGAAGTGAAATCATATCGACCAATAAGCCTGTTACCGGTTATCTCAAAACTGTTGGAAAGACTATTATTGCAAAGATTAAATTTTGATCTACCAGCAATGAACGGATCCACTCTCATCAGTTTGGCTTTCGCCAATCACACTCAACCGTACAGCAAACTCACCGAGTAACACAGGTAATTAACCAAGCATTTGAAGAGAAAAAGTACTGTACCTCAGTCTTCCCAGACATTAGCCAAGCCTTTAATAAGGTTTGGCATGCTGGCTTACCTTACAAAATCAAGATGGTGTCTGTCTGTCTTATTTCAATCTCCGAAACTCCGAAAACTACCCTGTCAAATCAGGAGTCCCCCGAGGAAGTGAACTGGGGCCGATGCTGTACGTGCTCTACACTGCTGATATACCAATCACAGACGGCACGATAATAGGAACGTTCGCTAACGACACTGTAATAATGGCCACTGACGAAATTCCAGCAAACGCCACTAATAATCTCAATTCATGAAGATGTACGAATACCCTTTGTCAAGGACGTCATCAAATCAATTAGTACAAGACATCACAGGAGAATCGAAAACCACACACTCTATTACACCCACTCCTGGACCAACTAAACGCAAGGAGACTCAAGAGGCAATGGCCACTAGAATTAATAGAAACTAAGAGGATCCCTCGCTGGAGGAATACTCGCCACGCCAATGTAGAGCATAACGGCTCTAAAGCTAGCCAATTAACTTATAGAATGTACTTATAATTTTGATTGTTAATAAACTAAATAAATAAAAAAAAAAAAAATATCATCCGACATCCCTGTGTGTCAGTTCGTCATCCCCTTTGTTTTTCTGTTTACAATGTTTTGTAACTATAGGAGTTTGCTGATCTTGTTTGCTATATTGAAGTAATTATTTTCTATATAGTTGGTAAACATGTTATCGGCCTAGGTGGTCGGTGTTGTTCGGTTTAGGTTTCATGACAGCTATTTCCTTTGTGTATATTGGAGTTTTTTTCCCCTATCAAAACCCGGGCAATTCGGTCTGTAAGAATATTCTGTACATTGATCTTTTGTACTAATAGTTGTGAATACAGTCCGCTTTCCAGTTATGACTCTTTTCAAGTGTCGCCCTATTATTCAGTAATTTGTACCTGTTCCTTATTACTTTCTCTGAATAAAGATTCTTCTACAAGATAGTAAGTGCAACATCACTTGGTGGGTTCTTATAAACTTCTTCCACCTTCTCAGGTTTTTGATAAAATATTTTTTTCATCATTGCTGAACTCTGTGTTTTCGATTTTTCTTCTAAAGATTTTATTATATCTTCGGGTTCTTGTTCCCACTGCTGAGATGTTTTGTTTAAGGTAACCTTTGTGAGATCTTAAGGCGCTTTTAATTCTAGGCTGATTTCGCATTATATTTTTTGGCTTCAGGTAATTCTTTATTTTCTTGTTGGGGGCTTTGGCTACGGTCGCCGTTTTTTCGGTGTATTATTTTTGTAATTATACCTGTAAATTTCATAACTTTATCCTCAATTCTTCTTTTTCAGACTTTTCTTCCTGCTGTTATAATAATTCACCACATATACATTATGGTAGTTAGTGATGCGCGGTATAAGACAGTTTGTACCCTTTTGATATTATCATCAGGAGCCAGGATCTCAAGGATTTCCCTATTTAATATATTTATACATTCTCTCGTCTCTTTGTTAGGTACGATTTTTGACAATTTCGGAGCTACTTCCAAACTGAATTCATCGTAGAAAACTACGTTCTTTTGAGACTTGGCTATTAGTTGATCTGCTAATTGATCTTATTTTGTTTCAGATTCTCCGAGCAATATTCAATTTGAAAAGTTCTCAAGAGTTGATGATGTGGACTTTTTTTGAGTTAGTTGAAATAGTTATTATTATTATTTTAAAGCGAAAAAAAAGCGACAGATCATGTGACTCCCACCAATACAGGCTGTCACGCGGTATGGTTTGAAAATCATGCCTCACGTCCGTTGGGTTGGGAATCATCGACCAAATTCATATTCTTGAGCAACTAGAAAAAATGAAGAATAACTACCCTCTACACCTTCATTGCGAGTGAATCAGTCGAGATACAGCAAACCACTATATTCTTCAGGAATGGGTTTTTAATTTTTTTTTTTAACGTTCACCTCCTAGCCTGAATAGAGATATTATAATCCTTTTTAGATAGACATCAGCGAGGATGTCGTAATATTCGTCAACGTTGTCCAAATACCGAAACAGACATTTGTACTTCACAGCATTTTTTAAACAATGCAGTAGGGTGCCATGGGCGTTATTGCATTTCTACAACTAACTAATTCTTATGTATTTGATCAAGGCAAATATACTTAAATAAATTAATAAATAAGTACACTGACTTGCCGGCCCGATAACCACTGAGCTAGAACCGGCACATTTAATTCCTTCCTCCTCGCCTGAATAGAGATATTATAATCCTTTTTAGATGGACATCGGCAAGGATGCCATAATATTCGTCAACGTTGTCCAAATGTTGCAACATATATTTGGGAGCCGCCACATTTAATTCCTTCTAAAACTGTGATGTCTAGGACCAGCATTATTATTTTTTTTGTTTTGTACTCATTTTGATTGTTACATTTGTTTCTGGAGGTGCTGAAAACTGAATTACATTGTTGTTTGATTGAAAAGTACTACAAGTACTAAAGGGTAGATTGAAGGCTTGTAAAAAACAAGGCAAATAACATTTTTTTTAAAAAACAAAAATTTATATATCACCATAATCTCCATTGAACTTATGATATTTAGCCCAGATAGATTCAAATTTTTTTATTCCTTCAGAAAAAAAATTATTTCGAACTGTGCCTAACACTTTTGGTTTACATCACAGAAAAACCTCTTAATTTGATGAAAATATCTTCCCCTAAGCCAATTTTTGTGGTTTGGAAACCAAAAAAAAGTCACTTGCGAAAAATTTGGAAAATAGAGTGGGTGGGTAACTATTTCGAAGCCGAGCTCTTGCACTTTTGCCATTGCAACCACTGATGTAAGTAGGCGTATAGTCCTAATCCAGCAGAACTTTTTTGTGTTGTAAACTTGGTCGCTTCCGCTTCAACTCTCTATGAAAACGGTCCAGTAAACTTGCGTAATAACAGCCAGTTACTGGTTTACCCTTCCCCAAATAGTCACTCATGATGATGACCCTGTGAATACCGAAAAACAGTTGCCATCACTTTTTCTGCCGATGTTTGTCGCTTTTTTCGGTGCAATTTCAGCTCACCAAAACTGACTGTTTTGACCGTCGTATTATCTTGAAAGTGTAATGGTGAATCCACGTTTTCGTCTACAGTTACAAAATGACAAATAGTTCTTCGGATTATTCTGCAACTTTTCTAAACACGATTTTGAAATGTCATTCTTCGTGCGTTTCTGATCTAGAATCAACAAACGTGGCACCAATCGCACACTCAGCTTTTTTCATTTTTAGAACTTCATGCATGATATTATATAACAGTTCATATGAGATGTCTATCATCTCAGCAGTTTCACGAAGCTCAATGCGACGATCTTCCATTACGATACCACGAATTTTATCGACCATTTCTTTAAAAGAATCTCAACGCCCGATTGAACCTGAATGTGCAGTGTAGCGTGAAGAGGGCACGATGAAAGTAAATACATCAGTAATTCTGGTTCTTTGTTGCATGCGCTACACTTAATATTAGCTAGTATTCTAAGTGATTAGTTTGGGTCTCGTTCTGAAGCAGCATAAAGTTTAAGGTCATCCATATAGTGGACCACACTTATTTCTACGGGTCTGACGTAGAGTAACTGAAAAAGGAAACAGTGAAATACATAATAAAAGTGCCTTAACGAGTCACCTTGAAATACTCCTCTTCCAAAAGTCACTAGATCAGTTTCTACTTTTTGTGTACCGGATGTTCAAAAGGAGACACCACTTTTAGTCTTTCTAACAGGTGAAGAATCAGTTCGTGAAATGTTGTGTCGAACGCTTTCCGATAATCAATCCAGGCCATGGACTAACCTCTTTTGAGTTGCATGGAATCCTGGGTGATAATCACAAGATTGTCTTTGTAACCTTCAGATCCTTTTTTCCTTCGTTCTGCTGTTTAACGTCTTGAAGAATCTGCTCACAAACACTGAATAATCTGGTACGTGTAATGCGAGTAAATATTTTATAACAACACGTGATCAGTTTAGGTTTTTTTTTGAGTTTGGTCAAGTCACCCTTTTTCGGAATAATTACCGTTCTTCCCTTTACAATTGACTCAGGAATTGGTGGCCTCTCGTTTAACCCAGATATTAAATATTCCAGCTAGAGACCCGTGGTTGCTAAAAAATTTTTTCCACCAAAAATTGTTAATCGGATTTGGTCCTGGGGCAATAAAGCTCTTCGTTCATTTTAAACCTCTTTCTTTGTGAAAGTATGACTACCTTCGTACTGCTATTAGAACTGTAAGTAGCAAGTCACAAAGCAGTCTAGGGCAGGAGTCTACGTTTAATGGTTTCTTTGTCTCATAAAGGTCCTTTTGTAATGTGGTTACTTTTTCTATGGACAGCAGTGTTTCAATTTTGGGTGTCTCTTTATCGAGTCAGTAATACGGTTGTGTAAGGAAAATGTTATTACTGACAATAGACTTTATTCGTTTTTCCAGTCGTTTTTTTATCATCACTAGAGCTGTTTAATGGTATTCATTGAGTCTTTAGAAATTGTGTGATGGGTATGACGAAGTTTCTGAGCTGTATTCCTCATTTTTGGTTGTTACATACTTAATCACGCACCGAATGTGAGAAGCACGTCGCCTATCCTCCTCCACGATTTGTACTTTTTATCAGCTTCCCAGCCGATTACCATTCTTTGGCTTTCTTTAACCTCCCAACCAGTGTTGCCCTTTTCCATATAGCTTGTTCTGTCTTTACCCTTCATCTGGATATCCGTACCGAAACGGTCTACGCAAAAGCGTTTTCTACTTTTTGCAAACGGTTTCAAGTCTTCCATATTCGTGGCCGGAGGGCACAGGATCATAGGGAGCTAGCCGAATTGCTCTGAAAGATGCCCAGTTCGATTGACAGCTTTACAATGTAGAGCATGGGTATTCGGCAACAGATTTTTGATCCAATGGCTAATTGTGTGCTTAAGAGAACCTGCGATGTGACCTTCGATTTTATATATAATTAGAATTTTTGAAAGCCAAGAATGGCAAACGCTTTCTGATAATTAATGTATACGGCATAAAAACGATTTTTCGTCCGATTAGCATTACTCATGATGACTGAGGCGATTATCAGCTGGCCTTTGCCTCCGTAGGCTCCCTTGCGGCTTCTCGTCTAGCAGCTTTTTCTTTCAAGATGTTTATGGGTCATTTAAGCTAGTATTGATGTTAATAATTCTTATATATTTGAAAGGCATGTAATGAGCCAATAGCGAGACAGGATTTCACTTTACATAGTGGTTTTTGGGAGGAGATACTTTATGCTGCCCATCATGAATTCCAGTATTTCGTGCGAATCTTCCATTAGGTAAATATAATAGTAACCTTCATGTGCCTTACTAGAGTTCTTAAGGAAAAAGTTCTGGAAACTGATCACATTCTGTCTTCAGTATAGCGCTCGTTACGTCCTCCTTAGATATTTTCCGTTTAAACATTGTGAGCAGATTTGCTGATCTGTTCTTTTCACCATGGAATCAGCGCGTTCTTGTATAATTAACCTGTTTACTCCACATGTCTGCCCGGTAGTTCTTTATCGATTCTGTTACGGGTAATTTCTCATTAGCTTGCCTTGATTGTGATTACTGTTCTGCTGAAATATGTAGAAAACTCTTTACTTTGTCGCAAATTTGCTGTTTTGCTTTTTAGGGTGTTACGGGTATTATATTTCTTGAGCTTTTTAAACATTAGATATAAACATATTATTTTTATTTTTGTCAATTATCACACTTCCTCCTGGTTATAAAGCTAAACTCGTTGGTTCTCGACGATATGCTTATGGGAAATACTCATGTTGGCCACCAATAACCCCTACTAACAATACTACACGTATCTAACAAGATTTCCCCTGCCCCTGCCGTGCCGCTCCTATGATCAACAAAACGTGGAATGGATTCATGTGCTACATTTTTATAATCTCATCGCGAAGAGGTAAGCATTTACTGATCTTTTCAGCATTGGTTTGGGTAAAGTTGCTTGCCAAGGGTATAACGAAATCTACTATAAAGGTTTTCTCTTCTTTTTTAAATGTCAACTCAAGATCAGGTATGTTATTTGTGATGGTCCTATCAGTGTTTATTGTTCTGTCACAGTAGAGGCGGACTTTTTCATCTTCACACAGAGCTGGCGGCTCGTATTGATAATATGGGACAGTTTTTGTAAGACTCAGATATTTCTCCTTAATTTTCTGATGGACAATCTTACCCATTCTGTTGCGTCCATTATTATAAGCCTTTATAGCTAGTGTAGTATATCCTGCAATAAGATGGCCCAACTATTCTTACTTTAGATTACACAGCCGCGACCTTATATCTCCTATATTGTGACCGATAATTCATCTCTTGTACGCTTTTATTGAAATTATTTGGTCTTGGTTAGCAGCGATAAAGCCCTCTGTCTCGGCGAATAAATTTTCAGATGGCAAAGAGAACGCAGCACTGTCTATGGAGTCACTTTCGATTCTAGCCAGGTATTTTTCGTATAATAGTTTGCTTCACCATTGTTAAAGTTGTTGTTCGGGGCTAGCAATTTCTTCAGCAGGGTTGAACATCCTCTCAGTAAGACTGAAAGGCGTATCTTTTCTGTCAGTTAATGTCACAGTTAGATGCAAATCACTGGACATGATATTTTCTGAATTCTTTTCTTGTTTTCATGTTTAGTTTATTAAGGTCGGTGTCTGTTTACTTGATGATCCCAAAGGTATACTATATGGCTATGTAGCGTATGTGTTTATCGCCTTCGCTATGTTCCTAGCGGATAGTTTGCTTCGAAGCATGGAACGGAGTCTTTTCGGGTAGATATCTGTAGCTACGCTTTTAACTACTTTATGATCAATACCCCTAACCTGGAGGTATCCTAGATACATATATATTTCTTCCTTTCCAATCCCTTTTATAAATCCTTGATCTTCGCTTACCATGTACCCTGCATGGTGAATCCATTTTCCTTTTTCTGTATTGCTGATTTTACCTTTATATAGGCCTAAGTTCATCCGAATCTCTGTGCTGAATTGACCTACACATGCAAGAATTTTTAGTAACATTTTGGTAACACCGTCCGTCCTAAAGCTGGAAGTACTTTTTGAGTGCTCGAGTAAATTGGTGTAGCATCTGGCGAGCTGTTTGTGTACTCAAACTGTTTGTACCAAAATTTTGCAAATCTTCGAGTCCTGGTACTTTTAATTTAAAGTTTTGCTAATAACTCACTCTACGTGTTTCTATATGATCTCGTAGGTATCCATAGTATTTATGTTGTTTATTGCTTTCCTCTCGTCATAGAGCCACTTTGTTATTTTATACTACACGGGAATACCATAGATATTTTTCCTAAAGTCCCTTACAATCTTCTGACTCGGAAGTCTGACAGCATCTTTTTCTGTTGCCCGTTTAAGGTTTAAGTTTTGTTTTAAATAAGCGCTCCATTTTAAAAAACTAGCTGTATTCTTCTAGTATTACTTTCTTTAGAGTGCTTTAGACTCTTTGCAATAGCTGCGAGTTTTTGCTTTCATCGTTAAGCCTCCAACTCCAACGAGCTTTGTTGTTTGCTTTTTGCATCCAATCGGATCCTGCTAATCTTTTTATGTCGTCCATCCATCTCGTCTGTGGTCTACCTCTGTATCTTTTGTTCTCTAGGCCTCCATTCAAATATACGGCGTGTCCATCTGTTATCATTCATCCTTGCGATATGCCCCACTCAATTCCACCTTAATGTACATATATATTCGTTGCATTACATCTGTCAGTTTTGATCTTCTTCGAATCTCGATGTTAGGAATACGATCTTGGAGTCTAATATTGAGCATTCTCCTCCCCATTGGTCTTTGGGTTTACCTGGAATTTATTTATTATACTTTTATTTAAAGCCCACGTTCAGTGCCATATATTAATACCGGCAACACATATTGATCGAAAACTCTGGCTTTTATTGTATTTGGGATGTCCAATTTAAATGTAAATTGTAACCTTCCGAAAGCAGACCAACCTAACGAGACTCTTCTATCTAAGTCAGCCTTTAAATTATTTTTGATATTTCGATTTTCTATCTATTAATAGTTCCTGGCTGTTATCTTCACTTTCGTTATTCAATTATTTGGTTTCGGTGAAGTTTATTTTTAGACATTTGCTTTAACATGTTGTAAATCTCAGTGACACTAGGGTTTTTCACTGGTCTCACTCATTGCCGCATTTTCAACTTTGTTACTCGAATATGGTTTCTGACCTTGAGTCATAATTATTATAGCGCGTCTCAGGATTTCTATTTTATTAATTAGGCGTATCTCCCCATGAAGCTACTTTTGGGGGTCCTTTTTCTTTGGTGCGCCCTTCAACTTTTTATTCATTCATATCCAACATCCAGCACCTCCTGTGCAGTTCTAAGAGAGTCATTCCAGGTATTATTTTAGATTCACTCTAGTCTTTGACCTCTGTAATAATCTTCTTAGTTTTATCCCCAAAATTTAATTTTGGTAGCATCAGTTTACTTAATGGATCCAACCCATTATACTCAAGGTGCATTCTGTTAAAGCATTCTAAAAACGGGTCTGATGTTTGTTAGTTGCTGTTTCTGCCACTGGTTTAGCCTTTGCTGGTCTATTAATGCTGTGTTTTGTCTCGATTTTATTCTTTATTCTAATGATGGTCTCAACAGACAAGCTGTTAAATATAGAGCAACGTTGGCCTGTTATATTTGATATTGTTTTAGCTCTTATGTCGAGGTACTTCTCGATAACTTATTTGTGTAGTTCCTTGCTAAATGGCTTCTTAGTAGTCTCCAATAAGGTTATTTTGTAATAGCTACGAACTAGAAATTCATTTATTTGCTCTGTTTATGTAGTTCGAAGCTTTGGTCTACCCATTTCCATTCTGGTTATTATTATTATTATTATTATTATTTTCTCTTATCCTCCGCACTATTCAAGGCGGTATAATATAAATCCAGAACCCAATCAAAGCTCAATGCGATTCGCTAAAGCCCTTTCTTAAGTATACTTTTTATTATTAATATTGTTATCGTATTATTCAAATTTTGATTTATGACGATGCAAATTTGTCTTGAATAGAAATCGTCAAATTTAATGTTTACAAGTGCAACACTAGAAATTAGAACATACGTAATTGTCAAATTTATAGTGGTACTTATTATAAAATACGACTTACAATTAAATAATTGTCTTAACAGTTTTCAATTTAGACGGAAGCCGCCATCGACAATTTTTAGATGCAGGGCATTCCTTTGAATACAGCAAACTAACTACTAGGGAATCATTTTTCTAATTAAAATGTTTTTACTCGTAAAACTTGCAAAAATGTTTTTTTTCCCGACAGGCTTAGCACAATTATTTATATTTTGAACTATGGTCAACAGCAGGGTAATTATAATATGGAAATTTGTAGTTTATGGCACATAAAAGTGTCAATATCTTGAAATATAACGATTTTTCACTAAGGTCACAGTTACATAGTTAGTTTGCTGCATTCCAAGGAATTCTTTCTCTACACCTAAAATCGGGCGATGGAGGCTTCCGTTTAAATTGAAAACTAAAAAGGGAATTATATAATTTCACGTCGTATTCTTACAATAAACACAACCATTTTGACAATTACATCTTTTTTTTAAAACTTTACAGGGTAATATTGGTCGTATTGTAAATATTAAATTTAGCGATGATTGTAGATTATATGTATGTATATATATATATATATATATATATATATATATATATATATATATATATATATATATAATATATATATATATCAAAAAGTAAGGTAAAAAATTTGTCCTGTTGCAAGCATTTCGTACTGATACAACTATTTGTTTTTTAAGTTGGTATGAGTGTGTTTGACAACTGACAGAAATTTCAAGTCATTCTGCCATGTAGTTCAGCGTGTTTTATATGTGTAAAAAATTCAGTTGGCGATTTTTTAAAACAGATAAATTTGTTAAGCAAAGAATTTGCGTTTAAATTTCATCTAAAAAGCGAAATTTCTTGTGCTCATGCATTAAAAATCTTGAGAAAGTGTTACGGCGATGAAGCAATGTCGCAAAAAAAAAAGACGTTTACAAGTGGTACAAAGATTTTCATTATGGTAGAGAAGAAGTTGCAGATGAACCGCTTTCAGGAAGACCTTCCGTGGCGATCAATGTCATGTTGACTGTTTTCTTCTATTTACCGTGGTGTTGTCCACAAAGGATTCCTTCCAACTGGTCAACAGTAAACAAAAAATATTATTTGAGCATTATGCGTTGTTTGCGTGAATCTATTCGAAAAAAAAGGCCAGATTTGTGACAGAACAACTCATGGTTTTTGCATCACGATAATGCACCATCGCTTAATACAATCGTTATTCGTCAATTTTTGTCCACAAATCAACCGAATTCAAGTACTATATTCACCAGATATGACACCATGTGATTTTTTTTCCAGTCCTCGATTGAAGAAACCACTTCGTGGATGCCGTTTTGAGTCCATAGGAGCTTATTCAAGAGAATTCGCTAGCCGTTTCAAAGGAAATTTCTGAAGTCGAGTATAAAAACTGTTTCGAAGATTGGAAAAAACGTTGGAAGGACTGTATTGCAGTGGGAGGGGATTACTTTGAAGAAAATAAAATAAATTTGGATAAATAAATAATTAATGTGTGTTTTACTCAAACATTCACCTCACTTTTTGACTGTAGCAGTACATTAAGGGTAGTTTATTTAAAAGTGAAGATATTTTATCTAGCTTAGGTAACAAGAACACTGGTCACAATGAAAATATAATAACATAGGTTATTATAGAGTGGGAAATTTCTGATATAATCACAGTCGTTTAGCATCAAATTAAAATATGGAAATTTCAGAAAATTGTACTTGATATTCTCTCACCAAATGAAAAGTAATTACTTCTAAAAAGGTTCATAAACAACTTACATCAAACGTAAATTAGGTAAAATCATGACGCATGAAAAAAATCACATAAAACTAAGTTCGTTAACCAAATAATAGATATTACGTAGTTTGCTAAACATTGGGTTTTCTATAAGCTGAAGCTGCTTTAAAAGTTTCACCGTTATTGTGGTGTCTATTAAATCGTTAATATATAATATAAAAATATTTAGGATCTTCTTTTAATCAATTAAATGCAGCGAATATCTATAGAGCCCCTTACATATTGGTTAAATGATACTGTAACTTTTAAAGGAGTACTAAAAGAATGACGAAACAATGCAGCCAAAAGCAAGTTATTGAAAACAAAATTGCCGTATATAAATTGAAATTTCCAATTAGACTGCTCTTATAGAAAATTCTTTAGCAGAATTTATGCTAAGAAAAATGTATACCATTGTTAACTTAGAACCCAGAAAAATATTTAGAATTTAATAAATTGTCTGATATGCACAAATCGTTCATTCCTACCACATAAACACACATGTGTGAAATTTAGGAAACTAATAAATACAAATAATTGGACATCTAGCTCAGCTAATACATGAACAATAAACGTAATAAAGAAAGAATTTGTTGACGAAGGCAATCCAAAAAAGGTAATTAAAGATTTTACGTTACATCTCGGTCTGCTCACTGGAGATAATAAAATCTGATGCATATTTCCAAAAAGTCATGTTGTTTAAGCTTTCTTCTTTCTCCATTTTTAATAGTGTAAAAATTGTATAACTTGCCAATTCTCAAAAGTAATGATTTTTATTATAAAGTTTTAAAAAACTTATTGCCAAGGATAAAATATTATTTTTGTAAAAAAAAACTTCTGTCGTATAAAATTCTATATTTCCCTGGCTGACTTTTTATCTCAGATTACTGTTAACACCTTACTTTTTAGATTGGTATGTTATCATAACCTAAAATATTTTTCAATGAGAAAGTATTCAACTTCCATATTAAAGAGCACTATCTGGGGAGTAAAATGATATGTTTCAACTCTATCTTTTAGAGAATGTGTCAATAGTCCTAAAATATTATTGACAAAAATTATAAAAATATGATCTTAAATTTGTATTGTTACATACAGAGACATGACAGACTAATACCTCCCTCTTTTTATAAGGAGCTTCCACACTCTCAAACACTTCTCAATAAAATCCGTGTGAGCGGGTTATAGGCGCCACCTATTTGTAAAAGATATAACTTCATCGAAAATTCAATTCGCTTACAGGTTTCAAAGCAAATCAGTGTAGTTACCTTCTACATCACTTTGGGATCTATTTGAAGGCACGAGACTCAGATTTAAATACATAATTCGGTCTAATTGATTAAAATTACAGGAATTTTCTTTAATTATACATTAATGCTATCGGTATGTATTAAATCATATTTAAGTGAAGAGAAAATTAGGCACGCCAATCAACAAAACATTGACTTTTTGTTTGCGTTATTATAAAGCTATTAAGCTAAATAGTTAAACAATTTAAGCTGTTTGAGTGTTTGATTGTAGTGTAATTGGATTATATAAAAATAGTGCTTGCTTGGATGTTTATTATTTATTAACATAGTGAACATTAGGTCTCGGCTAATAACTAATATCAACGCAAATCACTTAATAGAGCCGTAAGTTAATTTAAATGATATTAAAGCATCAACAAGTATAATTCGATATAACACAAGTTAATCTAAATTGTAATAAATATTAAAATATAAAGATAAGTTATTTTCTTTTTATTCAAATGTTAAAATATTGATTTGGTTACAAATGAGGAGTTTTAAAAACTTGCCATAACTTTAAACATTACATTTATTCTTTTGATCATACTAAGATCCACTTAATAATCAACTAGAAAATATTTTAGCATATAAAGAAGTACTTTTGTTACCCCCTGCATATTTATATTAAAACGTGATTACATATCTAACGTGCCCGGAAAAATAGTTGACTTTATCGAATACCAATGATTCGATCAAATTGATAGTATTTTTTGTCCTTTAAAATTTTAAAGATATCTAGGTTAACCGACTTTCATAATATTATCAAAAGTCTAATCCAATAAAGTGCATAGTTTTAGTTATTAGAAAAGAAAGCAGATATTTTCTATAACCACAAACAATCAGTTATTAAAAATAATAAGTATAAGCAGCAACAACCGTACGTATCTAAGGTGGGTTCTACTACAAAACATCAGAGGACTATTCAGTTTTTAGTAGTATTGCATGGAAGTTGAATTTTCGATTTAGTCCACAGTCTTCTACTCGTCCTTACACTCAAATTTAAAATCGATGATTGATGTGAAAGGAAACAACAATAATATGATTGTCTCCTCTTGGGTATAAAATATCTTTGACTTTATTTTAACATAGTTTGTCTTTCCTTGGGTAGATAATATGGTTTGTCTCCACGTGGGTATAAAATGGTTTTTTTCCCCTTGGATATAAAATCTCTTTAGATTTATTTTAACAAACGTTAATTTTAACAACGTCTTCGCGTGGATTTATAATCGTTTGTCTCCCTTTCTTTATAAAATGCTTCTGAATTTATTATAACAAACTCGTGTTTTAACAACATTTTCTCGTAGTTTTAAGTATGAGTAAGGGAAATTATACTTATAGTATATTAGAGAAAACGATGATTTCCGGTAACGAATATATTTTCTGAAAATACTCTTAACTCTGGAGATGCTCTATGCACTTAATAAAGTTTGTAAATATTTATCAATCGAGAATATATTAACTTTCAAAAATGCGATTTTGTACATATAGCAAATATAAATCAGAAAAATAGTGATAATTCTTGTTGTCTAGTTCTTTTTTTTTCTCAAAAAAATTTGGAGAAAAAACCGTGAAATTGTCATCAAATACTGGCCTATTAGTATGTTGATATATTAGAAATGCAGCGGACCTAAAGAGTATCGTGGTGCTTGTTCCAGGCCCGCCGTAAGCGAGCGTGCAGAGGGTGCATCGCGCGCGGGCGGCACATCCAGGGGGGGGGGGGGGGTGCAAATACAGAGGTCTCGTCATATTTTGTACAAATTACAGTGAGGGAAAATAGGATGGGGATGGTGGCGGCCACAGAAAATTTCTGGGGGGCGAAGATTTTTAAATCAAGATGTTCTCCGACTGCCAGGATTACGCCTTCCTTCTATTTTCCCTTGAATAATAATATGGAGCAACTCATACTTCTGGTTTCTCATTACGTGGACAAAGTACTCCAACTTTCTTCTTTTTATGATATCAAGCACTTCTCTGTCTTTGTTATGCGTTGTAAAACTGCTGCATTGGTCACTCTGTCCATCCACGATATCCTCGACATTCTGCGGCAAGCCCACATTTCGAAGACCAGTGTCCTTTTGCACATTGTTTCAATGAGGGTCCATGCTTCCATCCCATAGAATAGAATGTTGAAAAGCAACGTAATAACCGTATTCTTAAGTGGAATTTTAGAGCTCTGTTGGTTAACACTTTCAGTATTTCCTTAAATGATGTTCCTGCTTGTTCTATTCTGTTTTTTATTTCTTAGGATAAGTCTCGTTTTCGTTCACCCAGTAGCCCAGATATTTATATGTTTAAATCCTCTCCACTATTTCCTCATATATCCTGATATCTGTTAAATTGTTAACTATATTTTTGTTTTTGCTGATGACTATCCATTTGGTTTTCTTTATATTCAAGTGTAGACCCATTAGTTGGCTATGGTCAGTCCCTCTTGATAAGAGCGCTTGTAGATCATCTTTATCTGTTGCTAAAAGGACTGTATCATAAGCATATCTTAAGTTGTTAATGATTGTTCCGTTAGCTATTATACCCTTTGTTCTATTTTATACGGCTTCTCTGAAAATCTTCTCTGTATACAAATTAAACAAAAGGGGAGAGAGCACACAATCTTGTCAACAGCTCTCAGAATTGGTACTTCTTCAGATGTCTGGCAGTTAACTCTATTATTAGCTGTCTGATTCCAGTATAGATTTGCTATTATTCGAATATCTGGTCCGTCCAAGCCTTTATCGCTCAGTATAGCTATTAACTTATCACGTTGAACCGTGTCGCATGCCTTCTCGTAATCAACAAAGCAGGTATACATATCAACGTTTACATAATGTCTCCCTTGTATCGGAGCCACTTCTAAAACCAACTGAGCCTTGACGATATTTTTTTCACATTTGCTGTATATTCTGGAATGAACGATTTTCGGGAACAGCTTTAGTACATAGTTCATTAAACTAATTGTTCTATAAGCTTTGCAAAACATGTTGTTGGCCTTCTTTGGTAAGGTACCGAAACTTGATTTGAGCGTATATACAGTTGAGCACGGTCTAACAGAAGTGTGAGGGGCTCGTTCTTTTACAACGTTTATAATATCTCTAATTGTATTCTATCTGGGCCTGGCGTCTTTCCATTTTTTGCATTTGACACAGCGTGTGCGAGTTCTGCCTTAGGGATATCCATTTCATCATGTGCAGCAATATTATGTGAAGGGCTCCTACTATCTCCAAAAAGATTTTCAATATATTTTTTCCACTCCATTAGTTATCCTTCTATGCTACAAAGAATCTGCTGTCGAATTTTCTTATACATATTAAAGAAGTCATACCTGGCTT
>CM032446.1:118490694-118495032 GCA_019049505.1 Pachyrhynchus sulphureomaculatus | reverse complement strand
TTTACAAATTAACTATCCAAATGCCGAAATTGCCATCCTGGGAGACTTTAATATTCACAACATCAACTGGCTTAAATATTCAATATACTACCGACGAGCAAGGTCGTGAAGCCGAATTATTTTCAATCAGTTGTGGCTTGACTCAGCTTATTGACGAACCAACACGGATCCCTGATCGAGACGGGAGTTCGCCAGTCTTCTTATCTGCTTTTAACCATCAATCCGGAGTTTTACACGGTCAGCGTAAATCCGCCATTAGGTTCTTCTGATCATAAACTACTTTCAACATCGAGTATCCTACCAATCAGTGACAGAGAGGCGCCTAAATCGCGCAAGATTTGGCACTAGAAATCTGCTAAATGGGAAGACCTCATGAATATTTTCGAACTTCCCCTTGGTTAGACGTTTGTTTTCGATCTGACGACCCAACTGACTGCGCCAGGGAGGTTTTCGATGTTATTTTGGCCGGTATGGAGGCTTACATCCCTTTTTCGAACGGCAAGCCTTGGTTTGACCGAAAATGCAAAGAAGCTGTTGCTTCTAAACATCTTGTTTTACCGACAATGCATGAAAATCCTAACACCATAAACCGTAACAGCTTTGTTCGTTCCAGAAACAGATGCAAAGAAATTATCGACGAAATCAAGGAGGCACACAATCAACGAATTAGAAACAAACTTCTCGCTTGTCCCAACAACTCCAGATCCTATTGGTCAGTCGCTAAGGCAGTTTAGTCAAAATTTCACCAAATCTCCCATACCACCACTCACACGGCCAGAGAATTCTATTGCAATGACACCTGTTAAGAAAGCGAACTTGTTGGCAGAACTCTTTGCTTCACATTCTACTGTCGATTTCCAAGGAAAAACACCACCTACTATTCCCATAGTGCAGTCAAGGATGTCCGATATTGTCTTCAGACAGCGTATCAAAAACGCATTTTATTGAAGCTATACATCAAAAAAGCTTCTGGCGCTGACGGAATACTTGCAATAGTTTTCAAAAAACTCGGCGAGGGAACTAACACCAATTTTCTGTAGACTTTTCAACCTATCCTACAGAAAGGGAATATTTTCTACCTGCTGGAAATGTGCCACAGTTCAGCCGATACCTAAAAAAAAGGTAAGAAGACCTTGCCACACAAACTACCGACCAATCGCACTGCTTTCAATAATATCGAAAGTCATGGAAAAGGCTATCAATCAGCATTTTCTAAAATATCTTGAAGGATTTAACATTATTAGCGATCACCAATATGGCTTTCGTAAACATAGATCAACAGGAGATCTTCTGACTTATGTAACACACGTTTGGAACAACGCAATTGACCACTTTGGAGAATCTCGAGCGGTTGCTCTTGACATATATCCAAGGCATTCGACCATGTTTGGCACGATGGGCTGTTGGCTAAGCTACGCTCTTACGGTTTGTCTGAAAAAGTTCCGTTTGTGGCTCTCATGTTTCCTCAGAGAGCGTTCTTTACGAGTGACAGCCGACGGATTTCTTTCTAAAACCTTCACTATCAACGCCGGTGTATCTCAAGGCTCCATACTGTCTCCTACTCTCTTTCTCATTTACATTAACGATTTGCTGGAAAAGACCGAGAATCCAATTTACAGCTTTGCAGATGGCAGTACTCTCCTATCTCTTTATTCACTTTGAACGCTCGGACATCGGCTGCTCAGACGAATATCCGCAGACAGCAGGAAGTTATTCAACTTAACAAAGACCTTGAAGAAATTCTATCTTGGGGTGACAGTAACAAGTGGAATTTAGCTCTACAAAAACCCAGGCGGCAGTTTTTTCTAAAAAAGTTAACGTTGCTGAACCCGACACAGTTATGCCAGGGCGCTCCATTCCTCTAAAACATCGTCACTCAATTTGTTGGGCGTTAATTTGGGAGCAAATATGTCCTGGCATGAAACTTGTTGCAGGCATAGCAAGGAGAGCTTCTCAAAAGTTGGGAATATTATTTCGAACCAGAAAGCTTTACACTCCACAACAAACTGTTAATTCTTTACAAAGCTGAAATTCGACCAACAATGGAATACTGCTCCCATGTTTGGGCATAGTAAATATACTACAGTAGCGAAACTGAGCTCCAATTTGGTGACGAGTTTTGACGGCGCGTGCGTCGAAAGGTCCTTTTGGAAATGTATTGTCCATCGTTTCTTGATGTGACTGCAGTTTATATGAATATAAAGACAGAAAGAAGAGAGAGTTTGTAGAAAAAGAGAATTAAAAACGGTTGTAAGTGAAGAGAATCGAAAAGGTTGAGAAACAATTTATATAATCATGGGGAAAGGAGGTTATTGTTGTGCCGTTGAGAATTGCAATATTCCATATAATTATTTTCGCAAATTATTTGTTCGAGTCACACTTTTTTATGTTCTAAAACTTGCAAATAAGAAATTTTCTAACTCAATCAGGGCGCGCTAAAACTATTATTCTAAATCATAATTAAATTTAATTATGCTTTATTTGCATCACATGTAATCATCAACAGTATTATCCGTCAAAGTTTAAGTTGCTACATTAATGATTTTTTTTTGTAGTTCCTCTGTTTTTAGTTGAAACAATGATTTCATAGAAATCACGGTATGCGATTAAAGTTGTTGGAGTTGTTGATTATTTTATTAAACCTCTAGTGCTTGCTTTCACAAGACAACTTTTCACTATCTTAAATGCATTTTTGAAAAAATACATATGCATGAAACAATATTATCATTACTAATATACATTTTGTTTAGGCATATTTGCTCAAGAGGCGGCCTTCCAGGGAACCTTGATTGATTTAATAAAACGTTCGTATTGGTAGAGTGATTTGGTCATTAAAGCTTGAAAATTATTTCTAAACTTAGTTCGGCTGGTTATTTAAAAATTCTGACGTGATTGCTCAATTCTGACCTCAGATTCGGTTTCAGCGCCCAAAAATACATATAGGTATAGCGATCTGTTCGGTAGTGAAAAACTTTTTTGTGTGCCTTTTATGATTAATAAATAATCCTCCAAATTCTAGTTTTTAGAAAGATTTATTTTTGTGTAAACTAGTATTCAGTTATTTAAAAACTATTTATATTTGTGTAAATTATAAATAAAACATATTTTTTTTTTCTAAAAGGTGTATTCTCAAGAGGCTTCTAGTTTTCAAACTTCATCTGTATTAATTGTTTGACACACCCTTTTCTAATAATAAACCCGATAAATTTATCATTGTTTAATTGCAAGTACAATTAATACTCTGAAAGTGACTTTTTTCTTCTATTTGTCTATAATAAATTTACATTGCTCCTTTTTCATGCCAATCTTTCAAAAATTTCTGTGAATATATTGTAAGGAATACAGAACCTATAACAACATATTTATTATTTTCAAATTTTAGACAGTATATTTTATTTTCGTGTAAGCTGGGTTTGAAAGTTTAAATATTAAGTGTCGTGTTGAGATCACAAAACCACTGGGGAATGGGATTATTGAAATAACTGATATAAATCGATTATTGAATCAAATATGCTATATAAGAAAAATTTTAATGTGATACCAAAGAAATTTTTGTAATATGATTTTTGTCAGACGATGTGTGCCAGAGGGTAAAATATTCTGAAAATAAGTTCGTTAAATGGACAGTACACTTTATCGAAGTCCATTTTGATAGTAATTATGGTTACTATTAAAATTTTGAAAATTTAGTTACCTGTTATTAATATTCCTCCTATAAAGAACTTATTTCTATTGTTGTATACCTATACTAGAAAATAAATATAGTTATTTTCCTTTTAAACTGTAATTGACAATACTCAGTATATAAGCGTCAATCATTTCTCCTAATTAAGCTAATATGGTTAGCCAAACGCGCGTCGAGTGCAAAAATAAAGTGTTTGGTGTAGTGGTGATATATACTGAGTAGTGTCATTGTGCCAAAGATTCCACATTCCCAACATAGTTGTAATTGACAAGTCAGCTTGGTCACAACTAAGTATTGTATGTAAATATAATTAGGAAATTACTGTATTGACACTTTGATCTAAATATTAATTTATTGTAAATAAAAGCAAGCGTTAATTACGTTAACAAAAAGCGATACGGATAACAGAACACAAAAAGGTATAGAACCTCTAAGAATCATTCACATAGAAAATAGAGGTCTATACATATACGTTCATAATTCATTATTATATTATATTAACCTTTCTCAAAGTTACACAATACAGTTTTGTAGTTTAAGAAAAATAAGTACCAAAAAAGTAGATACGGTGTTTTTTAATTAACAAGAGATCTATCACACCAAACAACACTGCTTAGAAAAAAATGCTCTTATTTTGAAGATGTTGACATCTT
>CM032446.1:118363194-118485694 GCA_019049505.1 Pachyrhynchus sulphureomaculatus | reverse complement strand
CATACTACCAGCAGACAAGGGCAATGCCACAGTGGCCCTAAATACCGAAGACTTCATAACAAAAAAGGAAACCATTCTACAAGACGACACCTACAAGCCAGTTACCAGGGATCATACATCAAAAACTCTCAACACCTCACGAACATAATCAGAGACATTCAACTAGAGGAAAATGACAAAAAGGTAAGTCTAGATGTTGTTTCACTTTACCCCAGTATTTCAGTGGATGAAGCACTAGACAAAATAGCAATGAACGAGGACTTTCCAGCTCATGTTGTAGAACTATCGGAACACTGTCTAAAAAATAACTATTTTGTCTTCAAGAGTCAGATATACAAACACACAGATGGATCGCCCATGGGATCTTCCCTTTCACCAGTAATAGCCAATCTCTATATGATATATTTTGAAACAGAGGCCCTTAAAAACTCATCACTCAAACCCAAACTCTGGAAACGATATGGTGATGACCTCTTCATAATTTAGCCCCATGGACGAAATGAATTATGATGATGATGTTAAGCTAAGGCGCGTAGACATCAAAGGTCATTTGGCGCCAATATTTCGGTATACTATTAGATTCTTTATGTTTTCTTTGTTTGGGGTCATTATCTCTTTGAGAGGTCTTTGTAGGTTGTATTTTGCTCTGAGATGAGTGTAATCTTGGGATAAGATGTGTTTTATGGTAAGTGTGGATTGACGTGATTGGCAAATGGGAGGTGATTCATTCTTGAGGAGGTAGATATGGGTGAGATGTGTATGTCCCATTGCCATTCCCCTCCATACGACATTTTCTCTCCGTGTCAAATTCAAGAGGTGAAAAGATTTTTGATTCCCATAGTTTGTTTTCATCTTGTAAATCCCAAGAGAGTTGGAACATATTTTTTATTGTGTTTTTAAAATGGAAAATTAGATCAGTTGGTGATAAAATTGTATGTGCAAAAAAGTGTTTTTTCTGCTTCAATCAATGTGCCCCAACGGCGCTTGTGTGAGTGACTTCTTTTTAAATGCAACCTGCGAAATAAAACTGAAGTAAAATCACATGCGAATTTCATTCCTGTTGGGTGCAAATATTCTCGAGAAATTTATTTTTTGAGAAATTATACAATTATTACCTTTCTAGTTCTCTATGATGTCCAGGTCCGTGACCTTTATTAATATTATCCTGGCTTGAGGAAACAGTGCTGCTCTGCTGGGTCCGTTTTCGTGGTGCTGAGTTCAAAATTCTTGATAATATTGATCCAAAGAAATCATGGTGGTGGCCTTCATTATGACGACCTTAGATGTGTAAAAATGAACATTTTTTGTCCGCTAGATCGTTCTCCCTTATGTTGACATGACTGGGTGACCACAGAAACTCAATTTGGATTTGTCGGATGTTGCATTTTTGTATAAGGTCCATTATGTCTAATACTAAAGGTATGGATATTTTTGGATGCTTTGATGGAATGTAGGGAACTGAAGGAATCGGTTATGATTAGAATGCTTTTAAGTTGGTTTGTTATTGCTATTCTGATGGCCTCTCCTACAGCTTAGTTCCGCTGTGAAGATCGAAGTGACTTTGTTTAATTTGTATTTTATTATGGGAGAAATTACAGCGGCACCCTATTCCCAGGTTGGATTTTGAGCCATCCGTGTAGTAGTGTGCAAAGTTTTGATATTTATCCTGTAGTATTTGTGTAAGTGATGACTTTAATAGTATGGGGGGGATTGATTCCTTGTTGTATTTCGTTAAGCAGAGTTCAATTTTAGGTGGATGAGCTGTCCATGGTGGAAATAGTTTTTTATTTGGTTGTATCCGGAGGATTGAACGTGGAGTCTTGTGTGGAAAGAAAAGTTTTCATTCTGTATTGTAGGGATTTTGGACTATATGTTTTTTGATGGATGTGTTGTATGTTTAATAATCTTGTTGTGTGAATTCTAAAGAGTGGTATGGAGTAAAATCGCATCAGGGAAAACTGTCTTCGTAAAGTGAGGGGTAGGATTGATGCTATTGTCTGTAAACTTTGGTACCGGAGATGTTCTGTATGCTCCCGTTGACAATCTTATAGCTTGATTCTGGATGACCTCAAGTGATTTTTTGAGGGAGGAACTTGCTTCATCATAGATAAAATCTCCATAATTTAACTTGGATAGGATGACTGACTTGTACAATTTTATTAGTGATGGAAAGTTCGTTCTCCATGATGTGTTTGATAATTGTCTTATTATATTCAGATCTTTTGCTACTTTTATTTTAAGGTATTCTATATGGTTTTTCCAACTTAATTTGTTATCGAAGATTAATCCCAGAATGTGAACACTGTTCTTCATTGGAATAATGGAGTTTGCTAGGGAAAGGATGTTTGACTTTGAGCAGCCTCTTTCTGTAGAAATGTGTCGAGGAGGATTTCAAAGGGGAAAAGATGAAGCTAGTTTGCCTGGACCAATTTGTTATGTTGTTCAGTGCGGAATGCAGATTATTGGTAATGGTAGAATTTTTTAATGCAGAGCTATAAATTATAATGTCATCTGCAAAGAGTTCCAATGAGATATTTATCGGGATATGTTCCTCAATAGTCTGAATAGCCAAAAGGAAGAGAGTTGGGCTCAGAACTGAACCCTGGGCAATTTCCGATTTGAATTCATATAGATTTGAGTGATGATTGTTTATCCTAACCGTAAATGAAAGTGGTTGTAGAAAATTTATAATAAATTTGGGAAGGTGACCTGTTAAGTCGATCGCCTTTAGTTGATTTATAATGATGTGCGTGCTAGTTGTGTCCAAAGATATTGCTAGAGGGTGGGAGTTTTTGTGAAAAGAGTTTCTAATTTCAGAGTCGATTTGGGCTAAATGTTCCAATGCAGAATGATGTTTACGGAATCCATACTGATTGCCACCGAGTAGATTTTTTGTTTCCAGGATCCATTCCAATCGGTCCCCTGACCATCCTCTCCATCACTTTGCAAAGCTGACTTGTCAATGTTATTGGTCTATAGTTGCTGGGTTGATTTCTTGGTTTCCCTGGTTTATGAGTAGGTACGTTGTTTGCCTCCATAATGTAGGGAAAGTGTCTGTGTTCCATGAGTGATTAATATAATACAGGATTTTTTGTTGATAATGTGGGGGTAGGTTTTTGATAAATTGAGTGTGTAATCTATCAGGTCCGGGGGCAATATTTTTGGATTTATTTAGGGAGAGTTGGAATTCTGTAAGGGTAAATAGGAGATTGTAATTTTGAGGGGTCAGGGAACTTGAATTCGTTAGGGTGTATTTGAGAAGGTGTATTGGGGGGATAAAGGTTGGCGGACTGTTCTGTTTGGAAAGAATACTGCAAAGTTGTTACTGATTGAATCAGTGTCGGCTTTCCATATGTTATTGATCATTAATCCCGGGACCGTTCTCGGCAGAGAGCCCTTTATCTTTCTGATGTTTCTCCAGACTTCTATGGAGGGAGTTGAGGCGTTAATTTTTAATTCAAATTTACTCCATGAATTAATTTTTGCTTGTTGGATTATTTTTTTGATGCAGCTCTTTTTTTCTTAAAATTTACTACTGGAGGGGTGTCTTTTGAATAGATTCAGGGCTGCTTTCCTTTCCCTTATAGATACAGAGCATGCTTGAGTCCACCATGGAACTGGAATTTTGGTGGGGATTTGTTTGTACTTCGGAATCGATAAAGAGGCTGCATGTAATATGTCTGTAGTGATATCTTTTAGGAAGAAGTTGATATCGGTGATTTTTTTGTTTGGAGGATTTAGATGGGTTTTATAGGTTGTCCAATAGGCTTTGTTGAGATCGAACCTTTCGTGAGGGGGGGAGCGAGAGGGGGAAGATGGATTTCGGATAATAATTAGAAAGATACAGAATCTTCTAAAATGTCCCATTGAGTTTTGTGGGTTAGGGATTGGCTGCAGATTGATAGGTTAATATGTAAAAAGGAGCCTGTAGAGAAATATGTGAAAGTGGATGATTTTTGATTTAGGACAGATAGATTATGTTCAGTAATTAAGTTGTGTATAATTTGTCCTCTAGAGGAGGAAATTGATGATCCCAAGTTGATATGATGGGCGTTAAAGTCGCCTAGAATTAAGAAGGGGGGTGGTAGGGATAGTATTAATTTTGTCAGACCAGCGGAAGAGATTGATTGGGAAGGGGGTAAGTAAAGACTACAGATTATTACTGGGGATTCCAGGCAAAAGTATATTGTACAGGCTTCTAGGTCAGTATCCGGGAAGAGTAACGCTGTAAATATTCTGTAAGTACGTTTAATTTCCTAAATCACATCTTTCTACTCCAGAATATTTGCACATTTCAGATTTCCTGAAGAAGTCCACATACATGGACGATAGCTAGAAAGTTCGAATAAAAATACAGTTCCTCAGAACTACTTAGATCTTTCATTGCTCTCTCTTCAATTATATTAGAAGCTATCCCAGCCTTTAAACTATTACTTAGTGTTACCAGTGCTCCGTTACTGTCCTTCTCCTTCTAAATTGTAGTGTAATGGGATCTTTTTACCGGAGAATGCACTTTTCTTTTGGGCCACGGGTGGTTAGAGTTATGAAGGATTATTCTAGTACTAACAGAAAGCTTGCCTCCCAAAGAAACAGAAGAGTTTTTTTGTTAGAATGCCAAAGACTAAATTTAATTCCACGGTTTATAGAGGACAACACGAAGAAGTTGTGGAGAATACCTCAATCCATTACCCAACACAATATCAATGGACTTGATTTTCTCACACAACAGGTAACTACTAAGTTACATAAAATTAGTATATCTGACACCAACCATTATATTGCTAAACTTGAAAGAAGACTTAATGATTCTCTGGGTAGACTTAGGAACTCTATTCCTTTGGATATTTTAGATGACTTTGTGTACACACAAAACCATAAATATAATAGATTATTTAATACTGTAAAAACACAAATATTAAGAAACTCACTACATTAAAATTAAAAAAGAACAATTTCAGTACAGATAATAAAAATTGGTTCAAAAATATCTCAGATGTCAAAGTACCCGAACATATACAGAGCTTTTTGGCCCTGGATCCTAAATACGGCCTACCCCTTTCCAATAAGGATATAAACATCTATCGCCTACTTTCTGAAGTTGAACACTTAATCCATTTCTTACCATTCGATAAACAAGACTGTATTAGGGCGAGGGCCACAAATCTCATAACTAACTATATACATGCTAATAAATACATAAAGTCACCTACTCACACAATAGAGAGGGAGACTGCTGTTTTCTTAAAAAATAAACCTGACCTATTAGTGGCTAGATCTGATAAGGGTAATGTTACCGTTCTTATGTCTAAACAGTCTTATCTGGACAAGTCTTTTTCATTATTAAATGATAATAACACTTATGAAAAAATTGCTCATGACCCCACTACAAAAACAGAAAATAGTTGCAATAAGTTGATTAAGACTTTGAAGGATAAGAAGTGTATCAAAGTTGGGTTGGCTAGAGAGCTGACTACGTACAATGGGGTTTATCCCAAATATTACGGATTGCCTAAGATCCACAAACCGGACAGCCCACTACGTCCGATAGTTTCATGTACTAATGCATCCGCACAGCCCCTTGCTAGTTATATCGCCTCAATTTTAGATAAGTCCTTTACTGATTTTAATAAATTCAGGATAAAAAATACATTTGAATTCGCAGACAAGATTAATGACTTTATCTTACCTGAGGGCTTTGTGCTTGCATCATTTGACGTTGTCTCTCTCTTTAATAATTAAAATTTTGGATGAACATTTCACCTTGATAGAGGCCAATTGTAACATCTCAAAAACAGTTTTCCTAGAGATAATCACGTACTTATATAATAATACCGTCTTTTCTTTTAATAGTGAATTTTATAGACAAAAGGTCGGTGTCCCCATGGGGGGTTCAGTTTCTCCTATCTTGGCCGCAGTGGTTATGAATAAATTGCTTTATTATATTACGGAAAGAGTTGATTTTCAATTTCCTTTCCTTTATGAATATGTTGATCACCTATTGGTTTCTCTTCCTCAAGACTCGGTTCATAATACACTCACTATCTTTAATTCTTTTGACAATTTGTTACAATTTACAGTTGAAGAAGAGGTAAACAACTCTGTCCCCTTTTTGGATACTAAAGTAATTAGATCAGAAAACACATGTGATTAAGTTGGATTGGTATAGAAAAAAATCCAGCTCCGGGAGATATATACCCTATCATTCGTATCACCCACTTAAACAAAAGATAAACACAGTTATTGCTTTGAGGAATAGAATCACTAGGATATGTCATGCCACACTCAAAGAAAAAAATATTAGCTTGTTACAACAGGTTTTAGTAAATAATAATTACCCTTTGTCAATTGTTCATAAGGTACTCAATGCAAATACACCACCAAGAAACCATCCCAATAATAATAATGACATCAACCCTGAACTTCGTTTTGCAAAACTCCAATATATTAAAGGTCTCTCATAATCGATTGCAACACTCTTCAAAGACACAAATATAAGAATAGCAAATTATAACATTAAAAGGCTTGGCAGCTTTTATTCTAACCTTAAAGATAAAACCAAAACTTTACAGAGATCTCATGTTGTGTACGGGATTAAGTGTGAATGCAACTCTATATAGGACAGACTTTACAGAAACTTTCAAAAAGACATAAAAGTGACTGTAAACATAAACCAAATGCCACCAGCCTTAGTTTACATGTTAATACTAAAGACCATAAAGTCCGGTACAATGACTGTTTTGTCCTAGATACCGAAAACAATTGGTTTAAACGCAATTTCTTAGAGATGTGTTATATAAAAAACTGTAATAACTGTCTTAACAATAAAAAAGATCTGGAAGGACCGAGTTCCATTTACACTTACTTACTTTCCCAAAGTTACACAAAAAAAAACCACAAATGGAGCAACGCAGGGGGAAAATAGAGAATAGGTATTTTTTACAAATATTTTTGAACAAATAACTAAAATTCTAGACCATCTAATAGCTCAACTATTACCAAGATGTCAAATGGCAACAATGTCTTCTAATAACTAATTTTATAAAAATTCCCAGAAATATCACTAAACAAATGTCAACCTTTTGATAATTATTGGCGGGAAACAAAAATGATCTTCCTGTACCACGTTTTTCTGGCGTTCTTTGTGATATCTTTCCAGTTCAGTTATAGTGTATTATATTAATTTTATATTATTTTAATGTGTGAGACCTCAAATTGAGGCTTAATAAGTTTCGTAAGAGTTTTTCACTTTTTTAACCTGTTTTGTGGTCATGTCTTGCTTCTCGTCTTGGAAACGAGCAATGTATAATAAACTTTCTCCGGGAAGAGTAATGCTGTAAATATTCTGTAAGTACGTTTAATTTCCTAAATTACATCTTTCTACTCCAGAATGTTTGCACATTTCAGATTTCCTAAAGAAGTCCACATACATGGACGATAGCTAGAAAGTTCGAATAAAAATACAGTCCCTTAGAGCTACTTAGATCTTTCATTGCTCTCTCTCTCTCTCTCTCTCTCTCTCTCTCTCTCTCTCTATATATATATATATATATATATATATATATATATACACATACATACATACATACGAGGCTGGTTTGAAAAGTCCGTGCAAAAATAAAAACTACTTATGTGTTTGAGGTAAACCTTTTTTATTTTTCGACATAGTCTCCTTTTAGGCTTATACACTTCGTCCAACGATGTTCTAGTTTGTTGATCCCTTCCGAGTAATAGGATTTGTCCAAGTCTGCAAAATATCCATTAGTGTCTGCAATCACCTCCTCGTTTGAATAAAATCTTTGTTCCGCCAGCCATTTCTTCAAATTGGGGAACAAATAGTAGTCCGAGGGAGCCAAGTCTGGAGAATAGGTGGGATGTGAAACGAGTTGGAACTGCTGAGGTGTGTGCTGGTGCGTTGTCGTGATGGAAAAGGACTTTCTTGTGGGCCAATCGCGGGCGTTTTTCTTGCAGCTCGGTTTTCAAACGGTCCAATAACGATGAATAATATTCACCTGTAATAGTTTTACCCTTTTCCAGATAGTCGATGAGGATTATCCCTTGCAAATCTCAAAAGACCGGCCGAAGGAACAGTCTTCGCCTTTTTTGGTGCAGATTCCCCCTTGGTAACTCATTGTTTAGATTGTTGTTTGGTCTCAGGAGTATAGTAATGTATCCATGTTTCATCCACAGTGACGAAACGACGCTTAAAGTCCTCCGGATTCTTCTCGAACAGCTGCAAACCATCCTTGCAACACTTCACACGATTCCGTTTTTGGTCAAGCGTGAGCAATCGCGGCACCCATCTTGCGGATAGCTTTCTCATGTCCAAATGTTTATGCAAAATATTATGTACCCGTTCAGTCGAGATGCCCACAGCACTAGCAATCTCACGCACCTTAACTCTTCTGTCATCCATCACCATATCATGGATTTGATCAATGATTTCTGGAGTCGTAACCTCCACAGGCCGTCCAGAACGTTCAGCGTCACTTGTGCCCATATGGCCAGTCCGAAAATTTTGAAACCACTTATAAACTGTTCTAATCGAAGGTGCAGAGTCACCATAATGTTTATCAAGCTTCTCTTTAGTCTCCTGAGGCGTTTTGCCTTTCATAAAGTAATGTTTAATCACCACACGAAATTCTTTTTCGTCCATTTCTTGAAAATCACTCGACTTCCTTGATTCACACGAATGCCAAACACAAAGAAATAGACCAATATGGCTGAAACTTGGTGTGCGTTCATTCAAGAGATGCTACTAACTAAACATGACCTCGATACGCGCCGGTGGTGCCATCTCTCGGACTTTGCACGGACTTTTCAAACCAGCCTCGTATATATATATATATATATATATATATATATATATATATATATATATATATATATATATATATATATATATATATATATATATATATATATATATATATATATATATAACGCCAAGACACCGACCAGTGATCAACGCTTTGAAAAAGATGGATGAGATTCCATCGAAACGTCAGCGAAACCGTCCATCAAGGGGCTTCAAGCTAACACGGGGTACCCGAAAAACCACTACTACATATATATATATATATATATATATATATATATATATATATATATATATATATATATATACATATATATATATATATATATATATATATATATATATATATATATATATATATATATATATATGGTAGTGGTTTTTCGGGTACCCCGTGTTAGCTTGAAGCCCCTTGATGGACGGTTTCGCTGACGTTTCGATGGAATCTCATCCATCTTTTTCAAAGCGTTGATCACTGGTCGGTGTCTTGGTGTTAAACACCACGCTTTGAAAAAGATGGATGAGATTCCATCGAAACGTCAGCGAAACCGTCCATCAAGGGATTTCAAGCTAACACGGCACACCCGAAAAACCACTACTACATTTCACACCCGTGAGAACATTCGTCGAAACATATATGTATATATATATATATATATATATATATATATATATATATATATATATATATATATATATATATATATATATATACTCGTGTATATATATATATATATATATATATATATATATATATATATATATATAAAATAGTTAAAGTTTTATCTTTTTATTTTCGGGAAATCGGTCAATAAGAGGAAACTCATTTGTTGCTAAATTCTATATTTCGTTGGTAATTTCCAACTTCATCAGGAATGTAAAAACTGAAAGTAGAAAAAAAAAACTGTATGTACTAAACAAGAATAAACAAAGGAGACTCACCAACACAGAGTTTACAAAATCAAAGGTGATGTTAACAATCGCCACACATTACTAACAATTAAAAACACAAACAACATGACAAGGAACAATATAAAACCTTCTGTCCCGATCACTATAATTTAACTAATAATTATGAAGGTAATTTGTTTGAACAGTGGTTTGACTGTGTGAGTAGTAGTATCCTATGCCCAATTCTTAATAGTCTATCAGATTATACTGTAAATCTACAAACTTAAAATGTTACAATAGATATTGCTTATGTTATTAATATCCGTTTTATAATTAATTGTCTTATCATCCCTAATAATATGGCAAATCTCAAGGAATAACCGTTTATTATAAACGTTCACAACTTCAAGTGTCTTAGTATTCGCGTAGTCAAAAACATGTCCCGGATTCAATGTATATATGTATATATATATATATATATATATATATATATATATATATATATATATATATATATATATATATATATATATATATATATATATATATATATATATATATATATATATATATATATATATGTATATATATATATATATATATATATATATATATAATATATATATATATATATATATATATATATATATATATATATATAATATATATATAGTTTCAGGTCTACTTCGGTAAACTTTGGTATTCAAATAACTCTACATAAAACATCGAGTGGCGTAGGGGCGGGACTCCTTGCAGGCCATTCTACAGCACCTCTTCTGCCTATCCATCGATTCCAAATATCTACAAACATTGATTTCATAGTGAGGAGGTGCTCTATCCTGTTAATACCACAGTTTCCTATTAAGGGTATCCAAATTATTTTCTTCGGGAAAAAGACCTGCACAAGTTGGAATAACTTGCTCTTGGAGTAACTGTAAATACCGCTGTCCTGTAAGATTTCCATCTATAAAAAAGGATCCAGTGATATGACGTCCAGAAATCCCTGCCCACACGTTTATCTTTTGTGGTCTTTGAGAATGGCTGTCTATTATCCAGTGGCGATTCTCAGTAGACCAGTACCGGCAGTTATGCCTCGTCAGAAAAACAATATTATGAATGAGGTTAGGATCATTATTTATTCGTTCCATCATGAACTCGCAAAATGCAACTCGCCTGTCGTAGTCATCTTCAGAAAATTCGTGAAATGGAATGGGTTTGTATGGATGCAATTTTTCTTCATTCAGTATACGATTTAAGGTACCTTTACTTATGTTGTGGTATAGGCAAAGCTGACGAGTGGCTGTATGGGGATTTTCTGTAATTTCCAATAAAACATCTAACTTTTTATTATCGCTTATTTTAACTGTTGGAGGTCCAGATTTACAGCGATCCTTAACATGATCTGATTGTCTAAGTCGTTTCAATGTTTTGCTAACTACGGATTGGGTAATATGTTCTCGATTCGGATATTCTGCGTTCACATACCACCTGTTGTGTTCTCCTACGGTCTCGGTAGCCAACCGTCATTAACAAAGTGATTCTTTCTGTGTTAAGAATCGGGCCGGGATGTAGATGTCAAATACGATTTGAAATTGGGTAAATAAATAACCATCCATTTGAAAAGTAAAGTTTGAGCCAGAGGAATCCTAATTGAGACAATTATTTTTTATATTTTAAAAGAACTTTGTAAATGTTTGTAAATTAAATAGATGAAAACTATCAGATTTAAATTTACTTCTGCTTCAAGATGCTTAATATAACTGATGGTAATGTTAAATAAAGGAGTTGTTCCACAAGTACTTACAAGTGAAAAATCACTCATTGAATTTAAAGGTTACAGCTAGACAGCTACATTTCCATTCACAATTTATGCTGACACCGAATGTTCATTTGTTCCTGTAGATAATGATCAAACTAAAATACCAAAAAAATGTTCCAGTTAGTATTGGATATTATGTTAAATGAAATTATGGTGATATTTTATCGTTTTATCGACCGTACACAGGACCTGACTGTATGAAGTGGTTTATAAGGGACCTACACGAGTTTGTGAACGACTTAGAAATGGTTTTTCTTTGTCCTTTACCAATGGAACATATTACATCTTAGGAATGGAAGACATTTCACCATGCAGCACAGTGTCACATTTCCGAGAAAATATTTATTACGGAAGATAAAAAAGTTAGGGATCGTGATCATCTTTCTGGTAAACCTAGGGATCCTGCTCATGAAATTTGTGGAATACTGCATAATACAAGATATCGAGTACCCAGGTAGGAGAGTAATGCGGCGGATATGACTTGTTTCTGTTAAATGCACCATTATGATATTACGCTCAAATTGTAGTTTCGCAAAATGCAGCAATAAACGTTTTCGTCAATAAATCATTTATTCCATAATTCCAAAACAGTTCAATTTAGACATATGGTATGTTAGACGAATAATATGTAGAATTTTTAGTAAGACTCAAAAATAAACTAATATATAGGGCTTTCTATCTAAAAAAATTTTAGATAGGGTAATATTTTCGAACTGACAGTACAAAACATTTTACTGTCAACGTCAGCATGTGCGCCATATAACACCCTATAAGTTTTATTTAAACATTTGTTGAGACACTGATTAATAAATGCTGTGGGAGCTTTATTCCATACATATGGGGCACCCTGCATATATATATATATATATATATATATATATATATATATATATATATATATATATATATATATATGAATAAAAACTGCTTTTCGTTAAGTACCAATGAATACTCTAAGAGCGATTAAATACTAGTAATATAGGTTCTTCTTCCTAGTTTATTTAAAAGTACGTTATATTAAATAATACGTAGCACACTCGACCTGCTTAGGGAATATTATGCAGTTATATTATTGTATTTATTTTTTATTTTTTTGAGTGTTTTTATTAAACCAGGTAATATTAATTTTTACCTTCACCCTCAGAGGAACCAAATAACAAATACTTAACTTGATGTCATTTTAAAGTGCTAGAGGGCCATGTAACGGTTTATTTTGTAAAGGAACAAAAGCATCTTTCTACTAGTTAGAAGAAGTTTATTACATTATTATATTGTTAAAAATCATTGAATTTTTCTAAATTTATGGGTGAAGATATGCGATATTGCTAAAATGGCGTTATAAGTATTAATGACAAATTGTATTTAGGTGATGCGTTACTAACCTAAAACTATTGGTGTATGAATTGACTTGAAGTATCGTAACTTTTCTTTTAGTAGAAATGTGGCAAAAATTATTTGAATTCCCCGGAAAATACAAGGTGTAAAGTTAATTATTATTTTTAAAACCATTCTATAATCATCTTCTTATGAAAAAAAAAAATAAAATAATTTTCGAATATCTATTCCTCAAGAATCTTAGGTATAAGATCATATATACAAAGTAATCCCTCTAATACCTACCTCTACCGCTTTGACTTTTTATGTGAATGACTATAAATATTGCGAAAAGTGCTGCATGCGTACGTTATTTATCCAAAAAGAAGGAAAAATTCTCAAAATACTATTGAAACTATAAAAATGTATCTGCTCCTGCTCGTTTCACCTCCCCGAATTATAGAGATTTTTCCTAATTGAAGTATAATATCTGCACCAAATATGAAATCAATATCTCATCTCTTTGGAAATTTACCGTGCCAACAGAGCGACAAGCAGACAGAGCGGAGGAAAGGGGAAACTATTTTTTTCTTAACTAAGCACCTTAACATGTGAAGCGGTATAAAAATCTTAAAGAGTGATTTTTTCACTTCTCTTTGGCAAGGTAAGACCGACATCCCAACAGAAATTTTAAACTATGTTTTACATAATTTGGGTACCCTGTACCCTGAGACGTAATGTAACGAAGAAATCTTGCAGTCTTTCTTAACAAGGAAAGTAAAAACAGTTCTTATGTGACCCATAGGGAAAATGGAATCGAAAATATTGAAAGTGAAGTTACCCTGGACAGAGATTCTATATTAAACAAAAGAGAGAGAGAGAGAGAGAGAGATCATTTTTTCTCTAATAAATATCAAATTGATCATCTGTAAGGAATATCATTAGCTTAGTGAGACGACTTTCGAAATTAAAAAGGAAAAGAAATGTCATTTTGCCTCTTAATTTTGTTCTTCACATATTGAAATAGCATTTATTTTTTCCAGTAAGAATATAGCCTTATTTTGTGGTGTATTGTAATACGGTCGATTTATTTATTTTGTTATTACTTTTTATTTTTTATATCAATGAAAAATATAAAATATTTCTGATATACATAAGGATTCACGCCTCGCTGAAATATAACGATCCGAAAAGGCACATCTGATAGGGCATGGGACATATCTTTCTTTAGAAATATTTCTTTACTAGATAAAGAGTACTTGTTGTGTTTGTTGCTAGTAAAGGGTGTTTTTTATAGAGGTATAAAACTTTAAGTTGGCCATACTTTTTTAACTCGCGGCCATTTTGTCAGCTGTCAAGTGATTTATGTTTAGTTTGGTTTGGCATTTCAACATGAATAGACTGACGCCTGAACAACGCTTCCAAATTGTGCAAATTTATTTTGAAAATCATGGTTCTGTTCGAAATACGTATCGCGCACTACGTCCATTTTACGGTCAACATAATTGTCCATCAGAGCAATTAATTCGATTAACTATGTAACGTTTTCGCACCACGTTTACTCTAAATGATAATACGCATCCACAGAGACGTCGTACAGTGCATACAGAAGAAGTCATTGCTGTTGTAGAGCGTAACGTAGAGGAAGACCCGAATCAGTCTATCCGCCATCGTGCACAGGAATTGGATATGTGTCCATCCACTTTATGGAAGATTTTGCGGAAAGATCTTGGTTTGCGTGCTTTCAAAATCCAACTCGTGCAACAATTGAAGCCACACGAGCACCTAGCAAGGCGTAGATTCGGTGAATAGGCCCAAAACAAGATTACCGTTGATCCCGATTTTCATAAGCGAATTTTGTTTAGCGATGAAGCTCACTTTTGTTTGAATGGATACGTCAATAAACAAAACTGCCGTATTTGGAGTGATGATAATCCTCAAGTGTAAGTTGAGACACCGTTACATCCAGAAAAACTGACTGTTTGGTGTGCTTTATGAGCTGGTGGAATCATTGGTCCGTACTTCTTTAAAAACGATGCTGGTCAGAACGTTACAGTCAATGGTGACCGCTATAGAGCCATGATTACTGAGTTTTTCGTTCATCAATTGAACAACCATGATGTGCAGGAGCTGTGGTTTCAACAAGACGGCGCAACATGTCACACAGCTCGTGCCACAATTGATTTATTGAAGAAAACGTTTGGTAACCGCATAGTTTCACGTTTCGGACCCGTGAATTGGCCTCCAAGATCGTGGGATTTAACGCCGCTAGACTATTTTCTGTGGGGATATGTGAAGTCGCTAGTCTACGCCGATAAGCCCGAAACGATTGACCACTTGGAGGACAACATTCGCCGCGTTATTGCCGATATACGGCCACAAATGTTGGAAAAAGTCATCGAAAATTGGACCTCCAGATTAGACTACGTCCGAGCCAGAAGTCATATTTAAATTATAATGCCAGAAGATTATCTTTCGAATAAAGTAAATTTCATGTCAATTTAAAAAATTCATCTTTGTTTTATTCCATTTCAAAGTTTTATACTTCTATAAAAAAACACCCTTTATGTTGGAATTAGAGAATTTATATCCTAATAACTTTGACAGGGTGTTTTATATAGTATACCTAACTTTTTTTAATAGTAACGTAATGCTACAGAATGTTAATGATTAAATAAGAAATACAAGGTGGGAAATGTGGGTTCAAAATTAATAAGAAACTCAAACTTGCGAGTAGTTAGAGTCAAATACATCATATTTATAAATAATACACAAATGGTGCACCATCAAATCCTACTTGACTCCGTCAATACTCGAACCAAGATTATTGGATCTCTACCGAGGTATTATTTATTCAGAGCAGTATCATATCTGGCCTCACTGACATATAGGTGTATACCCATTTTATTTTATCTTCAGTGGATATTTATATATAGTGCATAACATAAGACTAACGTTTAACTTACCGTCTTAGGTAAGTGTCCTTGTATAGATCTCTGTGGATACAATAGTCGAACAACCGAGTTACAAATAAATGTTAATATTTTAATTTAAAAAATTATGAAACGTTCAAAATACGTTTATTAAGAATTCTTCGAGAGACTACATATCTCCAGAATAGAGTGGTAGTGGTACTAAATTATGAAAGAAGCACTTATATGAGTTAACGTAAATAAGGCAGGTCATTAATAAAATATCATCTTTACCAGACAAGGTAGGAAATGGGGCTTCAAAATTAATAAGACATCAGAATTAGTGAGCTGAACAATACAATATTAACAACCATTAGACATAGAGTTTAGGATCAGATCCTTCTGACAATATTATTAGAATTCTGTCGAGATAGAATTAAACCCTATCGCCTCTGACTTCATTAACACATATACCACATTCTATTTTGTTTCCACTGCACATTTTATAATTTCTTAAGAATTTATTATATAGTGTCACTGGAGGTACCTGTACGGATAAATCATATGTTTATAAGTAAAATATCTCATAGTATATAAATGGCAAGAAATTGTTACCTGATATCCAGTAAACAAAAGAGTCATTCTTGTTTATGACAGTTTGAATTTACGTTTAGATGAGGTAGATAGGTAAATCTTGATATTGCTGTAATTTAATGCACCAAAGAATAGAGGAGAACAAGAAAGAGAGAGAGGGTTCTACATTCTATAATTTATATTCAATTGAGCAATATTAAAATAAATTGACATGTTTTATAAATAATCACTTTATACACAGGGTATTTCGTCGTTAAAACATGAGGTAATATTTATACACTTTGAACTGTTGTGGCTTTTACTTGATGGAAACTCATATTAAATACAACAAAAAACTGGTTATTTAAACACAAAATTTTCACAATATTATGGGAATTTTGTGTTTAAATAACCAGTTTTTTTTGTTGTAAATAATTACACATCTATAAAAAAAATTTTTTATTAACTTTAGGCCAGGAAGTATTAATTTTTAGTCCATTTTTAAAGATAGTTTATTTAAATTTGATATAATACATATCTTATTTTGAGATACTTGCGTGTATCCTTGTTATAGTTCTTATATTGGCATTGATTTATTTCTTGCCTCTTATACTTTCAAACTTACATATATATTGAACTCTCGAGATATGCGGTGCTTTTAGAATCCGTACTGTAATTTAATTTTATGAGGATGAATCTGTACTTTCAAATGTTTTTTATCAGTAAAAATAAAAATATGGGTGGATTTTAAAATTTTTATTTCAATTTGATTGAGACCATTAGTTTTTTTGGTTAAAATGATGGGAGAGTTAAACAGTTAATTTAGTGTAATGGCTTAAAAATTTAGAGATGATATCTGCGCCATGACGTTTACTTTTTAGAGCTACTCTACATTAATGATTACACAGCCCCACAAAAAAAAAAGTGGGGTATACTTTTGATGCGATATATCAGATCCGTAGTATTTTTGCCCGCTGATCACGAATCTGACGTCAGAATATCGCCATCACATCTCAATTTTTTTCTAACCTCAAAAAATAGGTAAAAATTAGTAAAAATTAAGAAAAATATACTCCTAAAAAATTGATTCAAGTTTTTTCATGAATCCAAAGATGTATTAATATGTATTCGGACACGCTAAGCTAATATTCATCGGTTGGATTAAGCCATACAGTTCTGTTTTCTTTCTAACCTCAATAAATCAGACAGATATAGTGCTTCTCGAATGCAAAAACGAATTCAAATTAAAATTCAACCGATTCTTACCAAATTTGGTACACGGGGGTTTTTTGGGTTGCTGATCATGAATCTGAGGTCGGATTTGCAAAATTCAAAATGGCGGATCCAAGATGGCGGACAAAATTTTTGAAAACCAACCGATTCCTACCAAATTTGGTATACAGTTGGGGAATCCTCAAACCTGATACTTTTAAACCCTAAACCCTGAAACCTTAGACTCCCACACTCTGTAACCTCAAAAAATAGACCTCAATAACCCTGTAACTTTAAAAATGAGACCCAATAAACTCAAAACCAGGACTTTTAAACCATATACTCTCAAATAGTAGACCCTTAAGCCCTAGAATTGCGAAGGTTAGACCCGCGCCTAACTTTCCTTTTTTTGGCTGTATCTTGTTCTTTTTTCCGCGAATGACCTATTCAAAGGCTTTCTGCCCAAACTCTTTTGAGGACTTGTTTCTCTTTTTAGCGACCAGCAATAGTCCGCTAGCATATGGTCATCCCATCGTCCTTGATACCGATTTTCTATGATTTTCGGATCTTGGTGAAAACGTTCCCCTTGCTCCTCACTGTAGTCACCAAGATTATCTGGGAAATCATCGATATGGGAGTCCAGGAAATGTAATTTTAGATTCATTAAGCAACCTAATGTTTGAAAATTTTTTACCATTTTCTCGACTATTTCTTTATACTTAGGACTTTTATTATTTCCCAAAAAGTTTGTTGCGACTTCTTTAAAACTAAGCCAAGCAGCTTTTTCAACTTTATTCATTTTAGTAACAAATAATGAATCTTGAAACAATTTTCTTATTTGTGGCCCGTCAAATACGCCTGCCTTAATTTTAGCTTCAGAAAATTTCGGAAATTTTTTATGCAAATATTTGAAACATGGGCCGTTTGTACCTAATGCTCTCGTGAATTGCTTCTTAAGTCCAAGCTTAATGTGAAGCGGGGGAATAAGAACTTTTCCTGGATCTACCAATGGTGGAAACAATACATTATTTTCACCAGGAGTAAACGACTCTCTTGTTGGCCAAATTTTTTTTCTTATAATGACGTTCCCTGTCTCTGCTATTCCACAGACATTTATAACAGGGATAAAGTGTAAAACCCTGACTGTTGGCCAAGCAATATTGTTACAATTTTCAGATCTCCACAAATTTTCCAGTTATGATCAGCATATTTTATTTTTATCAAAAGCTGCTTCATTTTTTCATATTGCTCTTCCATAACTGTGGAATGAGCAATTGGAATGGGAGCGTAAACGTTGGTATTATGCAGCAAAACTGCCTTAATGCTCCGTTTAGAAGAATCAATGAACAGTCTCCATTCTTCAGGATCGTATGAGTTATTTTGAAATTCATCCATTAGACCTTTTACATCGGTACAATATGAAAGTGACAATTCCTCGTCCATTGTGAAATATTTTCGAAATTCTTCATCTCTGTTTCTATAATAAGAAATCGTAGCTTCTGGCTTAAGTAAATGTATTTTCTTTAAAAAGGAAGCAAGATTCTCTGAACCATCTTTGGATAAGCCTAAATCTCTGACTAGATCACTAAGTTCTGACTGTGATACGAGTATTGGTTCTGGTTTACGGTTGTATGGTAGAAATTCTTTATCTGTGTCACTAGTATATGATAGGTTGTCACTAGAACATTCATTAGTAACAGTGTTTGAATCTTTTTTCGACAGACTCAATGTTTTCGGCATGAACTGATAAGGTGAAATCATTTGTTTCCATAACATCAGCATCAAGTGGTTCAGGAGGCGGAATTAGTTTAGTTGGTCTTGTTACTGTCGAAACATCGTTATAAGTAATAGTGCTTTTATTTTTTCGGTTATGTCTAGATACAACATTCATACAAAAGTAGCAATCATTTTCACTGTATGGTCTATTCCATATTGCTGGTCTGGAATATTTAATCGCCTTCTTATTGATGTACAACATTATTTTGCAAGAACTGCAAATGATGTGGGGAACCCAATCTGTATCCTGGTGCTATATTTCAATGTTAAAACAATCCTTATATAAGGTTTTAATCTTATCCGTTATCGGTGACCCCATTTTACTCAATACGTGTTGACAGCAAATATAACAAAATGAATTACTGTTTTTATCGCACTTATGAAAAGTCCTTGTACCGTGAGACCGTTTTCTTGTAGCATTATACTCTACATGAGCCAAGTCACCCACACATGAAGAGCTACGGTCGCTGTATGACGACGGCTGCGGGCCCGCTTTCCCACCCTGACCAACCGCCGATACTGGGTTTCCGAGTCCCTGCATCGTAATTCTCTTTCTTCTACCTGCCATGACGGCATCTAAGCCGTTATCCAGGGACTCTGCCGGCTAGTGGAGTAACACCGTTGCCCACCGTCACCACGTGGAGGTGCCCTGGATGCAGGTAGAAGAATAAAAATCGACCGATGAATTTTCTCGGCGTTCAAAATGGCGCGAAAACATCTGCCATCTTGAATTTTGCAAATCCAACCTCAGATTCGTGATCAGCGACCCAAAAAATCCCCGTGTACCAAATTTGGTAAGGATCGGTTGAATTTTAATTTGAATTCGTTTTTGCATTCGAGAAGCACTATATCTGTCTGATTTATTGAGGTTAGAAAGAAAACAGAACTGTATGGCTCAATCCAACCGATGAATATTAGCTTAGCGTGTCCGAATACATATTAATACATCTTTGGATTCATGAAAAAGCTTGAATCAATTTTTTAGGAGTATATTTTTCTTAATTTTTACTAATTTTTACCTATTTTTTGAGGTTAGAAAAAAATTGAGATGTGATGGCGATATTCTGACGTCAGATTCGTGATCAGCGGGCAAAAGTACTACGGATCTGATATATCGCATCAAAAGTATACCCTACTTTTTTTTTTGTGGGGCTGTGTTACCATTCATTTTAGCTTACAGACGGCGATGTAAGAAACAAGCAATCGGTACAACTCTCTTCACGATGTTCATCATTTCTCATTATCAGCTAAAGGACAGTGTACCCAAAGTAAATTAATCAGTTTTCCCTAAGGCAATGTCATCGCTAATATCAACCTCTTTTTGTTGCATAAAGTGAATGCCACACAACAGTTATCACCACTAAGCCAAACACTTTATTTTTGCACTCAACGCATATTTCGCTAACCATGTTAGCACCGTCGGGAGCGATGATTGACCCAATCTTTGTTCCTGACGATGGTTAACATGGTTAGTGAAACACTCATCTGGTGCAAAAATAAATTATTTGGTGCAGTTTAAATAACTATTGTGTAGTGTAATTGTGTCAAAGATTCCAAAGTCCCAACGTAGATAAGGTTTATGGAAAAGTTGTGTTCTATTTTTTTTTATGAGGCTCGAGTGTCCGTACATTGAATAGCTTAGTAAGGTACATATAGTCTATAACATAAAATACCTTTTCATTTGTCTCAAATGGTTTAAAGATTTCATTTTGATTGCATTTCAGCCTAAGAGAAAGGAATTAAACGTAACATATATCGTTACTCCTACAATTTCTAGATTGAACCGTTCCATTTACGTAATACATACTGTAAGGGATTTCATTGAGATACGCAAACCGATTTGAACCTAATTGTTTAAAAATATAGAGAATTGACAACTTTGCAGTTATTTTTAATGCAGTGAATAAAGTTTATTTATGAAAACAAAGAAAACGTAAAAGTATATGATAATTCTTTTGAACTTCTAATTAAACAACTGCGTGATCATAGTCATATTGAAAAGATAAGTTAAGTTCCAATATATTTTGGAAAGATAGACAAGTTCGGTCCGTATCTTCTGCTAATTCATATTCTGTAGGAAGGAAAATAATGGAAAAGAGAAAAATTAAGAGAAATAAAATATTTAAAATTTCAAATATTATTAGTATCTAAGTTGACATTGCATTTTATATTTAATAAAAGGTTATTTATAACATTACCTTTACTACCTATATAGAATTACACAAACAACTTAATCTCAAAGAGAAAATATAATACATACAACAGTTTGAGTAATATATGTTTATTCAAGGAACTTTACTGCCAAGGTAATGGAAAGCATTACCTTAAAATCTAGTGTTCGATTATTTTTCGTTCAAATGCATACTCAAAAATAAATTTGCAATAACTCAGCAAATATTTTACTACTTTTAACTGTTATTTTTACAATTTTAAATGAATTTATTTTTAAGCGCAAAAACCGTATGTACGATGATCAAAATTAATCATCCTTAATCACTTGTAACAATGAATTACATTTAATTTCATTTAATATCTAAAATTCCTCTTATTCATGGCCACTGAACCGCATCGAAAATAAAAAATGGGCCTTAGAAAAGTCAAGTTTATTTAATGGCGCTTCCCCCGCATGAAGAAGTTAGTCCGGCGTTGTTGTGTGACACTTGAAAGACTGTTCTTCCGGTGGTGTGAAGAACAATCGCTAATGCATCGGTGCGAGGAACATTGCGCCAAGCCTATGTCAGGCGAGGCTCCCACTATTATATTGATATGGTTTTATGACTTTATGATATAAAACAATTGAAAATAGTAATAATATATTCTATAAAACATTTTTTTTATTGTAATATGAAAATTATTCATTTCATATGAATGTCCAGGGACATTTTTCTAGGTGTCTCAATTATCTGTTTCCCTATTAGACATATAAAAAAAATCTTTCAGTGCTAAACTTAGTTTTTTATGAAGAAGCCAAAAATTATATGGCAAAATTTATCACTTGTGAAATTTTAAATCCAATTTGAGAAATATACAATTGCTGGTAATTATTTTATACGGTTCTCGAGATATGAGACTTCAAAGCTGTTATAATAATCACCTATTCAAAAAATAAATGCTTGGCTTCATTTTTATACAATTTTTTTGGAGTACGTTATTTTTTGTGAAGAAGCTAAATATGCTGTAAAATAAATAACCACTTATCAAGTTGGACCGATTATAAAAGAGACACAAGAATTTTTTTAATGGCATTACCCCTCTAGGGTTACGCTATTAAATAATATTTTTCAGTCTCTTTAGAAAAATTCATAACTCGTAACGTTTACTTTCAGTCATTATTGATATATAGAGCATGCAAGTTCTTAAATTAAATTTTACCTTTTAAGTGACTCACTCGATTTATAACTTTCATATTTGTCACATTAAAAAAAAGCTTTCATACCTAAGTTAAGTTTTTTACTTAGAAACCAAATATGAAAACACAAAATTGTCAGTTCTCAAATTTGACGTATTGATGACCAAATAAGATTTCGAATAATTTGTTATTTGTACAATTTGACATTGATCCCGGAAGCGGAATAGAATATCTCTCCCGGTACGTTCTGCCTGTCGTAGAAGGTGACTTACAGAATAACCTAGATGGTAGATGCCCAGATCCCACCAGCTTCGCCCGGTGTGATACCATCGCATCGGCTTAGGCTGCGTGAAGTTGCTTAAAGTTTCGTCGCTGAGCCGATGTCCCGGACTGTGGGACCAAATAGCATGATGAGGCACCTGGATACAAAAAATTCCGGAGGTAAAATAGCGCCCCGTTCGGATCTCCGGGTGCGGGCTGGTTCAGGGGCGTCGACATGCAGAGATCATAATTTTAAAATAGATTTTTGCAGCATACGATTTTGGCGTAACTTTTGAATCTGTCTTTTTCTCAGAAGCGACCTCTCTTACCAACGAAAAGAGGCTCTGGAGCCCTCAAACTTTGATGTTATGTGGTTAAAAATAACGACTCTACAAACCACAAGGTTCATCAGTATCCTCTATCGACCACCAAGTGATACTAACTTTAGAACACTTTTCGTTTCTCTTGCAGACACCGTCAATCATTTACAAATTAATTGTCCAAATACCGAAATTGCCATCCTGGGCGACTTTAATGTCCACAACATCAACTGGCTTAAATATTCAAATACTACGGACAAATAAGATCGTGAAGCTGAATCATTCTCAATCAATTGTGGCTTAACTCACTTTATCGACGAACCAACACGGATCCCTGATCGAGAAGGGGATTTCGCCAGTCTTCTTGATCTGTTTTTAACCACCAATCCGGAGATTTACACGGTCACCGGAAATCCGCCGTTAGGTTCTTCCGACCATAAACTGCTTTCGACTTCGAGTATCCTACCAATCAGTCACAGAGAGGTGCCTAAACCGCGCAAGATTTAGCACTACAAATCTGCTAAATGGGAAGATCTCATGGAATATTTTCGAACTTTCCCTTGGTTAGCCGTTTGTTTTCTATTCGATGATCCATCTGACTGTTCCAGGGAGGTTTTCGATGTTATTTTAGCTGGTATGAAAGCTTACATCCCTTTTTCGAAGAAATGCCCTTCTAACGGCAAGCCTTGGTTTGACCGAAAATGCAAAGAAGCTGTTGCTTCTAAACATCTTGACTACCGACAATGGCGTGAAAATCCTAAAACCATGAATCGTAACTCCTTTGTTCGTGCCCGGAACAGATGCAAAGAAATTATCGAAGAAACCAAGGAGGCACACAATCAACGAATTAGAAACAAACTTCTCGCTTATCTCAACAATTCAAGGTCCTTTTGGTCAGTTGCTAAGGCAGTTGTTAAAATTTCACCAAATCCATCATACCAGCACTCACGCGGCCGGATAATTCTATTGCAACGATACCTGTTGACAAAGCGAACCTTCTACTGTCGATTTCCAAGGAAAAACACCACCTACTGTTCCTGTAGTGCAGTCAAGGATGCCCGATATTGTCTTCAGGTAGTCTATCATAAAACGTATTTTAATGAAGCTAGGCACCAAGAAAGCTTATGGTGCTGACGGAATACCTGCCATAGTTCTCAAAAACTGTGCGAGGAAACTAACACCAGTTTTCTGTAGACTTTTCAACCTATCCTACAGAAATGGAATATTTCCTTCCTACTGGAAATGTGCCACAGTTCAGCCGATACCTAAAAAAGGCAAGAAGACTTTGCCAAATAACTACCGACCAGTCGCACTGCTTTTAATAATATCGAAAGTCATGGAAAAGACTATCAATCAGCATCTTCTAAAATATCTTGAAGGATTCAACATTACTAGCGATCACTAATACGGCTTTCGTAAACATAGATCAACAGGAGATCTTCTGACTTATGTAACACATGTTTGGAACAAGGCAATTGAACACTTTGAAGAATCTCGAGCGGTTGCTCTTGACATATCCAAGGCATTCGACCGTGTTTGGCACGATGGACTGTTGGCTAAGCCACGCTCTTATGGTATATCTGAAAAGTTCTGTTTGTGGCTCTCATGTTTCTTCAGAGAGCGTTCTTTACTAGTAGCAATCGACGGATTTCTTTTTAACACCTTCACTATCAGCGCCGGGTTTTTTTTTTTTGTTTTTTTTTTATGGGTCTAGCACACGTGCTGCAGGGAAGTCCCCAAAGCGCTACAGGAGCGACACGTGTGCGGAAAAAGCGATTCACGTTGTTCTTGAATCGCTGTAAATTGTATTTGTACTCGGTGGGAAACACAGTCCTGGGTAAGCCATTCCAAAGGGATGTTCTCCATATAAAAGACTGCTTGAAAAGCGTTGTACGAGGAGTAACAAGCTGAACCTCATACGGATGTGAAGTATCAGCGCGACGTGTACTTCTAACATGCTCCGCTCTGGGAGGAATTAAGCACACTAACACTCTCCATGAAAATATTTGTAGAATAGACTCAAGTCGCCAACCGTTCTTCGATGTTCCAGCGAATCAAGGCCGCCGGTCAGTTCTGGGTCTCCAATCAGACGAACAGCCCTTCTCTGAACAGAATCCAACAAATGCAGTGTATGTTTTGGAGCGGAGCCCCAAACATGGGAGCAGTATTCCATAGTTGGTCGAATTTGAGCCTTGTAAAGAATTAACAGTTGTTGTGGAGTGTAAAGCTTTCTGGTTCGAAATAATATTTCCAACTTCCTTGCTATGCCTGCAACATGTTCATGCCAGGACATATTTGCTCCCAAATTAACGCCCAATAAATTGAGTGACGATGCTAGGGGAATGGAGTGCCCCGACATAACTATGTCGGGTTCAGCAACGATAACTTTTTTAGAAAAAACTGCCTCCTGGGTTTTTGTAGCGTTAAATTCCACTTGGTTACTGTCACCCCAAGATAGAACTTCTTCCAGGTCTTTGTTAAGTTGAATGACTTCCTGCTGTCTGCGGATATTTGCCTGAGTAGCCGATGTCCGACCGTTCAAAGTGAATGAAGAGATAAGCGTACTGTCATCTGCAAAGCTGTAGATTGGATTCCCGGTCTTTTCCAGCAGATCGTTAATGTAAATGAGAAGGAGAGTAGGAGACAGTATGGAGCCTTGGGGCACACCGGCGTTAATAGTAAAGGTGTTAGAAAGAAATCCATCGACTGCAACTCGTAAAGAACGTTCTCTGATGAAACATGAGAGCCACAAACAGAATTTTTCAGACATACCATAAGAGCGTAGCTTAGCCAATAGTCCATCGTGCCAAACACGGTCGAATGCCTTGGATATATCAAGAGCAACCGCTCGAGATTCTCCGAAGTGTTCAATTGCGTTGTTCCAAACATGTGTTACATAAGTTAGAAGATCTCCTGTTGATCTATGTTTATGAAAGCCATATTGGTGATCGCTAATAATGTTGAATCCTTCAAGGTATTTTAGAAGATGCTGATTGACAACCTTTATTCCATGACTTTCGAGATTATTGAAAGCAGTCGTCGGTAGTTGTTTGGCAAGGTCTTCTTGCCTTTTTTAGGTGTCGGCTGAACTGTGGCAGATTTCCAGCAGGAAGGAAATATTCCCTTTCTGTAGGATAGGTTGAAAAGTCCACAGAAAACTGGTGTTAGTTCCCTTGCACAGTTTCTGAGAACTGTGGCAGGTATTCCGTCAACCCCAGAAGCTTTTTTGGTGTGTAGCTTCATTAAAATATTTTTTATGATACGCTGTCTGAAGACAACATCGGGCATCGTTGACTGCACTATGGAAATAGTAGGTGGTGTTTTTCCTTGGAAATCGGCAGTAGAATGTGAAGCAAACAGTTCGGCCAACAAGTTTGCTTTCTCAACAGGTGTTGTTGCAATAAAACTATCTGGCCGTGTGAGTGGTGTGCCCCAAGACTCCATACTGTCTCCTACTCTCTTTCTCATTTACATTAACGATTTGCTGGAAAAGACCGGTAATCCAATCTACAGCTTTGCAGATGACAGTACGCTTATCTCTTCATTCACTTTGAACGCTCGGACAATGGCTACTCAGACGAATATCCGCAGACAGCAGGAAGTCATTCAACTTAACAAAGACCTGGAAGAAATTCCATCTTGGGGTGACAGTAACCAAATGGAATTTAACGCTACAAAAACCCAGGCAGCATTTTTTTCTAAAAAAGTTAATGTTGCTGAACGCGACATAGTTATGTCGGGGCACTCCATTCCTCTAACATCGTCACTCAATTTATTGGGCGTTAATTTGGGAGCAAATATGTTCTGGCATGAACATGTTGCAGGCGTAGCAAAAAATTGGAAATATTATTTCGAACCAGAAAACTTTACATTCCACAATAACTGTTAATTCTTTATAAAGCTCAAATTCGACCAACTACGGAATACTGCTTCCATATTTGGGGCTCCGCTCCCAAACATACATTGCATTTGTGGGATTTTATTCAGAGAAGAGCTGTTCGTCTGATTGGAGACCCGGAACTGACGGGCGGCCTTGGTTCGCTGGAACCTCGAAGAACGGGTGGCGACTTGAGCCTATTCTACAAGTTTTTCATTGAAAGTTTTCGAAGGATGTAGCCTGCTTAATTCCTCCCAGAGCGGTGAATACTTCACATCCGCATAAGGTTCAGCTTGTTACTCCTCGTACAAAGCTTTTCAAGTAGTCTTTTATATGGAGAACATCATCCCTTTGGAATAATTTACCCAAGACTGTGTTTCCCACCGAGTACAATTTACAGCGATTCAAAAACAACGTGAATCGCTTTTTCTGCACACATGTCGCTCCTGTAGCGCTTTAGGGACGTCCCTGCAGCACGTATGCTAGACCCATAAAAAAAACTAGAATTTTATGGTTGGTTACGTTATTAAATTACAAAAATATGTAACAATAATTTATTTATTTTAGCCGTTATGAATATACAAGCTATTCTAGTTATTAAACAGAATTTTAGCTTTTAAGTGATTAGTTCACTTTATATTCAGTATTTAAGTAATATCCTTATTTATTTTGTCTTGGTTAACTTTTATTATAAAATTTAGGGTTATTAAATTATGATTAGGAAACACGTAGCTTTGTAGAACGTTAACGATTAGCTTATGTTTCATTAGTATCACTTAATTACCACTACTCAGTATATATCACTATTACACCAAACACTTTATTTTTGCTTTCGACGCGCGTTTCGTGAACCATGTTAGCTTCATCAGGGGTGATGATTGATAATCATCATGTCGTCAATCGTCAATTATAACTCTGATAAAACAAACGTGGTTAGCGAAACGCGCGTCGATTGCAAAAATAAAGTGCTTGGTGTAGTGGTGATACATAATGAGTAGCAGCATTGTGCCAAAGATTCCAAATTCTCAACATACTTAATTACCATTTAGCTAACCTTTTGTAGGACCATTTGCTTTTACATTTCATTGCATTGTCTTTCATCAAAAAGACTCGAAAGATCTATGAGAACTACAAAAAATATATTAATACTTTTGTTATTATCTATTATAATATATATATATATATATATATATATATATATATATATATATATATATATATATATATATATATATATATATATATATATATATATATATAAGTAGATAAGGCTATGAGAGTTCTAGACATTTTTCCCATGTTATTTCTTATGGAGCCTCATTTTGCATTTTTGCTTTCATTTCAAGGTCATTCAGGAAGCGCATGTGCGGGGCCAACCAATGAGCGTTGAGCAGAGAGCAGTATCGGTTGCCTAAATGATTGTAGTGTTGCCAGTTCGATGACGTCACAGATCATGTACAGGGTGTAGTCAAAAAGGCCTTATTACTTTTTGTGTAAAATGTGGGTAGTTTTTGTTGTAGACAGGGGTTGAAAAGTAATTGTCAAAAGGTCTTTATATGTGTATGTAAATAGGTTGTTAAATTAAATAAGTTAAAAAAAAGTGAAGTCTGTAGTAGGATTTGAACCTACATATGTTGGTTTCAATACTGCAAAACCGAGGACTTAACCTACTTAGCCAAATAGGATTTGTAAGAGAGAATGCAATAATTGGGATGACATGAAAAAAGATCTTACTAGTCTTTGGATGCTGGTATAATATTATTGTGTAAACAAATGATATTTAATATCTTTTATTAACAAATTAGCGAGGTTTTACCTTATAACTGCTAATACGAGAGATGCTATAACAGGAATATATATATTTTTATCTCTTAAGATAGCTGAAAAGTGATCAAAAAGGCCTAAATGAGTGTTCAAAAGGTCCTTATTATTAAAAAAGGGTGTGATTTTGTTGAAAAAGGGGTGAAAAATGTATTCAAATGGTCCATTTTGTTAAAAAAAGTGTGTGTTTTTGTTGAAAAAGGGGTGAAAAATGTATTCAAAAGGTCCTTATTCGTAATAATATGGGTGTTTTTTGTTGAAAATAGTCCAAAAAGACCTAAATGAGAGACCAAAAGGTCCTTATTTGTAATAATAAGGGTGTTTTTATTGAAAAAATGATGGAAAATGTATTCAAAAGGTCCTTAATGATGTGAATGAAGATGTTTTTTGTTAAAAACTGAATGAAAAAAGTTGTCCAAAAGGCCTTATTATAGAAAGAGATAGTCCAAAAGGCCTTATTTGTAATAATAGAGTTGTATTTGTTGAAACAGAGGTGAAAGTAATGTGTTCAAACGCTGGGTTTACGTTGAGGGAGAGGTTGTAAAATAAAACATAAGTCTGATTTAAGAAATCTATTAACAAAAAAAAAAAAATTTCACAACACAAAATTGCAAAATCTCGAAAATGAACTTAAAAGTACAAAATTTTCATCCTCTTATATAAATTAAATACATAGAGAAACACTTGAGAGCGAACTTAACAATATTTTTACTAAAAAGTACTATTAATCCTAAGAGAAATAGCCTGTAAATAAAATATATGATTTTGTCATACACAAAACTGTTTAAAAAATAGACATGACTTAATACATAGAGAAACACTTGAGAGCGAACTTAACAATATTTTTTCTAAAAAGTACTATTAATCCTAAGAGAAATAGCCTGTAAATAAAATATATGATTTTGTCATACACAAAACTGTTTAAAAAATAGACATGACTTAATATATAGAGAAAGTAAAAAGGACTTGCAAAATATGAATTACCTGGTACGAAATGACACCAACAAAAAGTTATAAATCCCTGAATATCGAGAACAGCCAACTTCATCGTGTCACAGTTACTTTACAACTAATACGACTTTTACAAAGCATAAAATTAAATGAGAGGTCAGCAAAGTAGATAAGAAAGGTCAAAAAGTTGATAAGAGACGAGTGAATGTATGTGAGAATGTAAGAAATAGCAAAAACTTGTATTAATAGGAAAATTCCATGCAAATAATTAAAATTTGTTGTAAGCTCGTTAGGTCAGCAAAGTAGATAAGAAAGGTCAAAAATAGCTGATAAGGAGTTGGTTTGAATGCATACAAGTGTAGTAAAATTGATGATATTTGTCAAAAATAGTAAAATAAGTATGAAATGAGCTTAACATAGTTTAAAATAAGGATATTTGTATTCGATTGAAATGTTGTTGTCTAAATGGTCTGATAGGTCACAACATAGATATGAAAGATCAAAAATAGTTGATAAGGAGTTGATTTGAATACATTGAAGAGTAGTAAACTTTGATATATTTGGTATTTGGCAAAATAAGTATGAAATGAGCTTAAATTAGTCTAGTTGGGCCTCGTTGAAATGAGTTTGAACTCGTTGGATTTTACTATAATATGCTATATGAGATGAAAGCGAGTTAAATAAGTAATATTTGTCAAGAATAGTAAAAATAAGTATGAAATGAGTCTAAATTAGTCTAAAAAAGAGTTTGGAGGAAATAGTTTCAACTCGTTGAATTGTATCTTAGTAAAATATATATGTAAGAAATGAGATGAGCCTATCCATTGTATTTCGTTGTCGTAACGTTAAATGTATGATCACTCCTTGCTGCTCCATCACACTTCTGTGACTCAACAACTACAACACATACAATTAGCACGTCTACTACTCAGCACTGACTGATCACAACTGGCTGGCTGAATGCAAATATGTTGTTTACTGATGTTCAAGCTTTTACTGTTGTTTACGAGATGGCGCTGCTGAAAGGCCGGGGAAAAATCAATCCGAGTAAAATATATATGTGTTAAAATGAGATGGGTTAGCCTAGTTTAGACTCGTTGTATTTTGCTATATAGGGTGAAGATGAGAGCGAAAGAGAGAGTTAAATAAATAAAACACAAGTATGAGCTAAAAGAATAAAATCATACAAATTTACAATATTTACTTGAATGTAACTTGTTGGTTTCTATAAGAGAAGATGAGAGAGAGTAAAATACAAGTATGAGCAGAGATTTAAGAAAATATATTAATAATTCTAAAATAGTACAAAATGTTACTACAAATAAATTTATATTGAAAATAATTCATTCAAGTCATCTGTTTCCTTGTCTTTCGTTGGCTTCTCGTTCGAGTCCTTTTCTTTCTTTACTGGAAAAATATTATCAAAACCTAAACATTTTACAAGTACTTTATTTCCTTGTCGTTTTTGTTTTATCCTATAAGAAGAAGAAGAACTGTTGTTGCTATTATTGTTGCTATTGTTGTTGTCAGAAGACATACTATATGTCTTATATGCGTAAAAAAAGGAGAAAATTTGAATAACCATCAATTGTTTATAATAATTACTGACTAAAATACTTAAAAGTACAAAATATCTATAAAACAATAAAACTAACTAAAATCTTAAGATGTAAATAATATGTTGCCTGGTACGAAATGATACCAACAAAACCAGTTGTTATAAAATTATTTGATAAGAAAGATCAAATATTTGTCGATAAGAGGATGTAAAATGTATTCGATAAAGTACAAATTGCAATGTTATGCTTTACTAATAACTATTTGACTAAAAATTATGAATTGCTTAATAGTATGTATATTAAGTGCTTCAAATCGAGGAATATCTTTTAATACTATAGGAAATGTAATTCCTTCATATATTACTACTTGACTAAAATAGTTGTTGTTTGTTTTCAAGTTACTACCATTACTTAGTAATTCTGATATTTGTATAAATCAAAATTTGTTTCCAAAGGAACAAAGATTTGACTAATAATACATAGAGGTGTCTTCTCTACACCATATAATCTGCATGTCGTGGAACCATTGTGGTTACCCATTTACTGTAACAAAAAGTACAAAATGTCTTAAAAATTCTAATAGGTGTTAAACAATATATCTTGTCAATAAATTTAAACAGATTGTTGTACAATTGTTTTAATGATTTTAAAATAATACGAGAAATGGATGAATGTGTTCTTTTTGAGTCTTTGAATACATTCATCTAGGGTTATTATCTTCATCTGATTGTGATGGCAATGATGAGCATTTATATTCGGGAGAACCAAATAGGATACATTGACTCCAACTACTATTATCAAAATGCTCTCTATTCGCTGTACTATTAATATCTCGACAATAAATTTGAACTTGTTGTAAATGTGTTACTACTTGGAACATCTCTTAATTTGTTTAAATAGTTCTTTAGGTACACTATAGTTAACCTTCCAATTATACCATTCTATAGTTTTCTTTTCTCTTAAGATGGTCGAAAAGTGATCAAAAAGATCTAATTGGGAGTCAAAATGGTCTTAAATCCTGAAAAAAAAAGACAGTAAAAAGTCCTTATTGCATAAAAAGTGGTGAAAATAGGTGTTGAACGGTTCTCATATAGTAGATATTAGGGTAAATTTGAGCTTGATAGTAGAGGCTTTACAAATATGAGCTAGAGTTAATAAATAAATTTAATAAAAGCATAATTTAACACAATCCTACAAAGAGTTACATAAAATGTGAATAAAATAATGTCTAAGAGTATTGATTGGTTGAGGTAAATAAAGTATGTGCAAAATAATTTTTTAGTCGTTTGTTTTATCCTACAAGAACAAAACATTTCCAAAATGTTAATAAAATGAATGCAATATTTGTTCAAAACTAGATTAGACAAGGTTAATTTGCAAATAAATAACTAATATTTTGCTTGGTACGAATTGATACCAACAAAAACCAGTTGTTATAAAATTAAATGAAAGTTCAACAAATTTGATAAGAAGGATCAAATTTTGTCGATAAGAGGATGTAAAATGTATTGGATAAAATTGCAATTTTATTCTTAATATAAATTCGAGAGAGCGAGAGAGAGTTCAGTAAAAACAGATAAGAAAGGTTAAAATTAGTTGATAAGAAGTAGATTCGAATGCATTGAGAATACAATAAGAACCAAGAAATTTGCCGTATATAGTTGTCGTTACATAAAACTCGACTTGATTTTGATATATGTGTAAATAGACAACTTAAAGGATTTTACTAACTTTATGGCTCCTCATTTGTAAAATATCAACTAAAAATATCATTGTCGTTATGTGATATATGTGTAAATAGACAAAAAACCAACCATCTTATATTATAAATGATACTAAATGACAATAATTAGTTAAAATACCTAAATAATAATATTTCCTACTTCCTAATAGTTTTTAAGTAAATATACTCCCTAAATGGGACTTATGATTGCTTTTTGGATGAAAATTACCATTCTATATTCGGGAGAGCCGAAGGCGATACATTGGATAATACCTAAATAATAATTTCCTAATCAATAATAGTTTTTAAGTAAAATACTACTTGAATGAGACTTATGAACGCTTTTTGGATACAAATCGTCCCTCTATACATTCATTTCGGGTTTTTTGAGGAAAATTTCTTTATTTTATCATAATAATCATCTGACTATCTGAGACAATAGATTTGAACAATTTGTAAGTGTGGTACCAATTGGAAACACCTCTTACTTACATGGTTTAAATCATTCCTTTAGGTACTAGATACAACTTTCCAATCATATTTTCAAACCACACGCACTGAACATTATAAATTTAATTTAAATCGTTCTATATCACACACAGTTAGATGGACAACCTATTTGTTTTAACTACTTAAATTTTTGAATGAGTTAATCAAATATATACATAATAAATAATGATGTATGGAGTCGAATAGTATCTAAAAAATCCCAAAAATAACAGAAACATGTAAACAAGTTGATTTATTATGTAACATAAGAGAGGGCGAGCTTTTCAACCTTGAGTAGAAAAAACAGCAAAAAACCTTGAATATCCTAAGTCTTATTACCTTTATATACAAGATGTTTTGTTTTAAGTGAGAATTGCTGTATTTACATACATTTTCAGTACTAAAGTCCTTACATTCCTACTACCTTTATATACAGACTGTTTTGTTTTTAAGTAAGAATTGTGGTATATATGTATATATTTCCTAATAAAATCCATTATTACTACCTTTATATAGGTTTTTAAATGAGTATTGTAGAGACTCTTTTTCTTGATTGCTACTGATAAACATTATGGTATGATTTTTTGAATCAAATAAGTAGTGCAAAACAATTTGTGGTACTACATTGTACCTTTTTATCGTCGCAGGTATTGCTATTTAATTAAAATAGGTCGTAAAAGTACAATTTAATCCTAAGAATAGCCGTAAAATAACATATTAAACAACATTTTTCTAAAAGAAAAAATGAGCTGAATAACTTAAATACGAATTACCTCGTACCAAAAATAAGATTGCATCAGCCAAAATTTTCCAGTCACCAGATATTTGTTATTATTAAAAACATGTTTTCAACAACTCAGCAGATATTTGCCCTTATAGCTTTTTTGATATGCTTTATATCCGGCATCCACCTATAAAAACCCATACCGTACTTCATCTTATCCACATTTCAATCAAGCACTGAAATGAGCCTGAATTAAATTTCCCACATAACATTAAAAAATATTTCCCGATTTCGAACGAACTCTGACTAGCTTGGCTATAAATATTTTTTGTATGCCAAAAAGGTAAATTTTACTTCTAATATTTAGTAAAACAAACTTTTCAACCAAAATTAGTTTACTTATTTTACTGCTAGAAGGCAATTTATACCTTGCTAGAGTTAACTATTCCTCAAAGTCCTAAAACATTTTTTCCATTTTGCTTATATTACCTACGACAATAGAGCAAGTTTTTGGCATTGAATTCAGGAAAAATGTGCGAATACTGCAATTCTCCTGGAAGTGTAGTAAATGTGTTTAGCGTTAGCATAAGTGAACAGTCCAATGATCATACATTTTGAAACAAAAAAATATATATCAATGAAGTCACATTAGCAGGCCTTGTAAAAAGCATGCCAAAAAAAGCTTCATCGTGAAAGACTGAAAAAAGGTGTACAGGTGTAACAGGTGTAAATAAGTAATAAACAGGCGGCCAGGTAAGTATAATAGCAGACCTTGTAAGAAGCATGCCAAAAAGGCTTTATCGTACAAGGCTGAAAAAAGGTGATGTACAGGTGTTGTACAGGTGTAACAGGTGTAAATAAGTAATAAACAGGTAGCCAGGTAAGTATAGTAGCAGGCCTTGTAAAAAAGCATGCCAAAAAAAAAAGCTTCATCGTGAAAGACTGAAAAAAGGTGTACAGGTGTTGTACAGGTGTAACAGGTGTAAATAAGTAATAAACAGGTGGCCAGGTAAGTATAATAGCAGACCTTGTAAGAAGCATGTCAAAAAGGCTTTATCGTACAAGGCTGAAAAAAGGTGATGTACAGGTGTTGTACAGGTGTAACAGGTGTAAATAAGTAATAAACAGGTTTTTGTTTCAAAATGTATGATCATTGGACTGTTCACTTATGCTAACGCTAAACACATTTACTACACTTCCAGGAGAATTGCAGTATTCGCACATTTTTCCTGAATTCAATGCCAAAAACTTGCTCTATTGTCGTAGGTAATATAAGCAAAATGGAAAAAATGTTTTAGGACTTTGAGGAATAGTTAACTCTAGCAAGGTATAAATTGCCTTCTAGCAGTAAAATAAGTAAACTAATTTTGGTTGAAAAGTTTGTTTTACTAAATATTAGAAGTAAAATTTACCTTTTTGGCATACAAAAAATATTTATAGCCAAGCTAGTCAGAGTTCGTTCGAAATCGGGAAATATTTTTTAATGTTATGTGGGAAATTTAATTCAGGCTCATTTCAGTGCTTGATTGAAATGTGGATAAGATGAAGTACGGTATGGGTTTTTATAGGTGGATGCCGGATATAAAGCATATCAAAAAAGCTATAAGGGCAAGTTTTTGTTAATAAATTCAGGTAAAAGTCCTTCATCGAGAACGATTTTACTAAAAGTCAAACAAAAAAAACTAAGCCGTCCAGGTGTGTAGGTGCAACCTTTCAGGCGTTATGTTACTTAAGTAAATTTTTTTCTTCTTTCCCTGCGCCCTATAAAACCCATATTAACTCGCAAGACACATGAATCCATGTTTTTTTTTGTTTGTTTTAAACACCAGCACCATAGGTCTTTCATCGAGCGCGATTTTTACTTAAAAGCTAGTATATTTTTTTGTTTTTTCTTACATGCACACTATAAACCAAGAACGATTGACCTTCCAGGTATGTATGTTTTTTAGGTATTTACACTAAGACACCACCTTTCAGGCATGGTTTTTTACTTAAAAGCTAGTATATTACTTTAACACCAATTTATTAAATAAAAAACACAAAAGAACTTACTAGAATAACCCCTTTGCGTACAAAAATAGAAAAAAATATGAGTTCTACTTGTTTTTAGGAAGAGACTGAAACGCAAAAATGATTCAATGCAGAAAGATCACATTTTGTTTACAACTGAAAAAGCTTTTTTCTATAACTTAGTTTTAACATTTAAATATTTCTAAATAATTTTTCAAAATGCATAAATTTGATTCCACTTTACTTAACTGTTCACACAGACTTTGTTTTTTAAACCCTTTTTTTAAATATCAATATTTTTTAAGATACTTATATGTCTTTTATATTCTTCCTTTGTTTTAAGTAATCTACTTACCAATTCAGTAGGTCGTACGGTCTCCGTTGAAAAAGACTTCGTAAAAAACACAAAAACTTAGGTTTATAATGTATCACTTGGTAAACTATTTGTATTAATTAAGCGCTTTAACTGATGACTACACTTAATCAAATCATTGTATTTATACTTTGTTTAACACGTCATGTTTCTAGTTGTTTTGATAAACAGCGTATGTTGGTGCAACGTGACTTTGATAAGGAAGAAATATCTGCTGAGTTGTTGAAAACATGTTTTTAATAATAACAAATATCTGGTGACTGGAAAATTTTGGCTGATGCAATCTTATTTTTGGTACGAGGTAATTCGTATTTAAGTTATTCAGCTCATTTTTTCTTTTAGAAAAATGTTGTTTAATATGTTATTTTACGGCTATTCTTAGGATTAAATTGTACTTTTACGACCTATTTTAATTAAATAGCAATACCTGCGACGATAAAAAGGTACAATGTAGTACCACAAATTGTTTTGCACTACTTATTTGATTCAAAAAATCATACCATAATGTTTATCAGTAGCAATCAAGAAAAAGAGTCTCTACAATACTCATTTAAAAACCTATATAAAGGTAGTAATAATGGATTTTATTAGGAAATATATACATATATACCACAATTCTTACTTAAAAACAAAACAGTCTGTATATAAAGGTAGTAGGAATGTAAGGACTTTAGTACTGAAAATGTATGTAAATACAGCAATTCTCACTTAAAACAAAACATCTTGTATATAAAGGTAATAAGACTTAGGATATTCAAGGTTTTTTGCTGTTTTTTCTACTCAAGGTTGAAAAGCTCGCCCTCTCTTATGTTACATAATAAATCAACTTGTTTACATGTTTCTGTTATTTTTGGGATTTTTTAGATACTATTCGACTCCATACATCATTATTTATTATGTATATATTTGATTAACTCATTCAAAAATTTAAGTAGTTAAAACAAATAGGTTGTCCATCTAACTGTGTGTGATATAGAACGATTTAAATTAAATTTATAATGTTCAGTGCGTGTGGTTTGAAAATATGATTGGAAAGTTGTATCTAGTACCTAAAGGAATGATTTAAACCATGTAAGTAAGAGGTGTTTCCAATTGGTACCACACTTACAAATTGTTCAAATCTATTGTCTCAGATAGTCAGATGATTATTATGATAAAATAAAGAAATTTTCCTCAAAAAACCCGAAATGAATGTATAGAGGGACGATTTGTATACAAAAAGCGTTCATAAGTCTCATTCAAGTAGTATTTTACTTAAAAACTATTATTGATTAGGAAATTATTATTTAGGTATTATCCAATGTATCGCCTTCGGCTCTCCCGAATATAGAATGGTAATTTTCATCCAAAAAGCAATCATAAGTCCCATTTAGGGAGTATATTTACTTAAAAAACTATTAGGAAGTAGGAAATATTATTATTTAGGTATTTTAACTAATTATTGTCATTTAGTATCATTTATAATATAAGATGGTTGGTTTTTTGTCTATTTACACATATATCACATAACGACAATGATATTTTTAGTTGATATTTTACAAATGAGGAGCCATAAAGTTAGTAAAATCCTTTAAGTTGTCTATTTACACATATATCAAAATCAAGTCGAGTTTTATGTAACGACAACTATATACGGCAAATTTCTTGGTTCTTATTGTATTCTCAATGCATTCGAATCTACTTCTTATCAACTAATTTTAACCTTTCTTATCTGTTTTTACTGAACTCTCTCTCGCTCTCTCGAATTTATATTAAGAATAAAATTGCAATTTTATCCAATACATTTTACATCCTCTTATCGACAAAATTTGATCCTTCTTATCAAATTTGTTGAACTTTCATTTAATTTTATAACAACTGGTTTTTGTTGGTATCAATTCGTACCAAGCAAAATATTAGTTATTTATTTGCAAATTAACCTTGTCTAATCTAGTTTTGAACAAATATTGCATTCATTTTATTAACATTTTGGAAATGTTTTGTTCTTGTAGGATAAAACAAACGACTAAAAAATTATTTTGCACATACTTTATTTACCTCAACCAATCAATACTCTTAGACATTATTTTATTCACATTTTATGTAACTCTTTGTAGGATTGTGTTAAATTATGCTTTTATTAAATTTATTTATTAACTCTAGCTCATATTTGTAAAGCCTCTACTATCAAGCTCAAATTTACCCTAATATCTACTATATGAGAACCGTTCAACACCTATTTTCACCACTTTTTATGCAATAAGGACTTTTTACTGTCTTTTTTTTTCAGGATTTAAGACCATTTTGACTCCCAATTAGATCTTTTTGATCACTTTTCGACCATCTTAAGAGAAAAGAAAACTATAGAATGGTATAATTGGAAGGTTAACTATAGTGTACCTAAAGAACTATTTAAACAAATTAAGAGATGTTCCAAGTAGTAACACATTTACAACAAGTTCAAATTTATTGTCGAGATATTAATAGTACAGCGAATAGAGAGCATTTTGATAATAGTAGTTGGAGTCAATGTATCCTATTTGGTTCTCCCGAATATAAATGCTCATCATTGCCATCACAATCAGATGAAGATAATAACCCTAGATGAATGTATTCAAAGACTCAAAAAGAACACATTCATCCATTTCTCGTATTATTTTAAAATCATTAAAACAATTGTACAACAATCTGTTTAAATTTATTGACAAGATATATTGTTTAACACCTATTAGAATTTTTAAGACATTTTGTACTTTTTGTTACAGTAAATGGGTAACCACAATGGTTCCACGACATGCAGATTATATGGTGTAGAGAAGACACCTCTATGTATTATTAGTCAAATCTTTGTTCCTTTGCAAACAAATTTTGATTTATACAAATATCAGAATTACTAAGTAATGGTAGTAACTTGAAAACAAACAACAACTATTTTAGTCAAGTAGTAATATATGAAGGAATTACATTTCCTATAGTATTAAAAGATATTCCTCGATTTGAAGCACTTAATATACATACTATTAAGCAATTCATAATTTTTAGTCAAATAGTTATTAGTAAAGCATAACATTGCAATTTGTACTTTATCGAATACATTTTACATCCTCTTATCGACAAATATTTGATCTTTCTTATCAAATAATTTTATAACAACTGGTTTTGTTGGTATCATTTTGTACCAGGCAACATATTATTTACATCTTAAGATTTTAGTTAGTTTTATTGTTTTATAGATATTTTGTACTTTTAAGTATTTTAGTCAGTAATTATTATAAACAATTGATGGTTATTCAAATTTTCTCCTTTTTTTACGCATATAAGACATATAGTATGTCTTCTGACAACAACAATAGCAACAATAATAGCAACAACAGTTCTTCTTCTTCTTATAGGATAAAACAAAAACGACAAGGAAATAAAGTACTTGTAAAATGTTTAGGTTTTGATAATATTTTTCCAGTAAAGAAAGAAAAGGACTCGAACGAGAAGCCAACGAAAGACAAGGAAACAGATGACTTGAATGAATTATTTTCAATATAAATTTATTTGTAGTAACATTTTGTACTATTTTAGAATTATTAATATATTTTCTTAAATCTCTGCTCATACTTGTATTTTACTCTCTCTCATCTTCTCTTATAGAAACCAACAAGTTACATTCAAGTAAATATTGTAAATTTGTATGATTTTATTCTTTTAGCTCATACTTGTGTTTTATTTATTTAACTCTCTCTTTCGCTCTCATCTTCACCCTATATAGCAAAATACAACGAGTCTAAACTAGGCTAACCCATCTCATTTTAACACATATATATTTTACTCGGATTGATTTTTCCCCGGCCTTTCAGCAGCGCCATCTCGTAAACAACAGTAAAAGCTTGAACATCAGTAAACAACATATTTGCATTCAGCCAGCCAGTTGTGATCAGTCAGTGCTGAGTAGTAGACGTGCTAATTGTATGTGTTGTAGTTGTTGAGTCACAGAAGTGTGATGGAGCAGCAAGGAGTGATCATACATTTAACGTTACGACAACGAAATACAATGGATAGGCTCATCTCATTTCTTACATATATATTTTACTAAGATACAATTCAACGAGTTGAAACTATTTCCTCCAAACTCTTTTTTAGACTAATTTAGACTCATTTCATACTTATTTTTACTATTCTTGACAAATATTACTTATTTAACTCGCTTTCATCTCATATAGCATATTATAGTAAAATCCAACGAGTTCAAACTCATTTCAACGAGGCCCAACTAGACTAATTTAAGCTCATTTCATACTTATTTTGCCAAATACCAAATATATCAAAGTTTACTACTCTTCAATGTATTCAAATCAACTCCTTATCAACTATTTTTGATCTTTCATATCTATGTTGTGACCTATCAGACCATTTAGACAACAACATTTCAATCGAATACAAATATCCTTATTTTAAACTATGTTAAGCTCATTTCATACTTATTTTACTATTTTTGACAAATATCATCAATTTTACTACACTTGTATGCATTCAAACCAACTCCTTATCAGCTATTTTTGACCTTTCTTATCTACTTTGCTGACCTAACGAGCTTACAACAAATTTTAATTATTTGCATGGAATTTTCCTATTAATACAAGTTTTTGCTATTTCTTACATTCTCACATACATTCACTCGTCTCTTATCAACTATTTTTGACCTTTCTTATCTACTTTGCTGACCTCTCATTTAATTTTATGCTTTGTAAAAGTCGTATTAGTTGTAAAGTAACTGTGACACGATGAAGTTGGCTGTTCTCGATATTCAGGGATTTATAACTTTTTGTTGGTGTCATTTCGTACCAGGTAATTCATATTTTGCAAGTCCTTTTTACTTTCTCTATATATTAAGTCATGTCTATTTTTTAAACAGTTTTGTGTATGACAAAATCATATATTTTATTTACAGGCTATTTCTCTTAGGATTAATAGTACTTTTTAGAAAAAATATTGTTAAGTTCGCTCTCAAGTGTTTCTCTATGTATTAAGTCATGTCTATTTTTTAAACAGTTTTGTGTATGACAAAATCATATATTTTATTTACAGGCTATTTCTCTTAGGATTAATAGTACTTTTTAGTAAAAATATTGTTAAGTTCGCTCTCAAGTGTTTCTCTATGTATTTAATTTATATAAGAGGATGAAAATTTTGTACTTTTAAGTTCATTTTCGAGATTTTGCAATTTTGTGTTGTGAAATTTTTTTTTTTGTTAATAGATTTCTTAAATCAGACTTATGTTTTATTTTACAACCTCTCCCTCAACGTAAACCCAGCGTTTGAACACATTACTTTCACCTCTGTTTCAACAAATACAACTCTATTATTACAAATAAGGCCTTTTGGACTATCTCTTTCTATAATAAGGCCTTTTGGACAACTTTTTTCATTCAGTTTTTAACAAAAAACATGTTCATTCACATCATTAAGGACCTTTCGAATACATTTTCCATCATTTTTTCAATAAAAACACCCTTATTATTACAAATAAGGACCTTTTGGTCTCTCATTTAGGTCTTTTTGGACTATTTTCAACAAAAAAAAAACACCCATATTATTACGAATAAGGACCTTTTGAATACATTTTTCACCCCTTTTTCAACAAAAACACACACTTTTTTAACAAAATGGACCATTTGAATACATTTTTCACCCCTTTTTCAACAAAATCACACCCTTTTTTAATAATAAGGACCTTTTGAACACTCATTTAGGCCTTTTTGATCACTTTTCAGCTATCTTAAGAGATAAAAATATATATATTCCTGTTATAGCATCTCTCGTATTAGCAGTTATAAGGTAAAACCTCGCTAATTTGTTAATAAAAGATATTAAATATCATTTGTTTACACAATAATATTATACCAGCATCCAAAGACTAGTAAGATCTTTTTTCATGTCATCCCAATTATTGCATTCTCTCTTACAAATCCTATTTGGCTAAGTAGGTTAAGTCCTCGGTTTTGCAGTATTGAAACCAACATATGTAGGTTCAAATCCTACTACAGACTTCACTTTTTTTAACTTATTTAATTTAACAACCTATTTACATACACATATAAAGACCTTTTGACAATTACTTTTCAACCCCTGTCTACAACAAAAACTACCCACATTTTACACAAAAAGTAATAAGGCCTTTTTGACTACACCCTGTACATGATCTGTGACGTCATCGAACTGGCAACACTACAATCATTTAGGCAACCGATACTGCTCTCTGCTCAACGCTCATTGGTTGGCCCCGCACATGCGCTTCCTGAATGACCTTGAAATGAAAGCAAAAATGCAAAATGAGGCTCCATAAGAAATAACATGGGAAAAATGTCTAGAACTCTCATAGCCTTATCTACTTATATATATATATATATATATATATATATATATATATATATATATATATATATATATATATATATATATATATATATATATATATATATATAATATATATATGCATGGGTCATTCCATACGATAACGCAAATGGCTGCTGTCAGAACTGGTTAAATGATTTCGGAAAGTATGTGGGCTCAAATTTTAGCTTTTTATGTAGAATCGAATGCCGTGTGGTACTTTTTGAAATTCTCAATTCTTTGACAGTGGCAGTGTCAAATACAAGTGAAGCTAGAAAAATTTTTCAAATATTTTTCAATTCTAAGACCATATTAAATGAAAAAAATACTTCTAAATACATAACAAGTAGGGGTTTTTGAGGTTGCTGAATACAATTCTGATAGAAAAAAATATATTTAAGTAATTGACAGCTGTCAAACGAGCTGTCGATTTACTCAAAATGATATTTAATCATTATTTCATCAGACTAAAATACTTCAAATATTAACCCTAATGTTTTCGAGGTCGCTGAATACGATCCTGAATAAAAAAATATTTTAGTAGTTGACAGCTGTCAAACAAGCTGTCAATTTATTCAAAATGCAATTTAAGCATTATTTCATCGAATTAAAATACTATTCAAAGATTGGCCCTTAAGTTTTAAAGGTTGCTAAATACGATCCTGATACAAAAAAATATTCTAGTAGTTGACAGCTGTCAAACGAGCTGTCACTTTACTCAAAATGCCATTTAATCATTATTTCATCACACTAAAACACTATTCAAACATTGGCCCTTATGTTTTCGAGGTCGCTGAAACGATCCTGATACAAAAAAAAATATTTTAGTTGTTGACAGTTGTCCAACAAGCTGTCAATTTATTCAAAATGCAATTTAATCATTATTTCATCGAATTAAAATACTATTCAAAGATTGGCCCTTAAGTTTTAAAGGTTGCTAAATACGATCCTGATACAAAAAAATATTTTAGTAGTTGACAGCTGTCAAACGAGCTGTCATTTTAGTCAAAATGCTATTTAAACATTATTTCATCACAATAAAACACTATTCAAACATTGGCCCTTATGTTTTCAAGGTCGCTGAATACAATTCTGATGTCAAAAAAATATTTAGTCAGTTTTGCAGCTGTCAAACCAAATTACAAAAAATTACATTAAATCATTATTTCAGCACATTTAACCATTTAATTGGGGGGGTTAATCTTCGTTTTAAATGAATGGAAAATAAATCCTGTACACATAAAACAAAATTATATAAGTTATCAGACTATAATATGGCAAATCCATAGACATTCTTTCCACTTTGAGGTAGATAAAATTATACCTAAGCCTTTAAAATTAAAATTTTTATAACTTTTCGGTCATAATTTAGAGATTGGTGAAAAAATGATTTTCATTTTTGCAAAAATTTGAATTACGCGGTATACAAAATAAAAAAATTCTCTCTTTTGAATGAGACAGGTGTTTTCTTAAGTATTTTTTATGCTGAATCCAAAAAAAAAATCATAAAAAAGACATTCACCGTGAGGTTTTTTCAGAAAACACACTAAAGTTGCTAGAAATCTATAAAATTGAAGAAAATACATTTTAATAAATAATGTAAACTGTATAAAATTATGGAACAAAACTATTATTTTGGACATCTTTAAATGTTCTGAATCTACATTTATCATAAACACTTAAAAATATTAGGCTTTAGTGTTCATGTTTAACAAAAAACACACATACACTACCTTTAACTAAGCTACGTAGCAAAATGCTATTTATAATAAAGATGTGCAACCGCTAAATTAAAAAATTGTTTTTAATTTTTATTAATATTAAACAAAACTCACTCGCTTACTTACTCACTCATTCGCACGGTCAGTTACTCAGTCACTCACTTTTTACACTCACTCACTCACTCGCTCGCTCGCTCACACACTCACTACCTCACTCTCTACCTTACTCACCCACTCACATTCCCCCATATTCACTCAATTAATCTATTCACAAAACTGAATTCTTAAACTGTCAAGGGATATATAATAGACTGCATTTTGCAACCTTTTGTTCCTAAATAATAAACGGATATTTTTTTTCACAACACTATTTCTCATGTTTTGATATCAAATTCAAATTTGAACCTTAAAAAACTACTAGAAATGATAGTTTTGTTTGAAAAAACAGATTCTTGTTTAGCTGTTGCATTTATTTACTTAAAAAAGCATTTTACCAACCACATAGCACCCTTGTGAGTTTCTTGTTGAAACTGAACATAAAACTTTATTTTTTGATGTCAAGTCAGGATTAAGAACTTCAAAATACACATGAAATAAAAGTTTTGTTTAATATTAATAACAATTAAAAACAATTTTTTAATTTAGCCGTTACACATATTTATTTTAAATAGCATTTTGCTATGTAGCGTGTCTTTTTTTATAATTGTTTGCATTCAGCCTAAAAAATACTTAAAAAGACACATGTCTCATTTAAAAGACAGAGAATTTTTTATTTTGTATACCTGTGTTATCAGCCTAATTTCAACTTAAAACATTTTTTTTTCAGTTACATGTTGTCCAAATATGTTTACAACATATGTGTTTAATTTTTAATATTTGGAAGAAAAATCACTAAAGTCAAAAAATATTTTTTCTTTTCAACATAACCTAACTCTTTCAAGAAGCTTATACAGTATAAACAGATTTAGATACAAATATATGCAATATTTTATAGAAATAATTTTGGGCAGTTTTATTTGCATTCTTATGCGTCTTTATCTAAAACCGGCTGTATACTTAATAAAAATAACATATGATTAAGTTTCTTTGGACTATAACGGCATTACAAAAATAAAAAAAAAACTAATTTTTAGTCGTTGTGCCTACTAAAACTTGGCCTTATCCAGAACTATTTCCTCCTTTTTTAGGCTAAAGCACAAAAATTTGAAAGTCTACGAATTTTTTTAACGGCAGATTCATGTTTACATAAGAATATCAAAGTCGCATTTACGAATTAGAACCATTTCATTTTGTAGGGCTGTGTAATCTATACTTGGTCGTTGTGAAATCAGACATCCTTTCAAGTCATAGCAATGAAAAAAATATTTTGAAAAAATTTATGTACTCGTACTTAGTAATTGTTATAGACAGCAATTACTATAGGTTTAAATCTTATTTTCATCCATTCAATAGCTGAGATTAACGTTTGGCATCTGTCAAATTTCAATTCCATATCACATTTGCAGCCAGCGATCCCAAAAATATTAAATATATGAATGACCTCAAAATGACAAAGAATAAAATCGCTTTTTATCGTTTAACATCTTAATTTCGTTGTTTTGACAGCTAATTATAGAGTTGGCAGCTGTAACATTTAAAATCTGATATTACATTTGCAATTGACGATTGAACACAGAAAAACCATGTATGCTTTTGAAAAACCTCACAAGAAAAATTTATTATTTCGACGTAAAATGCCCCAGCTAGCAGCTGTCAAAATATCTTTTTGACATCAGATTCGTATTCAGTGACCTCGAAAACATAAGGCGATGAAATAATGATTAAATGTCATTTTGAGTAAATCGACAGCTCCTTTGACAGCTGTCAACTACTAAAATATGTTTTTTGTATCAGGATCGTACTCAGCAACCTCGAAAACATAAGGGCCAGTGTTTGAATAGTATTTTAATGTGATGAAATAATGATTAAATAGCATTTTAGATAAATCGACAGCTCGTCTAATAGCTGTCAAATACTAAATTTTTTTTTGCACCAGGATCGTATTCAGCAATCTCGAAAATATAAGGGTCAATGTTGAAATAGTTTTTAATTTGGTGAAATAATGATTAAATGGCATTTTGAGTAAATTGACAGTCCGTTTGACAGCTGTCGACTACTAAAATATTTTCTGGTATCAGGATCGTACTCACTAACCTCGAACACATAAGAGCCAATGTTTGAATAGTATTCTAATGTGATGAAATAATGATTAAATGGCATTTTGGGTAAATCGACAGCTCGTTTGACCGCTGTCAACTATTAAAATATTTTTTGGCATCAGTATCGTATTCAGCGACCTCGAAAACATAAGGGCCAACGTTTGAATAGTGTTTTAGTGTGCTGAAATAATGATTAAATGGCATTTTAAGTAAATTGACAGCTCGTTTGACGGCTGTCAACTACTAGAATATTTAATGACAGCTTTTCGTCAAAATTTGCCGACCACTGGGCTATACAAGGTTGTGCTAGAATTAGTAATAATATAGTAGCAGTAGTAGTGGTTAAGGGGAAGTCGAGCATCTAGCAAAGAGACCAGGGAAATTATTTTTGATAACATCAAAAAAAAATCTTCCGTGCGACCTAGCGACCACGATCATCGCGAAGCCTCCCTGACATAACTATGAAAGTCAGATTCTTAAATGCGCAGATAAAGTAAAGCGATGTCTCCTCATCCTTCAGAGAGCTCGGACAGTTGACCTTAGCACACACACAGTGCTAAATATCTTGTCAACCTTGAGTGAGAATGTTCAATCATGAACAGCTTAGTAGTTTTTGTAGAGAGGCAATAACGCCCGTGGTAGTACTACCACACTACTGCGTTGTCTAAAAAATACCGTGAAATATAAATATGTTTTGGCACTTGAACAACGTTGACAGTTATTACAATATCCTCGTCGATATCCATCTAGAAAAGGTGGACGCTAACAATAAAAAAAACATGTCGGTTAGTGATCATTGACCAAATTCATCCGCCTGAGTATTCTAAGAGAATCAAGTCTAACTATCCTCTGCACCTTCTTTGCGAGTGAATCAGCTGAGATACAGTAAACTGGTATCGTCTTTAGGTTCGTTAGGAATCTATTCCTAATTTCTACTAAAACTCGGATGACTAGAACGACCATTGTTACCCAATATCGTGGGAACAGAGCACAAAAGTCGTAGTTTAAATATTTGATTGCTATATTTGATTCTACAACTGCAAAAAACTCAGTTACATAAATAATGTTTTTGGATATAGGGAAAGTATTATATTAGGTTTGTTGGCTTGCAGACGCCTTGTTGTTTAAAAACGCAAAATTCCAGTAAATGTGGTACCTATCATTTTCCACAACCGGTTCGATCTCTTCCCTATGATAGTCAAGGAAGGTCATCAATATCTTAGGCAGGTCAAAGATAGTAATGCGACCATACTCTGCTGCATTATGACGACGAATGTTATAAAAAATATAAATCATACCATCCTGACAAGACAGTAGAAATCCTTAGGTCTCGGACTTAAGAGGCGCCGAATGTAAAAAAACAATATGTCAGTTTTTTCGATAGCTGTAAAGAATTGACGATTCTCTCTCCATGTTAAGGCTTTTCTGTGTGGTATCTAAAAAATTTCTGTCATTCTGCTATTTTAATAACTCTTTTAAGCCTAGGAATTTCTAGAATTAGTATGTTAAACTCGCTAAAGTTCATTGCCAGAGCAAGTTGTTCTGCTGCGCTTTCTGCATGAACAGAAAGGCTCACACTTTTTCTGTTCATGGACTCAGATTATGTCTAGAAATCTTCCCTACCCTACATGCTATTCCCATGATAATTGGATTATGGAGATACTGTAAACTCTTCCACATTGATGATGTGAAAGATATATTCAAGTAACGGAGGATCGAGAATGGAGACTTCGATTCATGTGTATGATTTTCCATGTGCTCGCATCTAAATGTCGTAGTTTGTCCTTCGTCCACTTCAGTACTTCAAACGAATAGAAAGGTGTCAATACCACCTCATACTGGTAGCAGAAACTGTATTACGTTTTGTGAGCCTTGATGACCAGATCGTTTCTAGTCTCTCCTATACTTGCTGTGTTGCTGTATCTTTCATCCGATGTTGTGCCATGCCGAGAGAGTTGTACGTTTTCTCATCATTTAAATAATGTAGAAAGTTCCAGTCTGATAACTTTATGTTCTCTGGATATTCACGATACCGTCTTCTTTCGAGCTTGACAAAGACCCATTTATCCAATCCAAATTCCATACCAATATTCGAGTCTAAGTGATTGATTTAGACTCTTGTTCTGAAGAAGAATAAAGTTTAAGGTCATGGATGAGTTACTTTATGCCTGTGATTTCTTGGTGGACCACAGTTATACTCACGCGGTGGGCATTCACACTGAAAGCGGGAGTCACCATAAAATATTCATTTGAATTAGTTTTTACCTTTTAGATACTCAATGTTTTGGTACATTTAGTTTTCCACAGCGACATTAATTTTATATGTACTTAATTAAAGGGAGCGCCACTTTTAATCTTCTTTGGTAATCCAGTATTGTATGGAACCACATTGACCAAATCTCACATTTGGTCAATGTGGTTCCATGTTGGGTTGACGGGCCTAAGCCAAGTCAGCACAAACGCTATTACCATTGTTTACTAAGGAATGGTCTGACAATGTTACATGTTATCAGAATCACTGACTTCTGAATGTTTTTGTGTGTGTTTGTGTTGAGTCCTAATTGTACTAAGTGTGGTGTGTATTCTGTTGGTGTAAGGCCTGTGGCTGACTTTTTCTTGTTTCCATAGCCTTTTTATTTCTGTTGCAAGGTCTGTGTATTTCCGATCCGATAGGTGACTTTTCTTTTTTGTATTGAAAAGTAATATCGGGTCTATTGGCGGTGACTGTTTTATCTGTATGGATACAGATGTCCTAGTAGAGCTTGTAATTTTAATTTTGAAGTATGGATGTTGGTGTATATTTGTAATAGTGATCTGTGTTTTGTTTCAAAGTGTCAAGGCTTTCGGGCAGTGTTCCGTTGGGAAACTTGGATTTGATCTTGTCTACACCCTGTGTCACACGTTTGGACGCGTTCTCGTTTACAAACTAGGTAAGGCGTCCTAGATCTCTCCTGATGTTGTTGATTTTGTTTTCTATTCTTATTTGCCATTTGAATTTTGGTTTTGTGCTGTTGGGGTTTCTTTGTCGCTGCGGGAGTTTTTGATTATTTTATGTAAGAGTGGTGATGCGTATATTATTGTGTGAATGTCCTCGATTGTGCTTAAGTCTGTTATGTACTGGTGTATTATGTGCTTGTTTATTGTGTTGAGGATTGGTTGCGTGCTTTGTTTGAAGATTAAACGAGGGATGGGATTTCTTGTTGTAGGGTCGGTGCCTGACCATTGAGCTAGATATGACTCCATTTTTGCTGTGAGTTGTATGAAAGGTGAGTCTGGGTGATGTTGTGTAGATGTTGTTGAGGGTGGCAAGTGATTGATTTTGTTGTCTGTGATATGGTGTTGTATGATACTCGCTATTTGCATTGTAATAATATTTTGAGTTATGCTCCTGCTGGGTGGTGGGTTTTCTTGTGTTCGACTGGGTAGTTGTGTGTGTAAGGTTGGCTCGATATTTGCTCTATTGGTTCTATTGTTTGGTTGGTCTATGTTCAATTCAGTATCTACTGTATTTGTGATGGTTTGCAATTCGAAAGGTATGAGGCGATTGTTCTTAGTAATAACTCTTTTTTGGTCTATTACTCCCTGTTCTGTAACAAGTAATTGTAGATGTGGATATTCGGTCAAGAAAAAGTCTGTGCAGTTCCAGTCTGTAGTCCGATGTTATTGTTTCGAGTTTGGTGGCGGTGTAGTACCAGCGCATTACTGTCCTGTTCATTTCAACTGTCCACTTTGACCGCTGTTCTTGGTTTGCCAGTCTTGGTAGTTGCATGTTGTCTTTGCAAAACATACGCGGCTTGGCCTGGCTTTAGTGGTTGTGTTTGTCCAGCATCTACGTCGGTTGCGCTTGGGATTGATGGTGGTGGGTCCAGGCGGCGAGTGATTCTCTTCTCAGTGATTTCTTTATCAGGTTTTGTGATTTTATTATAGCAACGCATAGCGTGTTCGTTGATTCTTGTGGTGCAATTCATGCGTTGCTTTGATTATCCCGCCTTAGTGAGTGTCGGCTTAGTCGCTAGTACAACACTTTTGGTAGGTCCGTTTTCGGTTACGCGGTCTTCATCGTTTTGGTCGAGCTGCCATTTCCCGCGACATCCTCGACCATTACGTCTCTCGCCCGATGCTTTTTTTATTGGTCTACTGTTGTTTGGGATGTTCTCAGTGTTTTGTGGTGTCAGAAGCTCAAAGTGTCGGTGTGTTTTCCTGTGCTTATTATTGTTGATCTGTCCCTAAAACTTATTTTTGTATCTCTTGTTCTTCGTTGTTTTGCGAAGATATGGAAATTGTTATTTTGGGTTTCCGAGAGGACAAGTATCTCTAGGCTCGTCCCATAGGTGCCATTTTTCCTCATATAATTATAGTAGTTATTGAAGTCTTTCATATTGTCTTCTTCAGTTAATGAAAATGTGTGAAATTCCGACCAGTTTTGTTGTTTGTATATATCTTAGAGCAACCTATCGGAGTTTCTCATGATGGTTTTGGTGGCAATATAACTGTAAGCTAACTGCACGGAAAAGGCAATTTCCATCACCTATAATGTCGGATCTGGTAAAACTATCGGGGATAGTTTCGGCTGAGGCGGTTATTTGGTTCTGTGGTTGTTGTTGTTGTGGTGGTGCTATAGCTGTTTGTACGACAGGGGTTCGCATCCGATGAATATTATTTTTTTTAATATTAACATTTCGTATATCAAATTTACAATAACTATTTTACCTAACAGTGTATATAGTTATTATAATAAGTGTAAATTATAATAAGTGAATATATACGAATTACGTGAAATACAATAATCAAGTTAAACAAACAAAAATAACTTGTAAATATGGCTTCGAAATACGCTCAGGTTGGCAGTGCCATTAATTTGGCTGAAGAGCACCACATGTCTTTTAGTCTGAATTTGTACATCTGCAGTATCTGTTTCTAACAGATTTTAAATTTAAGATACTGAAAATATAAATTTTTCCTCGTATTAGTTTATTAAATGGGGCAAAAACAATAAAATAAATGATAAAACTACCGACAATATTTTCTAAAAAATCTTTCCATTAAGCCTAAAAAAGACAATTGAAGCTTTTAACATAAAAAACAAAAACGTTTTAATTTATTGCACAAAAGAGACTTAAATAATGATATTATAAACGATAGTGGCGGACCACCCGATTTAGTTCCTAAAACTGACTATGGTCGGCTATTTTTTGAGCTTTAACAAGTTTTAAGTAAGATAAATGAAATTAAATAAAATTTTAATAAAAAGTTGGAAGTGTGTACTGATAATGATGCTAAATGGAAATAATTTATGGAACAAATAAGCAAAACGAACGGTCAGAGTGAATTGAAGCATACACGAAGCAACAAAAATATGAATATTTCCACCAAAAAACTGGCCTTAAATTAAGAAAATTTTCCTAACTTACCCAAATCTACAAATGCTGACTTAATAAATAACCTTAAACAAAAGCTTTACGGACAGACATTACAAGTAAAAAGTAACACTCCACCACAGAAATTTAATCCTGAGCAGAGGGATACCGATAACAACACTACACCAGGAAAAATTAGAGTAGCATCAATTGCCTTACGAGAAAAGGCCAAATACAATGAGTTAACATTATATTTCGAAAACATCATTATAGTTGGGCTAACACAGTTAGTATCGTAAAGCTGCACCTTCAGTCAGTTAAATTTTAGTTTCACATTTGTAAATTTTTTTAATGAAAATATTATCAGTCATATAGATTACTAGAGGAAAAAGAGGAAAAAAGAATTACATGTTGTAGTAAGGGATGTCCTTAAAAACTGACCCGAAGAAAAAATTAGACATGATCTAGCAAGTGTCGGCTTCACACCATCCAAAATTATTAAATGCATCATAAAAACGAGCCACCCTAGCCATTATTCAACATCAAAAATATTGTCAGTTAGAGTTGAATCTCAAAAATCTAAATCACAGGAAACATAACGTCATAGGTGCTAATTTTATAGGCATTCTCAACTTAAATGTAAAATCCTATCAAGGCGTTAAATGTGCGCAAAAGCCATTTCAGTTTTGAGTATTCAATAAACATGAATGGAATAATGGAAATAACACAGTAAGTTTACCTCTTTGTGCAAACTACGAAGGTGATCACACAGCAAATATTTATTTGTTGTAAGTATGTATTGTTTATTCTAATAGTATTTGTCTTAAACATTCTAGGAATGTCAAAGCTACAGCTGTGGCTAAAAATGACCTCAACAGTACTAGTGTATTTGTAGGAATGCAAGAAGGAGGCGGTGAAGTAGACAAAATTTTGCCCGCGTCCCATCAACATTCCCACAAAATGACATCTTAACATATAATACCTAATTCCTCTCATTCGAATTATATGCTCATAAAAGTAAAATATTCAAATCCTCTCCTGCATGGAAGTAGGGGAATAGAATTTAGAGCTACAAGAAGACACAGAACTAGTAGTCTATTCACTTCTCGTCAATAACACGTATAAATAATGTCTAGACATGAGAAATTAGTGATTTAAATCAACAAGTTGAAGAATCGTATAATACATTTTGTGATTTGGTTGATGAACAGGTTTTTATAATGATTTTTATAATGGTTCATTATTATTCATAAGGTATAGATGCTTGTGTGAAATATTTCAAAACTTTAAACATTCTAGAATTTGTGAAGGAATTGGACAAAGGTGGTTTCCATAAACAAATTGTAAGTTTGCAAGATTATATAGAAGATCCTACAACAATAAATTATATCAGTGAAACTGGAGAAAAACTTTGTAAAATTGAGTTAATTTTTCAAGATGGAGGAATTAGTGAAGGAAATATATGAAGAGTTTATTATGTAAGAGGCTTGTTCTCGTTACTATCGGGATTTCGGAGGATTCATGAATCTCTAGATTGGTCATTACATTTTAAACTAACAGAGCACATTGAGCTTTGTCAAAATGTCGCCCAGGCATGTATTAGCTTCCTGAAAACAAAAAAACTTATCGTTACAGTTTAGATTATTAGAATTATATGAAAATATTATATTAGTTGAAATATGTTTAAATGTTTAAATTCCCCCAAACCATTATATATGTTTAGTTATCCTAAAATTACTCACCGATGAGATTGAAAAATTAATTATTATGGACGAAATACCTAAATCAGATCATTTGACTAAAACAGTGGAAGAGATGGAAATGGAGAAAGTACCTGAATTGGAAAAAATAGTGAGAAATATATGTGAAATATGTTTAGAGAGTTTAAAATTTTGCTACTCAACATATTATTTATTAATGATTGTTGCTAGACGAGAACCCGAAGCTCAAATTCAATATTAATTTAGGTAAATGTATTAGGAAGATCGAAAGTGTAATTCAAGCATCCACAGACTTTTTGAAATTTCATTAATCAAACCGCTTGTTTCTGTAATTCTGAAGAAACCAAAATTAACGTAAATTGTTGTTTAAATAGCGGCTTATCCTATTTCCATCATAAGCTGCTAATTCTTTATGTATAAATTTATTTTTTTCCGTTTTTTAATCCTTGTTTATCCAGAATTAGCCTGGGAATCATAATTTTAATTCTGCTAATTAATCTTTAACTGAAAAAAAATTTCGAATACAAAAGTTTTTTTTGAATATTCATCTATTAGTTTATTGAGTTCTTAACGAAAGGTTGTAATAGTTGTTGAAATCGTAAAGTTTGGAAATGTCTTCGGAATTAACTCGATGTGTCAAAGATATAAGCAAATCTGAAATATTTTAAAGTATATGTGTAATAAATATCTGAATTATTTGAGTTGCTGGGGGTTAAATTTAAAGTTGACTAAATATTTTCGTTAAAGGATTATAGCTAAATATTTTAATATGTATTATGGGACAATATGCTCTTTTTTAGCTGAAATTGTTGCTTTTGTTTCGAATTTAATCCTTAAAGCTACTGGATCATTTTACAGTAATTGTCTTTGATGTGAACAGTTAATATAAAAAATAGGTAAATCTATAGAAGTAAAAATTGGTTCTACTGGCAAATTATACTATAACTGACGAAATTCAGAAAACATTTTATATAATATAGCACACCTGCTACTATTAAAATCAAGTTGAAGATCATTATAAGGATATTTCCAAATTTAAAAACAGATTTATTCTTAGTTCACAATGATCAAATTTACTCATATCAGATTTTATGTTTCCTCGTCTATTGGTTTGGAAGGCAACTAAAACATGATGCTGTGTTTCAATCTTAGTGAAAGTTCTTGCAGACCAGTTGTGTCGTGTAGTTTCCAACAGTTCAGGATATTCAACCAATTCTCAACTTCGAAAAGTAATAAGTATGTCAAAGAATACATAAAAAAGCATTTCCATTATCATCAGTCATAATTTTTTTTCCTATTTTCAGATTTGGATACCACCCGGCATTTTTTAATTTTGTACTTTCATTTTTATTGTAAGATATATAACCCTTAAGTGTTGTATAATCCCGAACAGAATTGAGAACAACACCATTTAAAATATAATGTAGATGTTTAAATAAGGAAATTGGGACATTATTAATTAAGGCGGTGTTTGTTAGGAGAGTTTTTCCATCCTCTTTAGTAACTTGTAGCTCTAAATCAATCTTATTTTTGCAAGGCAGAGGATATTTTCCTGTTTGTTGTCAAGACATTCTTATTTCATTATCATTAGATCAATAGAAAGTACTTCCTAATTTAAATTGGATTCATCAAAAAATATATTTTCTTTTACATTTCAATATTTCAGTTCTATTTAAGTTTAAAACCCAAACTTTTCAGAAATTGTCTATTAGGAGGTATTATCCTTTGTGTGTTTGATTTATTACTAAATAAAAAATGTTTTCTTTCTTTTTAAGCTTTTTTATGTTAAGCTTTGTAGCGAAATTTATGTTGGATAGTTTTTTGTGATAAAGAACTATCATTGTATATGAGATTTTTTTAAGAATTATTCTTAACATTAGGACTTCTCCTTTAAAATTAACAAGTTCACCTTCTTGATCTATTACTTTAATTGTAATTTTATTTATGGTTTTTACAGTTACTGGAAAATATATGACGTTTTGTGGTGATTCTATTATTTTAAAACCGGGAGCTACGTTGAGAAAAATATGATAAACGCAGGGTTGTCTGATATATGTTCTACATTCGGCTCTAATCGTTTATTTGTAAAACCTAATAATTTACCAATTGTCGCCTCATTAAATGCTATCGCAGCCGATGATATGTGTGTGTAAGGTATTATTATATGCAAATATGTTAAATTGAATACCTCTTTTACTATATTTATCACGTATAAATTTGTTTAAGTTATCTAATTCATAGCTGCCTTCAAGTATCAAAAATATAAAATTATCATCAACAATCATTACAGTAGTAAGCTTACCAGTATTAGGTATCGCATTAAATGTTTCAAAGTTTACTAGCGCAACAACATACTGCTTCTTCTTCTAGATTTATAGAAGGATTAAATTCTACTGTTAAAGTAGGAAAATTATCGATAATAACCAAACTATGACATATCCCTTTATTATTTTTGTAGAGATTGAAGTAAGATTATTCATCATATGTTTTTATAAAGAAATTTTAAACACAGTTTGTTGTTTTTTAGAAGTTTGATGTTTGTTTATAATTGTATGTTATCATATTTTTCTTATTGTCACTATGAAAACATGAATGTCACAGATAGGGGACGTGAATTACTATAGCTATCAAAGTAAGTTATTTTTTTTTCCTTTTTTTATATATTCTGTTCAATGAGTGCCAGTACCACTGTAACTATCTCGATTAACAAATCCACTTTCATGCTTCTTTATCCTTTTAGGTAATCTATTCATCATAAATACACCTCGAACATTAGGAATTTGTAAAAATTTGACATACTTTGTAAGCAGATTTTGAAGTATATAATTTGGCAGTTTTTTGAATATAGTTTTGAAAACAATCCGCATCTTGTTTTATAAGGTTTCAGAAACAAGCCACTTTCTTTCTTCCAATTGCAATTGATTCCATCATTTGATTATGTCGTTTAGCTTCCGGCGATCTCGCATTACCAGCCGCTCCTCCTCCAAGAGCACCCAAAGCAGACAAATTAGCAAATATGCGTAGTGGTAAAAACCCACTAGTCTTGGGAATAGGTATTACTCTTGTCTTAGAATTTATAAGCTTCCCTCTCTTTCCTATTGACTTAAAAGCTGTTTTGATTCTATCACTTGAAGTTTGAAATTGCTTTCTCATAATAATAATATCACTTTATTGAGAATAAGAAATGTCATATTCTTTGCAAGATTCATCTAATGAATTAATTCCTTGATCACCCCTTATTAGTCTTTTTTCTAAATTGGTTCCCGACCACAAAAATGATAACCGGAGAAGTGTAATTCAATGGTAATTTATTTATTAAAGTCCTGAAAAAAACCATCTCCTCTTTTTTTTTGTTTTATTTTGTAAATGTGTTGTTTACGATGCGATTTAAACGTTATATATTACAAACTGTATAAGTCAACTATATATAATGAAAACTGAAACACAACCAAGCTCCAAAAGAAAATTAAAAATCGTGATGCTCTAGTAAGTAATTTTAGAAAATCTGGGAAACTGTGTGAGGGAAACAGTAAAAGAAGATTAATAGTAAATCCTTCGGGATATGATAGAACCAATGTCGTCATTAGCCTAATTGAAGAACCTATTGGTTTACGATTTGATAATTTATATATTTATTCTAAATCTTTATATCAACCTAAATATGAATATTTAAAGACACTTTTTAAATCCTTAAAAGAAATTGGTTTCTTAACGTCAGAGGAAAATATCATTTCGCCACAAGACTCTACAGTAATATTTGATAGTAGTATATTTGTGGGAATGCAAGGAGAAGGCGGAGGAGGATAGCTGCTGACTTGACTTAAGTCCTTCAGCCAAGAATGGAATACCATAACCAAATGTGAGAAAGAATAATGCTAATAATAGTGTTACTACACCGCCACCAAACTCAAAACAATAACATCGGGCTACAGACTGGAACTGTACAGTCTTTTCTTGGTCCAATATCCACATCTGCAATTACTTGTTACAGAACAGAGAGTAATAGACCAAAAAAGAGTCATTACCAAGAACAATCGCCTCACACATTTCGAATTACAAACCATCAAAGACACACTAGCTACTGAACTGGACAGAAACCAACTAAATAATAAAAACAATAGAGCAAATACCGAACCAACCTCACATACACAACCACCCAGCCGAACACAAAAATACACACAACAAGATCCACCACCCAGCAGGAGCATAACTCAAAATAATATTACAATCAAATAGCAAACACCGCACTACACCATATCACAGACAACAAAATCAATCACACACCACCCTCAACAACATCTACCCAACATCACATCGAATCACCTTTCATACAAAGCAGCAATGGAGGCACATTCACAAACATAACAACAAGAAATCCCACCTCTCGTTTAATCTTTAAACAGAGCACGCCAACAAAGACTTAAGCACAATCGAAGACATTCACACAATAATAGACGCAGCAGCAATCACCACTCTGACACAAAATAATCAAAAACTCCTGTAATGACAAAAAAACCCACCAGCACAAAACCTAAATTCAAATGGCAAATAAGAATAGAAAACAAAATCAGCAATATGTCACACAGGGAGTAGGCAAGATCAAATCCAAATCTCCTAACCGAACACTGCCAGAAATCCTTGATACTTTGAAACGAAAACTATCCGTATATGCCGTAAGACTCTGTAGATACAAAGAATCAAACGAGAGGAAAGACACTAACAACCTCTTCCGAAGAAGCGAAAAACAGTTCTACCGAAAATCTATGTACAACGAGCAGACAGCAGTGATGGAACCACCAAACAAACAAGAATTCACAGTTTATTGAAAAAATATCTGGTCAGAACCCAAACTACACAATAATAACACCCCCTGGCCCAAAGCCGAAGAAGACAAACAGAAACATGTGACAGAACAGGAAAATTTCACATTATCTACACAAGAAATTACAGAAACAATCAAATACACAGACTACTGGAAATGCCCTTGAATAGAAAATATATAAAACTTCTGGTACAAACAGTTTACCACCACACACATTCCCCACTTTCCTTACACGAGGAATAACATACGTCAATCCCAAAACACAACACACCACAAACCCGCCAAACTACCGACCTACCACCTGTCTTCCAACCCTATACAAGATCATCACAGCCACAATTTCCAAGAAAATAGAACAATACCTAATAGACAACAATATTCTTTACGAGTGGCGGTCGATGGATTTATTTCTAACACCTTCACTATCAACGCCGGTGTGCCCCAAGGCTCCATACTATCTCCTACTCTCTTTCTCATTTACATTAACGATCTACTGGAAAAGACCGGAAATCCAATCTACAGCTTTGCACATGACAGTACGCTTATTTCTTCATTCGCTTTGAACGCTCGGACATCGGCTGCTCAGGCGAGTGTCGGCAGACAGCGGGAAGTTGTTCAACTTAACAAAGACCTAGAAGAAATTCTATCTTGAGGTGACAGTAATCAAGTGGAATTTAACGCTACAAAAACCCGGCAGTTTTTTCTAAAAAAGTTAACGTTGCTGAACCCGACATAGTTATAGCGGGGCACTCCATTCCGCTAACATCGTCACTCAATTTGTTGGGCGTTAATATGGGAGCAAATATATCCTGGCATGAGCATGTTGCAGGCATAGGAGAGCTTCTCAAAGGTTGGGAATATTATTTCGAACCAGAAGCTTTACACTCCACAACTACTGTTAATTCTTTACAAAGCTCAAATTCGACCAACTATGAAATACTGCTCCCACGTTTGGGGCTCCTTCGACCAACTATGGAATACTGCTCCCATGTTTGGGGCTCCGCTCCCAAACATACACTGCATTTGTTGGATTCTATTAAGAGAAGAGCTGTTCGTCTGATTGGAGACCCGGAACTGACCGGCGGCCTTGATTCGCTGGAACATCGGAGAACGGCTGGCGACTTGAGCCTATTCTAGAAGTATTTTCTTTGGAAAGTGTTCGGAGGATGTGGCCCGTTTGTTTCCTCCCAGAGCGGTGCATGTTAGAAATAGTTTTTTATATGGAGAACATCATCCCTTTGGAATAATTTGCCCAGGACTGTGTTTCCCACCGAGTACAATTTACAGCGATTCCAGAACAACGTGAATCGCTTTTTCCGCACACGTCTCGCTCCTGTAGCGCTTTAGACACCAAAAAGTGAACCATCATATATAAACCACCTCCTATATACGAATGACATAAAACTCTACGCTGCTACAGAAACAAAGCTGAAAGAACTCCTCAGAATCATAGAAACATTCACCTCAGATATCAATACGGAATTTGGTATAAGTAAATGTAAAGTGCTCCACATCAATAAAGGCCAATGAAAAGGCCACCATGAGACAGAAACTATCAACAACGAAACACTCGATAACATGCTCGACAAAGAAACATACAAATATCTAGGCTTCCATCAAAGCACCAAACGCAAACACACTCACATCAAAGCAAAGCTCAGAACCAAATTCAAAAACAAACTCACGAAACTTATACAAACAAAATTCAACTCCAAAAATCTCACTAGAGGCATCAACACGTTCGCTATACCTATACTCACATACTACTCAGTATATATCACCACTACACCAAACATTTTATTTTTGCACTCGATGCGCGTTTCACTAACCATATTAGCTTCATCAGGAGCGATGATTGAACAAATTAACCTTAATAAAATTAGGAAAAACTTTAAATTTCTTGCAAGACTTTAAAAACCAAATATCTCCACCTATTGATCTAATCTTACTAGTATACTTACGATAAAGGTTTAATTCCGTTGACCGTGAAGTCATCTCAACTGAGTTGGGAATGTGGAATCTTTGGCACAATGACACTACTCAGTATATATCACCCCTACACCAAATACTTTATTTTTGCACTCGACGCGCGTTTCGCTAACCATGTTAGCTTCATCAGGAGCGATGATTGACAGTCAAGTATTTGGTGTAGTGGTGATATATACTGAGTAGTGGCATCGTGCTAAAGATTCCACATTCCCAACTTACTATACTCACATATTCATTTGGTATCATCAAATGATCACAGACAGACATAGAAAACATTCACATCCTTATACGTTCTCAATTCACCAAATACAGGAAATTACACCCCAACGCATGCAAAGAAAGACTTACCATCGAGAGGAAGGCAGGAGGAAGTGGAATCATAGATATAAGATTATTTTACACAAAAAAAATACAAGCACTTAGGAAATTATTTCACACCAAGCAGACCAGCCTCCACACAGCAACAGTGAAAACAGACAAAAACTGCACATCTCTCGATTTATCCTGGGTAGACCACCCAGCAGACACACACAGTCACGCACAATTACAACACGAGAAGATGAAAAATGAAAGGCTTCTTACTTGCCATCCAGGATAAGGTCATATTAACCAGAAACTACCAAAAGCATATCATCAAAGACCAACTAATATAGAAGAGAGATGCTGAAAATGCCACCAGCATAAAGAAACGATCGAACACATAACAAGTCGATGTAAAATATTAGCCGAAACGGAATATACAGCGAGACATGACTCAGCGGTAAAAATAGTTCACCAACCACTAGCCACAATATACAAACTCATAGAAAACACAGATCCCTACTACAAATACACGCCAACACCCATACTTGAAAATAAAAATTACAAGCTCTACTGGGACATCAGTATCCATACAGATAAAACAATCTCCCCCGATATTACTTTTCAATGGAAAAAAGGAAAAGTCATCTATCTAATTAACATAGCTGTCCACAACGACACAAACATCCAAACGAAATACACAGAAAAATCTCCAAATACAACAGAAATAAAAAGGTTATGGAAATAAGAAAAAGTCATCATTGTCCCCCTCGTCATATCTGCCACAGGTCTTACACCAACAACATTCACACCACACTTAGTACAATTAGGACTCAACACAAACATACACAAAAACATTCAGAAGTCAGTGATTTTGAAAACATGTCAGGTCATTCCTTATTACACAATGGTAATAGCGTTTGTGCTGACTTGACTTGGGCCCGTCAGCTGAACATGGAATCACATTGACCAAATGTGAGAAAGAAGAACAAAAAAAATAATAATAAAATAAATACACAGTGAGACATGACTCAGCGGCAAAAGTAGTTCATCAAGTACTAGCCACAACATACAAACTTATAGAAAACACAAATCCCTACTAAAAAGACACACCAATACTTGAAAATAAAGATTACAAGCTCTAATGGGATATAATATCCATACAGATAAAACAATCTCCGCAAATAGACCCGATATTATTTTTCAGTATAAAAAAGGAAAAGTCACCTCTCCAATTGACACAACTGTCCGCAACGAAACAAACAACCAAACGGAATACACAGAAAAATTCTCCAAATACACAGACCTTGCAACAGAAATAAAAAGGCTAGGGAAACAAGAAAAAGTCATCATTGTCCTCCTCGTTATGTCAGCCACAGGCCTTACGACAACAACATTCACACCATACTTAGTACAGTTAGGACACAAACATACAGGTACACAAAAACATTCAGAATTCAGTGATTTTGAAAACATGTAACATTGTCAGGTAATTCCTTAATATACAATGGTAATAGCGTTTGTGCTGACTTGGCTTAAGCCCGTCAGCCAAACATGGAATCACATTGACCAAATGTGAGAAAGAGGAACAAAAGTATAATAATAATAACTTTTTTGACGTAATCTAGCCGCTCGCTCGTTACTCGACACAAAGTCTTTTTTATTGCGATAACGTCATCTGGCGACAGCAATTACAATGACATCACGTTTAGATCATTCATGCTCTTTTTGGGCAACAAAGAAGCAAAAGTGGGCCAAGAACCTCGCTTACTTTTTCATGACGACGTCATAATAATAATAATAATAAGGAATTTTTTTGATCTGGGCTAACCTACCGTCATCGACATAATAAGGACTTTTTGGCTAGCCTATCCTTCATAAGAATTACCGTTTTTCAGGACTTTTTGGCTAGGCCAGCTGCCACCGTAATAATGACTTTTTGGCTATCCTCTTTTGTACCACAAATAATGTCTTTTTGAACAAAATTTATATAAAAACAACACTATGTTTTAATTTCCAATATATTTAAAGTCACTTGACAATTGTTTCACCATACTTCTTCAGAAGTAAATAAGAAAGAAAAATATTTGGTGGTTAAATAGTGCTTAAAACTATCCTTAATTACCTAAGATTATGCTAATCATTTTATTATATTATTTACAGACAGAATTATTTTAAGAATACAAATCTGTGGTACTATTTCCGAGAACTAATAAAGATTAAGTAAGGGTGAATGGTTTAAGTCTACCTGTTCGTTTAATAATTGATTGGAGTTTTTCCGTTTGTTAATTTCAAGACATTCAAGCAAATTTAATTTTTTAGATTTATTTTCTACATGTAGGATTTTTAACGTATCATCAAAATTATGAGATTCGTTTATTATATGAGTTGCGTAATGTGAATTATTTTTTAAAAGATCTACCAAAAGATTTGTCCTACGTAGGTTTTAGTACAAGATCCACAATTTAATAAGTAAACTCCTGATTTTAAGGAATTCTTAGATTTGGTTTTGTTATTCAAAATTATACTCCCTAAGGAATTACTGGTTTTGAATGCTATTTTATTGTTCTCTTTTATTAAATGTTTGGAAATTGTTCTAGTTATTTTCCCTGTGTATGTGAGTGCACTAAATTTTCCTTTTTTGTCATTAATTGTGGGGTAAATTAGAGAGATTGCTTGTTTAAAGAATTTTTTTTTTATTCAAGATATTATCTATAATGTTGGGGTCATATCCATTATTAATTGCTATTTGTTTGATTATGTTGAATTCTTTGTTAAAATTAGTTTTAGTCATCAGGATATGTAACAATCTATGTATGAAAGAGTTAATAGCTGCCATTTTGTGAGGATACGGGTGGGATGAGCTATTGTGTATGACTGTGTCAGTATGTGAAGGTTTGTGAAAAATCGAGAAATCGTGTTTATTGTTCACTTTTGATATAGATATGTCTAAGAAATTTATAGAGTTATTGGTTTCTAATTCTATGGTAAATTTAATATTAGGATGCAAATTATTTAGGAAGTTGAGGAGGATTGTTAGTTGTCTATCTGTTCCCGTGAAACAGGAAATAATATCGTCAACATATCTATACCAGTAAACAATATTTTTGCTTACCGCGTTTTGATGAATTTTTAGTTCTAAATGATCCATGAAAATTTCCGCTAGTAACGAACTTAAAGGATTACCCATTATTAGACCTTCTTTAGACGTATAAAAGTTGTCGTTGAATTCGAAATAGTTTTGATCCAAGCACGTCGTAAGTAAATCTAAAATATCCCGTTTGATAATTTCGTTTACTTTATTCTTGATTAAGAGCTTATCTACTAATTCTATGAATTCATATGGTGGGATACTAGGAAATAAGTTTTGTACATCAAGTGAGATAATTCTAGAATTTTCCGGTAAGTTAATATTTTTAATTTTATCGATTAGTTCATAGGTATTGGCTATACTATATTTCGGTGTAAATTTGCAATTTTGTCGTAGTAAAGGGATGAGTTTTTGTGATAGTTTGATTGATGGTGCAGTAACAAACGATACAACTAGTCTAATAGGGAAATCCTTTTTATGTAACTTAATTAGGGAATATAATTTTGGAGCCTGTGGGTTCATTATTCTTAAAGTGCTTTTTTTCAAAATCATTGAAAATTGTGAGATCTTTTAAAGTAGATTTTATTAGTTTTTGGTAGACTTTTGTTGGGTCATTATTTAATACTTGAAATTTGTCTGTGTTAAGAAAAGAAAGAGTTTTAAATATATATTGTTCTCTAGAAATAGCTACCACAGACTTACCCTTATCAGCTCTAGTGAATATTATGTTGTTTTCTTTGGCTTTGGTTTTGATCGATGCTGCTGTTTTCTGTTCTCTAGCTTGTCTTGGTTGTGGTTGTTCAAATAATTCTTTTTTAATCTTGTTGGCTGTCATGTATTTAAAATGTGGGTCTTCATTAGATAACGCTAATTCACATTCAACTCCGAGGATTTCTCTTGATTTTTGGGTATCCTTAGGTTTTAAATTGTACTGTAATCCTTTTTCAAGTAGTCCTGATTCCTCTTCGGTGAATGTTGAGTTAGTAAGATTAACAAATCTCTTGTGAAATGTATGGTCCGTAAAGTGTTTGGTTTCTGGCTCTATTGTCGGGATTTTTCGTTTGTTGGTTGTTCTGAGGGTTTGAAGTTTTTTGTTTTGTGTAGTGAATTTTTTGGCAATTATAGAATTTACTTGTTCTCTAACTTTCCTATCGAAGATATCAAATTCAAAATTTGTTGACCTGTGACCAATTTCAGTATGTATTACTTTGAGATATATGTTGTAGTTATCCCTTTTACTGTATTGTATTTTCATATCTTCAAGTACCCATCTCTTAAGTCCAGTTTGTTGTGCAATTTTAGCGGCTTTAAATTGATTATTTGTGTTCACTAGAGCTGATAAGGGTAAGTCTGTGGTAGCTATTTCTAGAGAAAAATATATATTTAAAACTCTTTCTTTTCTTAACACAGACAAATTTCAAGTATTAAATAATGACCCAACCAAAAAAAAACTAATAAAATCTACTTTAAAAGATCTCACAATTTTCAATGATTTTGAAAAAAGCACTTTAACAATAATGAACCCACAGGCTCCAAAATTATATTCCCTAATTAAATTACATAAAAAGGATTTCCCTATTAGACCAGTTGTATCGTTTGTTACTGCACCATCAATCAAACTATCACAAAAACTCATCCCTTTACTACGACAAAATTGCAAATTTAAACCTAAATATAGTATAGCCAATACCTATGAACTAATCGATAAAATTAAAAATATTAACTTACCGGAAAATTCTAGAGTTATCTCACTTGATGTACAAAACTTATTTCCTAGTATCTCACCATATGAAGTCATAGAATTAGTAGATAAGCTCTTAATCAAGAATAAAGTAAACGAAATTATTAAACGGGATATTTTAGATTTACTTACGACGTGCTTGGATCAAAACTATTTCGAATTCAACGACAACTTTTATACATCTAAAGAAGGTCTAATAATGGGTAATCCTTTAAGTCCGTTACTAGCGAAAATTTTCATGGATCATTTAGAACTAAAAATTCATCAAAACGCGGTAAGCAAAAATATTGCTTACTGGTATAGATATGTTGACGATATTATTTCCTGTTTCACGGGAACAGATAGACAACTAACAATCCTCCTTAACTTCCTAAATAATTTGCATCCTAATATTAAATTTACAATAGAATTAGAAACCAATAATTCACATTACGCAACTCATATAATAAACGAATCTCATAATTTTGATGATACGTTAAAAATCCTACATGTAGAAAATAAATCTAAAAAATTAAATTTGCTTGAATGTCTTGAAATTAACAAACGGAAAAACTCCAATCAATTATTAAACGAACAGGTAGACTTAAACCATTCACCCTTACTTAATCTTTATTAGTTCTCGGAAATAGTACCACAGATTTGTATTCTTAAAATAATTCTGTCTGTAAATAATATAATTTATTATTATATATTATTTATTTAACCACCAAATATTTTTCTTTCTTATTTACTTCTGAAGAAGCCATTGTATGGTGAAACAATTGTCAAGTGACTTTAAATATATTGGAAATTAAAACATAGTCTTGTTTTTATATAATTTTATTATGAATTTCCAACAAGTATCGGCTAACACAATCAAAGATCTTTTTGAACATACACAAGGACCCTTTGGCCAGCTTACCCTCTTCTAACCTCCATAAAATGTGTTTTTGCCCCCCTGTCTTCTAGTCACCCGGCCCGTTACGCTCTTCTACCCCCATCTAAGGCATTTTTTAACAACTTTGCCTACCCTCATAACCACCAACTTCATTAACGCCCTCTTTACATCTACTCTACCTCCATTACACGCTACCTTATCCAATGCCTGTTTTACAGCATTTTTATGAAAAAAACAACCACTAACTTTATTCAGAAAAGAAAATACTTCTTCAACACCACCCCTCAACATCCTCTGGTCTGTAATCTCATTGTCGATCACTTCTTCGCGCCATTCTAAGAACTCGTCAGCTTTTTGACACTTAACACCACCCTCCTAACTCCCCACTCGCCTACACACACTTCAAAAGCCTCTGGCCAACTTCTTCAGCCGAAAAACTACTTCAGCTCAAATGTCATCCACAGTACAAGTGGATGGCATGTTCCATCCGAAGCAAAGTGGGCCCAGACCTCGCTTGATTTTTAACAGGCCCAGAATAGCTCTAGCTCTACTACTGGTATCAATTTAGGCACTTTGACCGAAGCGGTACAAAAAGCCATCATACCCGTACGTGTAAGCATGTTGAAAGATGAATTCTTGTAGCGATGTAGCGATGTATCGGCAAGAAAATACAGAACAACAACGAGCCACATGACTTGTGTGTGTATGGACCTTTGCGGAAAATATTTGCACTGCTGATTCAAATCAGTTGAAATTGCTGCTTTATTAGCACGTTTCCGTTTTAAAAATTATAAATGTGTTGGGCATCATATTTGGGATCTAGAGCAAAAACTTTGTTTTTTTGTTTTTCTTTATAGTCCGTCTCCCCAACACTATCGGGATTTTTACCCTTTTTGTGCTCATCTCCAATTGATGGGAATTTCATAATATCCGTCAACGTTGGCCAGGTGCCGAAACACACATTTGTATTTCACTACAACGCGGTACGCTGCATTTCTGCATTAATTACTACCTAAAAATACACACATACAAACACCTAGCTAATTGCTAATATCGAATCAACCAGCATCGGTTTAATATGCAGGCCCTTAACTCACTACGCTATCGAGGCCGGCCAACAACTGTTACTGTCTACCAATAACAGACAGTAACAGTCTTAACGTTGATAAAATTTAAGCTTCCATATCTTCCAAAGAAGTGGTAATGGCCAGCAGGGTGCAGCAAGAACAAGGCTAATGAATTTTTTAGGCAAGAAAAAGATTAATGAATGATGATGGAATTTTTCTTCCATCTATGTTCCTTTATACCCAAAACAGGATATCTTGAGAACTAACCGACCGAATTGATTAAAAAAAGAGGGAAAATAAAAGTGATTCTTTTTATTGAAGGGCGAATCGAAAAGTGTCAATATATTGATTTTTTAGACAGCCAGAAAACCGAGAAATTGTAGCCAAAAAATTGTCTTAATATTACTGACTATTACTAATTTTTCAAAAAAATTTTTGACCAAATGTGGTTCACCCTCTAATAAATTTTACAATATTTATAAAATAAGGCTAAAATTTCTTGTAACTTAATTCTTATAGTCCCAATCTTATTTCAGATCAAGCAGTGTACTTTCAAAGGTCCTGCAAATAAATTTTTACCACAGCCGTTCTTTCCATTTTTTGATAAAAAATGTTTTTGTACATGTAAAATACAATAAATAAAGTGTAAAATGAAGATAAAATTACTATTTACTTAAGGAGATAATAAACAAAATGTAATCCAAATTCGCTTCGAATATATCGTTGTATACGCCCTTTTCAACGTCCTTGAATAAGAGGAATTTGAAAATAATGTTGTTTTATTTATTACCTTAAGAGGAAATGAATGTATGACTTTAAATAAATATATTGACTCTATAATTTGTATTTGCAAACGAAAAATTAGGTAAATAACTATTTTTTGTGATCTTGAAATACCGAAATCTTCACAGATCATTATCTCTGAAACTATTGATATCCGAAAATCTTGCATGCTAGTTTGTCGAAATTTTCTCTCGGGAGTATAGTCTATCAGTCACTAAACTAGTACATTATATGTTCTTCATATAATCGTGGCATCAACATCGTAGGTAAAACTACTAAGATTTTTAATTTATCATACACAGGTACTGCTATAGCTATTTAGCGATAATTGAAAAACAAGTCAAACTAATTTAAAAGGGAAAACTGCTGCCAGTGTGGAGACCAGTTTTAGTATTGTTCAAGAAGAATCATACTTACGACCTCACCACGTAGCGTATTACCTGCAGTCAGAAAAAAAAGCTATACGTTTTTTTTACACACATAATGCGCATTTCTGGCTAGGTGTAACAAGCCTCTTGGTAAGATCATAAGTACGAATATTTTTAAATTCTCAATATAACAAATACTAGAGGATAATAATGAAATCAATCTCTTTCCAGGAGGCAGCAGTCATTTAAACTGATTTTTTATTTTCGCAGTTATCGTTGAATAATGAATAACAGCAGCAGTACGGTATCTTTTTTCTTCGGGCCTTAGGCTTTGTTCATTCAACATTTCGGCAGTTTGACGTTCCATGGTTACTTATATCAGTCACTAAAATAAGATATGCCATGTTTTGCTCCATTTTTGAGCTCATCAGCTAGATTGAGTAAAGAGTCAACCACAACACAATACGACAACAGCAAATATTTGAAAAATGTACCTATAGAGATATTAGGATCCAACAAACCTCAGCGCCATCTGATGTAAACTGTCAAAACCTTTAATCCAAAAAGCTCATGGTCGGAAAATTTGTGTTACTTTCGCCCCAAGCACATAGGGTATTGATATCGCTATTAAATGTTCAGAGGTAACTGTAAACATAAAAAGAACGATTTAAACGAGAACACTGCTGTCCTCGGCATTTCCAATTGCAATTAAGAGAGACATCATTTTAAAACACTGTAAAGAAAAGAGGATAGAGAAGTTGTTTATAGCGACCAGCCACCGAATTCTGGTTGTTATAAGCTTTTTCTATGCGCACTTTTCTTGATGGTTTGTGAAATTCTGATCTTCCTTAATTGTAAACGTTCTCATCAGATAATGCTGAAGTTTGTTGACTTGTAATATCTTTAAAGATTAACTTTTTATTGCTGTCGTAATTGTGTTGGGATTACCTTTTCCTTGGATAGCTGATGATCTCTGAAATGGAGCGAAAGATCGCGTTTCCTAGTTTAGTATCCATATTTTACTCTCGTACTTTTAATGTAAGAGTAAAACTTACTGACGGTCTTAGTCCGAAGAGCTACTGTATACATTTTCTGAGCAATTTTTACGAAAGTTAAATACTTGCTTCATTAATAAATTTTTGGTCTACTATGAGTTAACTACTCTTATTACACCGCAAATCGAAAAAGGTTATTATTATTTCTAACTTAATTTTTGTAAGCGTGAAGATACCGTCACAAATACAGTATGTCAGATAAGAATGTGACCACTCGTATTCTTGAAAAAAATTTGTTTCGAGAACATCTCTTGCCATCAATGTATTCTTTGATATGCTAACAACGGCGTAAGTTGTCCAATCGCCTCCTGCATCAATAATCGCCTGGCATCTTCGACGGCATGCTGTCGATGAGATTTTCTGCATATTCTGCAAATTTTTCGAGTCTCGCGAGACAACTGTGTCAGAGTCCTCAGAGTCTTTCCTCCGAGCTTTCTCTTTACAAGGGACCAAACGTTTTCAACAGGGTTGGCGTCCGGCGATTGTGAGGGCCACTTTAGTATCTTATTATGGACCCAAGAGAGTGACGTGATTTTCACCCAGCAAAGGTTTCTTCAACGTACTTCGGAATTTGACATCATGAGCACGAAGATGTTGTCGAATAGTCTCGTGGGACACATTCAAACTCAATTTTCTTAATTTTGCCGCTCCTTGACGTAGCGTCAATTACGGGTTTCGTGAAAACAAACACACGATTCGTTTTTCGACTTTAGGAGTGACTTTACCTACCGAACCACGTTTTGGCAAGTCGTTGACATTTTTCGTCTAGTTAAAATAATTTACCCACTTCTTCACAAACGATATCGACTTTTTTATATTTAGCGGCTGCGGAATGTGAATGAAAATAAAGGACTGCCTCGAACCGACACGCAAACAAGTGACTCGTTTTGGATTTTATGTGATTTCGTCGAAAGTTCGGAATCGACTGATACTTCTACTAAAATACGTCGTAGATAAAGATTCCCTCTACCGATTTTTTGTTGAATCGCTAGAATCGCATCTACTAAAAATAAATTTTAGAGGACACGTTCTTACTTGATAGATTGTAGAACAATAGAATAGGATAATACTGTACATTAGATTTTTTTCTATGAAGTTATGCCTACTTATACAAATTGATAATTTTAAAAAACATTTTGTTTATTCAAGTCAATAAAGCTATGTCCTTATGGGCAACTATTGAGAGCAAAGCCAGCAATAAGATTGCAGGGGCAAGGTCAACCAGGGCCAGCTCTAGGCGATAGGTAAGGTAGGCAACTGCCTACTGCGGCAAAATTTAGGGGTGGCAAAATTGCCTGATCTACTAGAGCGTAAAAAAAATACAACAGGAATAGACTTCTGCCAGAAGCCTGTCTATTCCTGTCTATAGAAATACCCAGAAGTTCTGGGTATTACTATACGTAAATTGTGAGATGCGCTTGCGCCGGCACCGCAGATAGGCATTAGCAACAAGCTTTTTCCATTCGCGTATAAGAGAAAGTCAAATTTAAAATTATGCTTTATTTTAGCATCAACGTCGGGTTGTGGTAGTGATACAGTTTGAGCTGGTTAGTTACAAGTGTAGTGGATGTGGAAGCTAAAAGGTAAGAGAGGCTTTAGATTAGTATTGTAATCTTTGTACTTGAGATTTTTCCACGTTAATAATAGCTGGTAATGCACTAATAAATTCAGTATTGTTAAATGTAAATTTTATGGTTAGGTTCCGCCCTCTGTTGGGACGATTTTTAAGTTTTGAATCATGCTTTGTCGTATTACGGTATCAGATACTTAAATAGATTGTTTTGTTTTAGAATGTCTGAAGCAAGAAAAAGGCTATCTGGTAGTCAATATAAAAAAAAAGAGACTGGAAAGGCGAACATCTTTTAGATTAAATAAAGAAAACTCCAACTTTTCTAACCACTTCTATCAAACAAATCATATTTTTCCAGATATATATATAATCTAAAAATATTACATAAAGCACAAAAAGGAAGAAAATTAAATATTTTAGAAGCTATAGAGATCTACAAGCACAATAAAAATAAAGATACAATCCTATTAAATAATCAGATGTTCAGAATTCAACCCTGTTTGGAGTATTTTAGAAGTTTTTTTAGATATATCTTTGAAACAGGAATTTTTGTAAAAAGTTCTAAGAAAATATTGAAAAGTATTTCTTCAAATTTTAAACAATAATATCATTTAACTCTATGTAATAAAATAATTTAAGTTCATTGTAACTTAATGATGGGTAATTCCAATTTGTACCTGGAAATTTGTTATAAATCATAAATAAACCACCTTAGTTTGTAGTATTACGCTTGATAATGTAGAAAACCTAAGAAACTGCAGTAGCAGATAAATAAAAAATAAGTGAGAAATAACAAAGTAATTCGTTTCATTTCATTTAGAAATTTAAAATGTACTGTCACAAAGTAACGGACACCTCAATTATACAATTAGAATTCAACAAGTTTTGAGACAATGGATACTACCACGGGAAATGAAGGAAGCCTCAACCTAACTCTATCATCAGACCCAGGATTATGTCCCGATCGTATAAGCGACTCAAATCGAATATTTTTATTTGAAAAGGTCCATTAGCGCCTTATTCCATTACGATTTCCCGTTTGACAATCAAAATCCAAATCGAAGATTTAGTGAAAAACACTATCATAGGAGTTTAAAAAATGGAGAACAAGTCGCTAGAGATTGGCTGATATATTCTGTTTTTAAAGATTCCGTGTTTTGTTTTTGTTGCACACTTTTTATTTATTCAAAATTAAGTTCCTTTTCAAATGAAGGTTATAGAAAGTGGAAAAATATTGGTGAGGTATTAAGAAAGCATTAAGATTCAAAATATTGCCATGAAATGATTTTATGTATAATATCATTAAATTGCTTGGAGAAAGTTCTCTAGCATTCTGGGGTACAAGCGATAAGCTTTATGAACATAATAATGAAAATTTCCTAAAGTTAATTCAATTGCTAGCTGAATTTGACCAATAATGGAGGAACACGTTTGTAGAGTCCTCAACAATGAAGAAAATAGAGTGTCATATTTAGGGAAAAACATCCAGAATGACATTACTGGATTATTACATTATAACATATAGCCTTATATAATCAAACCAGCCCAAAAAGAGAAGTATTATTCGGTTATTCTTGATTGCACTCCCGATGCGATTGAGGTAGGACAAATGACTTTTGTAGTAAGATATGTTTCTATTCCTTAATCAGAATCGGGATTTGAATGTAAAATTACTGAACGTTTTTTGGGTTTTCTTCCTATTGAGAGATCTACTGGTAAGGAATTATCTCAAGTTTTATTGGAAGAGTTAAGGAAAAATGGATTGAAAGTGAAAAATATGAGAGGTCAAGGTTACGACAACGGTTGAAATATGAGAGGCGACAAATCGGGAGTACAATCAAGAATTAAAACTTTAAACCCTAGAGCATTTTATGTACCTTGCAGCAGTCATTCCTTAAACTTAGTAATTAACGATATGGCAAGCGAACAAAAGCTATATATATTTTTTGCCCTATCGATTGTTTGGTGGGCCATATTAAGAGAACACCTCAATACTCTTACATTGAAACCATTGAGCGACACTCGTTGGGAAAGTCGTATAGATTCCCTAAAACGGTTACGTTTTCAAATAGGAGATATACATGATGCCTTATTAAATATTTATGAGAATGCCGAAATAGATAATATGATTCGAGATGAGGCCAACGGTAAACAATTTAAGTTTTTATGTTAATCTGTTATAAAATTTTGAATCACATTAATCCGATAAGTAAGCTACTTCAATTCAAAGATTTTGATTTATTCTAAGCCACTAATTTATTTTTATTTAAAGAATTAAGATCGGATGAATCCTTTGACAACATTATCTTAGAAGTTGAAAATTTAGCCAGTGAAATCGACGTAGAAAAAAAACTTTAAATTGACTATATCACGTCATCGTGTTCGGACTACAAAACGAAATTTTCATATGAAAGTTTAGACGAACCGATACAAGATCCAAAACAAAAATATAAAATAATTTTTTTTCTTGACTATAGATTAGTGTGGAGCTGAGATTCAACCTACTGAATAGTCATGACTCTTTTGAATTTTTATATGATGTTTATAAACTTAAAGACATGCGTGTAAATGAATTACTGGCACATTGTAAAGATCTCGAAAACGTCTTGACAGATGTTGATTCGTCCGATCTTAACGCTTTAGATCTGGCTAACTAAATAGTCGTTGTTTCTTCACTTTTAACTAAGAGAAAAGGTCCAGTTGACGTTCTTAAACTCATTACCTTCCTTAAAATTGGGCCAAATTTGAGCATTGCTCTAAGAATTTTGTTAACGCTGCCCATAACTGTTGGTACCGGCGAAATAACTTTTTCTAAATTAAAAATAATAAAAAAAATATGAACCATGAGTACACAAAATCGTCTTCATGGGTTAACAATGTTGGCCATTGAACACGAATTGAGTAATAAATTAGATCTGAAAGAAATATTCGCGATTTTGCAGAAATGAAACTTCGAAAAAAATTGTTTTAATTTAGGTTTAGACTTTGTATGTTATTGTACTAGTTTTGTTCATTATTTTAAAACTATATTTAAATTATCTCTCAAGATAGTAGGTACTAGTTTTAGTTTGTAAGTTCGTTGTCGTTAGCTCGTTAAAAATGGAAACTTTGTTTTTCAATGAAACAATTTTTCGTAAATCTGTATTAGTATTATTGTTTTAATTCAATTATATGTCATTTTCCTGGTTAACATAGTGTTCTTTAAGCTTGGGTACGGTGGCATTTTTTGAGTTTGCCTACGGCGGCAAAAAAGCTATGGCCGGCCCTAGGTCAACACACACTGAAAATGTGTTTCCTTTACTTAGTTACTCTAAATTAGTTGTTAAAATAATTTTAATTACTTCGTTAAATAGCATATTAGTATATAACAAAAAATAATGATATTTCTAGTCGAAGTATCAAATATTTATTGCAAATCTGAATGAATAAAAAGTCAATTATTTATTACTTGTATTTGATACGGGAAATACTACATAACAGTTCTCTAGAATTGTCCGTGAAAGGCAAAAAATGTAATGATGTGCAGAGTGTCTTATTTAAATTAAAAAAAAAACTTTTCTGGTGAAATCTGAAACGGCTGTAAATTGATTTTCTACTATACCACATTTCATTTCGCTATCCATAACTAATAGTTATTTTACTGCAGTCAGAAATTTTTTGGCTAATCGCTACATGTGACCTTCGTCTTAATTCACTAAGTGCTATTATTAATACCAAAATTATTATAGTGGTAACTGGCGAATTACGCATATCCTTTTAAATCATCAACTGGTCATACTTCAAATTTATGACTTACGACCAAAGCTTAATTTTATGAAATTATCTTTTGTAAAAGTAAAGAAAGTTTAAATTATCTAACTTCGAAACAATTTTTTACAATTTTCTCAAAATCGATATAAAGTCATAAGATAGTTTGGAAATTGGACGAATGAGATAATGATTACTGAAAAAATGTTCGGCACTCATTATTTCTTTACTTTGTAATCACTTACTAAGATCTTTATTATATTTTTTAATATAGCTATGTTTATGGTATTATATGTGTTCATGTCGAATAACCAGTAATACTTTCTTATTTAAAAAAATGTTCGGCATTTATAAAAGAATTCAGATTCTTTAGAAATTTGGCAGAGTTATTCGATATCTTAGCCAAAGTCTGATTATAATCCCTTGTAGTCCCACAGCATGTGGCCCCTTTGAATTAGGTTCATAGACCCCCCATAAAGAACTACTGTTTAATTATAATGTATTATGTGAATAAAAACTCTCGACCTGCTATACTGGCTCTCTTTTTATAGGTAAAATAATTGGATAAAGGTGTAACAGTGTCATAATTACTCTTCGGTGTAAAAAATATGAAGAACATCAATCTCGCACGCTTAAACACTGAACTGAGTAGTTCATCAGTGAAATAATTAAATAAAAATGTATGTTAATATAGAAATATTAGCCCTGCGATGTATTTTTATTTTTGGTTATTTCATTGTCGATGTAGAACTTTATTTCACAATGAATCTTTTTTTGGCAATAGTATTGCGGTCTTGGTAACTAAACAATACTATCAATTAATTAATTAATGGACAATTTTTTTTAGAGAATTAAGTACTGAATAAAACCTAATGATGCTTTTTAAATAATAATTACATTTATTTATGGATATATTGGTAAAAAGGCTAAACTTGTCGATTTCTTATTTTGTGAGAGCTTTTCATTAATATGAGAAAACAGTATATTCTATATGTTTTTTTTTTCTTATTATTTTAGTTGAAAGAGAATTATAACCAGCAAAATAAGATATTGCTTTAAATTTTTTATACAAATAAAATTTGATATCTGAAAAAACCTGTAATTTTCGAGAGATATCGCTTTAGGGAAAAGAGTGGAATGATACTCAAGTCGACAAACTTTGTATAGTTTCAATAGTATTGAGAGAATATCTCCTAGCTGATGAATGCACAAATATTTAGCTTAATTATTTATAACAAACTATTAGAAGTTAAAAGGGTAAGGAACAAGCTTGGAGGGGTTGTTTTATGTATATTGTGTTTCTATATCCTTTTTGAGGTTCTTGGAGTCGAATTTGAAAATTTTTCAATATTTTCATTTTACCAGCAGTAGTCTGTACGATAAGTTATTCCACTAGTTACTTTTTCCTTTGTAATTACTATCTTACCATAAAGTACTTTTTTAGGATATCGATTTGTAATGTTGAGATTAGATAATTTTTTAGTGGTGTGAGAAAGTCAAATTTGAAAGTGTTCGTCTGCTAGGGAGATACTATGTTAAGTAAATCACTTTAATATTTTTTTGACTTGCTTGAGTAACTATTTTGGATATTTTGTTTTTACTTTGGTTACTTGATAAATCATTTAAAAATTTGTTTTTGAACTTGTTTCATTAAATTGCATTTCAATGTACGGCTCGAGATAAAAATAAAATGCTAGTTACAGATTTAAGCATTAATTTTGTTATCTTTTTGCTAGTCTATACCAGCAGCTTCTTCCACATTGTCATAAACTTAATATAATATCGTCCATGAAAGATAATCGCATATTTTCCTTTCCTCATCTTAACTCATAACTTTATGACTATTCTCGTTATTTTGTGGTAGCACATAAATATTTCTTATAATGAAATAAAATACTTCCAATTAAACTCCAATTAATTTTTATCTTTTTTAGATACGGACATAAAAGAACGTAGTAAAAGAAATTTTAAATTCATGTAGTCACTTCATGGCAACAATATGATGGCCGATATAATTGTGTGTCTTGTGAGAATGACAATAGTAAGTTACTGTTCTATATCACTCATATCGGTAAAAGTTTTCTATTTATAAAATACATTTCAAATGTATTAAATAAAAATAACGGTTGATTATCGTGTTATACTCTCTTAATTAGTAGTAATATTAGTAGTAGCATATATGAAAGAATTATTTTCTAAAATATTAATAAAACATACGGGGTCTGACAATTAAGTTCGCAAACTCGCCACCCTATTACCCCTAGGGTATCACTTCGCCAACAGCTGTATAAGATTTCATAACCTTGGCCCTTCAATGTAACACAGCAGTGATCGCGTTGGCAGATTGGTGCTAAGTAGTATGTATTATTGTTTGCTTGTGTATGCGCTGGCATGAAGATATCTGAGCTAAAATTAGATCAACGAACAAATATTTCATTTCTTGTGAAACTAAAGAAGACGGAGTGAAATATGAAAAATCTACTTGGGTGTACGGGGAGAATATCATGAAGAAAACAGTTGTGTACAAATGGACTAAAGAGATTGGTGAAGGTGGAGGGTACAAGTTCTGCAAAAGTTGCGTGACAAAGTCATATGCAAACGACTGGAACTTCTCGCCCATAACTCATGGGTCGTGTACCACGATAACGTACCTGCCCACACAGAACTATCTGTACCGGACATTTTGGCCATTAAATAAAGAAGTTTCTTCCTTTACCCGAATATTAAACCAATTTTGAAAGGATGGCGTTTCGATGACCTTGAGGATATCAAAGCTAATACGATGGTGGCTCTGAAGACCAGTCCACAACAACAGTTTCAAAATTATTTCGAGTAAGCGCAGGAGTCGCTGTATAGCTTCCTAGGGAGAGTACTGTAAAGGTGATCACACCGGTATTCAGCAATAAAATATGTAGCATTTTTTTTTAGGATCAGTTCGTGACCTTAATTTTAAGTGTGTGTGCAATATAAAAATTTCAAATATTTTTGCTAAAAGCATAATCAACGTCATATTTTTCCAAATGTTTAAACATATCCGCAATGTTTTCTAAAAAGTGTGACCGGAAAATATTGAAATCGACTAGACTAGTTGAATTTGTGAAGTCTTCTGAGAATATGCAGGAACTTAATTAGAGTGAAATCATGGGGTTTCCATCACTGGGTAAACCCACCAGTTAAAAATAACATCGTATAAGGTGGTCACTATTTACTTATATACAAGGGGGTACTGATAAGCCTCTAACCAAAAATAAAAATTGTTTATTTAAAGTAACCTCTTTTTAACTTTATACAATTAGTGCAACGGTTATAAAGTTACTTTAGATCTTTCCAAACACTTATTTGCGACTTGCGTCTTCGACATTTATTACTTCCTCATCTGAATAAATTTTGTTTGAAAATAGGTAATAGTTCAAGGGAGCTAAACTAGGGGAATATTGGTGATGATTAATCAGTTTAAAACTCCATTCTTTTATTTTTTGCAAAACTAACAGAGATTTATGGGCTGTAAGAAGTATCCGATCCCTGTTCCAAAAAAACGGAAGTAAGAATTTTCCTACCGATCTCCGTAAGCGAAACTTCTTGGGGTGAGGTGAGCCAGCATGTTTCCACTTTTTCAACTATTCCTTTGTCTGTAGGTCGTATTGATGATATTTCGTCTGTAGTTACCATTTGATAAAAAAAGTAAATGATGATGAATCTTCTTCAAAACGACTACAAATCAACTTTGATGTTGTAACTCTCAGTCGTTTTTGGTCGGTGTTCAGACATTGAACGATGCATTTAGCTGATAATTTTTTCATACCCTTAGCAGAATGGAAAAAGTGAAAAGCACGTTTGTATGAAATGTACGAAATCTCTGCTATCCGTTCCAGCCCGATTCTCTCGGATAGTCTTAGAAATGGGTCTTTCAGCTTGGTGTTTATCACTAATATCGGTTCTTCCTCTCTTGAAATTCGCAAACCCGTTTTTTGGTAGTGGCAAAAGAAGGAATTGTATTACACTCTATTTCTTTGAATGACATAGTAATAAATCATCTAGAATTATGCAAATTAGCATCAAGTGGTAGTAAGGGCCCCAGAGTTTTACCTACATTTTATCTGTACTACAGCAGTTCACCAACTTTATTGGAATATCGTAGGTCTAATATTCGCAATCTTTTTATATTTGAATATAATAGGAAAACGAAACCTATTTTTGTTGTTTGGGGCTAAATAGTCTAAAATAGTTCTGGCCAGTGGTGGTGCGTATACGTATTATTAGTATGAATGAAACAATTTTATAATGTTTAAACATTTATTAGAAAAAAAAACATTTTATAATGAAACATTATTAATTAAATAATCAATCAAGTGCAAATTGGACTTGCGCAATTAGTGTTCCGTGCGTTGATTGCTTTTGATATAAAAAGTTTTGTTACGGAGGTATAAAATGATCAGTGACTTCAAATGAGTTTTCAACAAAGTTTTTTTCCGATCTTTAATGAAAACTTGAAATTTTTGTTTTTTTTTATATACCAGATAACTTATTAAAGGTAATGCACTCGTGATAATTTTCGTTCAATCTACATCTTGTAGAGAATATTCTAGAATTTTTTCAAAATTTTTTGATCAGTACTTTTCGAGATAAGGGGGGCAGCGATGTTTCGCACTTTTTAAAAAATAATACAAAGAAGTGTGAGCAAGTATTACATTATATATATATATATATATATATATATATATATATATATATATATATATATATATATTGAACTCGTATTTTACAAGCTTTCATTTGACACCCCACTCGATGACCTAGTAAAAAATCTTTTTTTCATTTTCCATTTCACTCCCCAAAACTAACCCCTTAAGTCAAAATTTAAGTTTCAAAACTGCACGGCCATCAATTCATATATTAGTGCCAAATTTCATCTTTCTATGTCAAATAGTTTTGGAGGCAGGTGTGACAGACAGACAGACGGATGAACACCGAAGTGATCTTATAAGTGTTCCGTATGGAACACTAAAAATATACAAATGAGGAAGTCAAGTAACAATGAAAAAAGTATTACCAGTCTTCTATCTCCGACATGCTTAAAAAACTATTATTGTCCCACTCATTTGAATTTACATGTATAATTCAAACTTGGCATCCACTGCCATATCCACAGTCCACATTTTATCTTCCACCCTCTATACATGCCCGACGTATTTTCGCCAATTTCCTGTGGAAATATTAGATATGGCTTTCTAAAAAAGGTTTTGTACGTCTGCTGATTTATAGGTCGTATTGTCCCTGGAGACTTCACCTGTTCCCATATAAGTTCCATCGGATTGAGCTCGCAATGACACGGTGGCAGGCGATAAACAGTAATATTACGCTTTTTGGCCATTTCGTCGATGACGGAACTTTTGTAATTGTCTTTATTTCTGAGAACTTCAAGCTTTATAAGTTCTAATAATTCTCTCTTAATGTTGTCTTTTGGAAATGAAATGTTTGTCTCGGTCATCCAAGATTCGATGTCCTTTTTAAGCCAAGCCAAGGTTGGGACTCGTTCTAATTTTTTTAGAATGATCCATTACAATACTGGTAACAGTACCGTCTGGTATTAAGTCTATCATCTGCGAAAACCAATCTTCAACTACATCGGAATATATCTTCGTGATAATCTCCTGTTTTCTTGGATACAAATGTTAAAAAACCTTCGTCTACAAAAACCACTTTCGCTTTCAATATGCGTAATAATTGACCTACGTCCCTTACCAGATGGCGGTTTAAGACGAGTAGAGAGACCTTCATTGAATGCTTGGCAAGCATTTTCGATGGTCCCATCTTGTCAGAATTTCTTGACTGTGTACCCTTCATTTATCCATGTCTCATCTAAGTAGTATATCCTTTTTTCTTTAGAGCGAGCTTTTCTAAGTTCCCCTAAATAGTCTCTTCTCCAGTGTACAATTTCTCCAATTTCTATCAATAGAGATTTTTAAACTCTTTCCAATAAAAATTCCTTTTGAAACACTCCTTAGTCTTACTCTACACATTCTCGGTATTTCTGAGCAGCTTGTCGCAGCCTGCAGGACCATATCTAGATGGAATTCTTTTTTCCATAAAAAGAGTCATGAACAATACGCATTACTGTTTCTTTTGTGTTGTCTGTCAGCTAAAGTTCTTTTCTGCCTGGTCTCTTTTTTGGAGAGTCTATACCCCTCCTCCTTTTTTTCTTTTAGAATTCTGTAAACTGTGGCTTTACCAACTACGATCCTTAAGGAACATTTTGTCACATACTCGTCCAGACTTATATCACAATTTTGATTGTTTTTAACGTAGTGAAAACATTTTTAACTATATGCTTTCTCTTATGGGTTAGCTGCCCAAACTTTTGAAGTTTCGCTGGAGACGACATTTTGTTAACACACTGACTTGTCACTAGCTGGTTTGAAATATGGGCATGCTGCTCTAAATATGTATTTATAGTGGGGCAACAGCGGAGTATGTAAATAAAATGATTTGTTTGGCAATAAAACTTACAAAAGAGCATTGTTACCTGAAAAATACCTGGGAGTAGATAGCACGCCTCTGTTATAGGACCGGCGGTCAGCCGGCATTTTTATTACTCTCAGTTTCAAATAAATAGAGTATAAGCTTGTTGTAAATTTCTTTAGCAGGCAGTCTTTTCAAAAAGAGGTGCTTAATGAACGATTTTGTGCCAAAATTCACTTCAAATAGCAAAATAAAACTTGGACCACCAAACTTTGTGTACGCGTTTACTAAATGTTAAACTGCTATCCATAGCAACCCCGTTTGTTTTTGACAATATAAAGTGGTCTAGAGTAACTAACAATCCATACTCTTGGTATGTCAAAAATACTCGTAAGTTATCCCTAGAATTTTACGCATTAAGTCAGTATCAAATTATAAGATATTACCAGTATTACTCAGTATATATCACCACTACTACACCAAACACTTTATTTTTTGCACTTGACGCGCGTTTCGCTAACCATGTTAGCTTCATCAGGAGCGATGATTGACTCAATTGAGTCAATCATCGCTCCTGATGAAGCTAACATGGTTAGCGAAACGCGCGTCGAGTGCAAAAATAAAGTGTTTGGTGTAGTGGTGATATATACTGAGTAGTATCATTGTGCCAAAGATTCCACATTCCCAACTTAGTATTACCAGTATGTTCAATTAAAAAAAACATTTCGCAACAAAAGAAATTAAAATATTGGAAAAAGCTATATTTTGATTTTTTCTTCTCCTCCCCCGTGTCATCTTTTTTATTTTTATATTAAATTTATTGTCAATATTAGTTTGTTAGTTTTTTCAAATTTAATGAGAACATTTTAAAGAAAAAATGATTAACCTAAGAGTTTTAGGTATTTAAAATTATTACGACTGCAACTTACAAAGTTTTGCCTGGTGGAATCAAAATGTAACTTTTCTCTTGTAAATGTCAATTTTTTTTATGTGAAAATCTTCAATTCAATAATTTTGTTACTAGTTTCAAAGCATTGTACCTAAGATAGAATTTGTAATTAAAATATAGTGAAATATTGATTTTTACTAATGCACCAATGAGTGTAAATATTATTATCTTTGAATCCGTTATATGTCGAAAATATAAACAGCATCATTTTTGTATACCATATTTATTTTTGTTAAATATATTGATTAACACCAAATGATATTAAAATAGAAATAAATCAATAAAAAATTATGCTCTCCTAGATCAGCTTTAATAATAAATTATTATCACTAGTTTTATCAATGAATTCTAAAAATTACATTGGTATTTATTAGCGTAAGATCTATTTTTGTTTTTGCAACAGAACGGACGTATATACATTTAATTTTTTAAATTTAATTATTTTTAAAAAATCAATAGATAAATACACATTTTCGAAAAACAAAAAAGAAGTGACTTTGCAAGAATAATTCGGTTTCACACCTAATGTACGCATGGAACTAGTTGCCACTTTCATTATCCAGGCTGCTATCGTTAAAAAAATCAGGAACAATTAAATAGGTGGCATCAAATAAGAAAGATGCATACCACAAATACGTGTAGTTTATATAAGAGCTTTTATTCTTCACTTTCTATAGTACTTCTTCAGCATTTTGTATATTTCTGAAAGGAGCAACTGGAAGATGATAGCCTATTTAAGCTACGTGGATCTCTTAATTAAGCCGTTAATGGAATTGTTGAAAATAAGATAAAATTACGTGCAGTGACCTTTAAACTTGATTTTGAAAAAGCATTTTTGTATTATATGCTGATATTCTTGCTCTTAAGTTACATAAATATTAGATCAGTAACGGATTTAAGAGAGGTGAATGAGGCAATAGGCTTCCTTCCCTCGTTCCTTTTTTTTTCAGAAAATTTCTTTTTTTAGGTAAGAGAATTTTTTGAAAGCTTTTTTTTCGAAAAGTCGTCCCCCTAGCCACTAATTTTTTTTTAGTCAAGAAGAGATTTTTCGTCTAAATCGTAAATGAACCTCTGAATTCCTCCCTAGACAAAATTCTGGATTCTCCCTATATTCGTTGGTAACTGAAGATTTAACGTTAAACCATTACTTATTTCCGTATATTTACATAGCTGTATATATATATATATATATATATATATATATATATATATATATATATATATATATATATATCTTAACTGTTGTTGACTATATAGTTTGCCATCGACTAAGTGAATATTGTTACATGTTACTACATTAGCTTTATGATATTCAATCTTCCGCATAACACTTTTTCTGTGGTGGTGATTAGCTAATCATTTGAGACATTTATCGGTTCTTTCTTATCGGGATATCTCAAGAACAGATAAGGTTTTGAAATAAGAATAATAATGCACTGTATAAATAAAGCAAACTTAAATGAACTATTATATATAATTGACTAAGAAAAACGTGAATATACCTATTGAGTCTTAAGGTATATACGTGTAAGGGACCTAGGTAAGAATTTTATATAAATATCTTGAAAGACTTCAGATATTTGAATTTAAGATATTTAAACTTAAAATATTTTATGAACATAAACTTGGTTAAACTTAAAATTCACTAAGGCTAACTTAAGCTAATCCCGGGGTAGAGGGTCCGAGGATAGTGAAAGACGACGTCGGGCTGGGTGTGGAGGGTAGCGGTAACCGTTCATGGTTGCGGGGTTGCTAATGAATTTTAGGATTGTTAGCATTTGGAGGCCTTGGTGAAGCTGAGTGTTGCGTACGGACCATGGAGCTTTGATGATGATGCGGACGACCTTGTTTTGGACGGTCTGGAGGGTGGATCTATGGGTAAGTGACATTTATACACATATAAAAAATGATAAATTACTAAGCAAAGCAGAGTGAGATACAAGAACACGCAAATAATCTAAAGAAACAATTAAGTTATAAGCCGCAAAAAAACTTAATAAAATAATGTTTAGGCAAAGAACAATATTTATAAACTTAGAATAAGTAATGCCGATAATGTTATCGAAGAAATATGCAATACTGGTAAGAAAAGGAATAAACACTGCAGTATAAATTTAAATACTATGGGGAAAAGTATTTCTGATCGTAAATGATTAGCAAATGAGTTTGGTCACTATTTTTCCACTGTAGCGCAGAAAAAATGTGAAAGTGTCTATTGTTCAAACATGTCACTTCCTCATACAATCTTTCAAAACTGTAAGAACTCAATATTTTATACTTACGTCACAAAGGACGAGTTAGTTTCAGTTATTAAAAAATTGAAAAAAAAATTTAGAAAAATATTTAAAAAAATTGCGGTAACTGTTACTGATCAACTCCTGTATTTAATAGATCCATCTCTATTAAGTGGCACTTTTCCAGATCTGCTAAAAACATTATTATTTACCACCATTTATAAAACTAGAGGTAGAAATAACGTGATAACGAAATTTGTTTCTGCAAAAATATTCTTTCCAATGTACAGTATGTTTTTCGTTCTGGGCATTCTCTACAGACTGCAGCTTCTACTTTTCATAAATAGATCTATGAACAAAAGAAATTATTTACTCACCATGCTTTTTTGACCTTATTAAGGCTTTTGACTTAGTAAATTAAAAGATCCTAATGGATAAGGTCGAAAGTCTGGGTATTAGAAGAAAAGTCAAAACTGGGGGAGAATCTTTTATAACTAACTATTCACTTCTTAGGAAGTATAACGGAAAAGAGTTGGAAAAATTTGGTTTGGGTTTGCGAGTTCCTCTATTTTCGAGACTCTTTTACTCGTTGTATAATCAATGAATTACCAGAATATATTGAGGATAAAGGTGTTACGATGTATGCAGACGATACATCCATAACAGTATCCACTGTCACACTAAAGGAAGTCAATTAAAAAATGAGCCTAGCAATCTTTACTTGGTGTAAGAGTAATACGCTAATTTTAAAGGAAAAAAAAAAAACACAAAAAAGTGTATTTGAAGTTCAACTTCGAAAATCCTTTGCCCCACACGCCAATAACTTTGAATGGCAGTACAAAGTTTCTGGATATAAATAACAATTAGCAAAGCCAGCAAATGCTGATTTTCTCTCCAAAAATAGTGTTTACTATGCCATACTTCAATTAAAAAGAGTGCTTGGTACAAATGCTTTACTACATATTTACTATGCGTTATTATATTCCCACATTTCCCAAAGGATTATATTTTGGATAAGTGTAGTGAAGTGTCTAGAATTTTTACACTTCAAAAACTAGATTTATGGCTGATTTTCAATCGGTTTGGGCAAGGATCATGCAAAAGTGTTTTCGTTAATTTTAAAATTTTAACTGTATCATTTATTTATATTTATAAAGGGCTAGTATACATTAAATCAGACATTAACAAATATAGCGTTTTAACCAAAAATCATAACTGTTTAAATGATTTGTAGACACAGAACTACTATTTTCTAAAACTCATTGGACTTTACTATCATAATATTATATAATAAATTATCAATAAAAATTAAAAAAAAAAAAAACTTGATCATGAACCGATTTAAGACCAAAAAAAACACCTTTTATTAGAAAATACATACTATTCCATTAATGAATCCATGAAATAACTGAAAATACTGAGACGACTATGTCAAGAATAGGTTAAAAGGCAAAAATCTGAAGTAAATGTGGTTCACTCTTGATTCTAACTTTATACTTTGCAGTTTTCAAGGATAATTTTTGTTTTGTTTTTTCTGTTTATTTATAATTCTTTTTTATTGTTTGTCCTTTTGTGCTACTCTTGTTTAGTTATATTTGTTTTTCTTTCTTTTCTTATGTATTTATCTACTTATTTCTTGTTTTAGTTTACTCTTTTTTTTACTCCTGTATTTTTTTTTTTAATATTATATTGGACGTGCCAACTACATAATTTTCTGCAATTTGTTATAAACAAATGACAAAATAACAAATTTAAAGTTTTGATGTTTAATTATACTTTTTTAGAGTTCTCGAAGTTGAAATCTTTGGCACAATGACACTACACAACAGTTATTATCACTACACCGAATACTTTGACACTCGAAGCACAATTCACTCAATCATCAGTCTTGATGATGGTAATATGGTTAATGAAATGTTCGTCGAGCGAAAAAATAAAGTGTTTGGTCTAGTGGTGATAACTGTTGTGTAATATGGATAGAATTGTAAACAAAATTACATAGTTTAAATATTATTTGGAAAATTTAAAAAAAAAAAAAAAACAGAAATCACCTAAATGTTTAAATTCGTAAACACAATCTGCAACTGTAAAATTTTGCTGCCGTATCTGAATCTACGATTTTGTAATCTTACTATAGATAATTAATTTCTTTGTAAAATTACATAGCCAATAAGATTAAAATACACTTTTACAAAAATTTTTCATGCAGATTTTTACTATGCTAGCTGCTTATTTGGTTTTTCAAATATATAAAGTCAATATAAAATAAAAGTCGAAGTTACCAAAACCTCTTATGTGATAAAACTATAAAAATAAAAGCATTGAACGCAACTAGTTTCATTTGAAGTATATTCTACTGGACTTGCCTATCACTTTTTCTACTAAATGTCTCTAAGAACCTTGAGCACCTATATGGCCTTTTGGGCAATACAGGTTTTGTAGTTTTGTCAATATTCTGCAATTTAGTAGGGTCTTAGGTTAGCTAGAGCAAAAGCGAATATTTTTGTAGTAAAAAGTTGTAGGATTAAAAAAAAATATATTAAATATATCTTAAGTTTTGTGATCGTTAAAATAAATGATAAGCACCACTATGTCTGAAAGCATACTTGATGCAATAGGCAATAAATTAAGACGAAATAAAAATTATAAGTATATATATATATAAAATAGTTAGCGTGATGGTAGTGAAGAGGGATGAGAGAAGCAACGCGATCAGTCGTACAATGAAATTTAGAATTTATTGTGGACTACTGTACTACCACAATTACCACAGAATGACAATAATAATTATTGTTTTAAGCGAGAAAAATTACGACGTAGACTAACGGCCCAATTATTGGCAGGTCTTATATTTTATGAGTACAATAAAGTACTAAGAATTTATCTAAAGAGGTAAAAATAAAAGATGTATACCCGGTACACTAAAACAACTACATTCAGCTTTGTACGATGTGTATACAAAAGAAATGTATATAATAGAGCTTTATGCTGCAAGTCACACTTGTGCAGTTAGTGTTCGTACGGTGATTGCTTTTAAAATAAAATAAAAGAATATCTCGGTACAAGAGCGACTTGCCACTCGGTTACAGTTACGTCCACCATACGTCCAGAAACATAGTTTCTTTTTTTTTCTTTTTTTTATATCAGATAAATTATCAAACGTATTGTACTCTTGAAAATTTTTGCTCAATTTACACTTTATGGAGAATATACCAGAATTTTTTGATAAAGGCTTTTCGGGATAAGGGGGGACATCGATTTTTGGCAATTTTTTTAAAATAACAGACTCAAAAATATTACATTATATTTATTTTTTAACATGTATTTTCACAAGCTTTCATTTGACACCCCACTCGATGACCTGGTGAAATTTCTTTTTCATTTCCGATTTCACCTCCCAAGTCAAAATTTGGCATTCGAAACTACATAGTTCTGATTAAACCTTTAATTTCTATATTTGTGCCAAATTTAAAATTTTTATCTGAAATAGTTTTGGAGGAACTCGGGTATCATAGACGGACAGACATAGACGTGATTCCATAAATGTTCCGTACGGAACACTAAAAATGGAAATGCGCATTTTTTTAAATAAGTTTTAGGATAACTAAACAACGGTAGACACTAGAAAAAAACGGAAATAATTATTGATTTAGATAATTTAAGAGGAGAATTTTAAGTTCCTTTAAAAAAATGAGTAAGCTGGTATCGTAATATAGGTGTTACGCTTTGGGCATTTTTTTGTTTTCACTTCATTTTAGAGAACTGCCTTATTGCTAATAGTTTTATACACATCTTCTTCTTAGCGGTTTTCCATACTTCCAGATTCTTAGCTATTTTAATACAGTAGTAAAAAAAAAAAATACCCTTTTGAGTAAAAAAAACCGGTCAAGTGCAAGTTGAACTTGCACAATTAGTGTTCCGTACGTAGATTGTTTTTAAAATAAAATTTTTGTTAGGGTGATATAAAATGATCAGTGACTTCACAAAAACACACCCAAATGAGTTTCCAACAAAGTACTGAAAACTGGTGACCTTGAAATTTTGTTTTTTTTTTATATACCAAATAAATTATTAAAGGGTAATGCACTCGTGATAATTTTCGTTCAATCTATACCCCGTGGAGAATATTCCAGAATTTTTTTCAAAATTTTTTGATCAGTACTTCTCGAGATAAGGTAGGGGAGAGCGATTTTTTAAAAGTAATACGAAGAAAAATGTGCGCAAGTATTACATTATATATATATTTTTTACTCGTGTTTTCACAAGCTTTCATTTGACACACACTTGATGACCTAGTAAAAAAAAATTTTTTTCACTTCCGATTTCACCCCTCAAAACGAACCCCTTAAGTCAAAATTTATGTTACGGTAGTATAAAATGATCAGTGACTTCACAAAACACACCCCAAATGAGCTTTCAACAAAGTTTGTTTCCAATCTTTACTGAAATCTGATGACCTTGAAATTTTTGTTTTTTTTATGTACCATATAAATTATTAAAGGTAATGCACTCGTGATAATTTTCGTTCAAGCTACACCCCGTGGAGAATATTCCGGAGTTTTTTCGAAATTTTTTGATAAGTACTTTTCGAGATAAGGCCCGGGACAGCGATTTTTCGCGAATTTTTAAAAATAATACAAAGAAAAGTGCGCGCAAGTATAATATTATATATATATTTTTTACTCCCGTTTTCACAAGCTTTCATTTGACACCACACTCGATGACCTAGTAAAAAAAATTTTTTTCACTTCCGACTTCACCCCCCAAAACTAAGCCCTTAAGTCAAAATTTAATTCTCAAAACTACATGGCTCTGATGAGGCCATCAATTCCTATATTATTACCAAATTTCACCTTTCTATGTCAAATAGTTTCGGAGAAAATCGGGTGTGACAGACAGACAGACAGACAGACAGACACCGAAGTGATCTTATAAGTGTTCCGTACGGAACACTAAAAAGAAATCAAGAAACCTTAAAAGAAAAAAACACATCTTCTTCTTTAGCGGTTTTCCATACTTAGAGAAAAAAAAAATACATAGAAAATATATTTACGAGAAACTCTTAGATTCACAAGTAAAAGTGTTAGTGCCTTAGCTTATACAAAAATTGATACAAAAGACTACGTAGAAAAAAATGATTTTTGAACCTAAATAATTTGATATAAAAAGAATAAACTAAGGCGGTACTTTTTAAAGTATATTAAAATATAATTTAGTAAACATTATAACAATGTATAATCTAATGAAGTAAGTAAACTAAGAGCAATTTGAAAATCTTTAAAATTTTAGTGTTTGCTGAAGTTTGTCGGTTTCCTGGAATTGTAGAACCTACAAAGCTCTTTTGATTATAGTCTAACACAACAAAATAGGAATATAAATGAAACTAGATAAAGGAAGTATATGCATATGCTAAATAACAATTATGAATGGAGTTTCATTTAAGAATTTATTATTGTACTTGTGCTGGTATAGCCTATATTTTCGTTTCTTAATAAAAATGTTAATAATACCGCAAGGTCTCGTTTCCCATCCACGCGAAATAGAAAAGCTCCACTAGTTATGTGTAAAGTTTTATAACTGCAGCGTATTATGATACTTACGTTTTCCTACAAAATTGCTGTTTAGGTGCAGAGCGGGCATTTAATATAATAATAATTCATAGTAATTAAATTTTTATCCAACTTGCCTTTGTAGTTATAAAACTTTTCTTTTACCTTTAATAGTATGTAATGATTAGGTACAAAATTATGCATGAGGTGTTTTTAATAAGTTTTTTTTTTAATAAAAGCAAGATGCTTTATGGTGCAGTAGAAATATTATATGGTATGTTCGTCATTTCATTGACGAATTTGTGCGTTTTTCACTTTTTAACTTATGAATTATTATAAAATCAATAAACATCTGAGTCTAAATTTTTTAAGTCAGGTGTTCTAAAAAAAGTTCAATATACTGAAACGGAAGGTTCCTTGGGTGATGTTAAAAAATATTTAAAACTTCATCTTTTTTCTGTATTCTTTTAAAAATTATAAGCCCTTTCCAATCCTGTTATCAATATTACCAAATATTCATTTATTTATGTGTTATATTTTTCATTATTCTCAATTATTTATGGTCAACTATATAAGTGAGGTGGTTGTACATGTTGCTTCCTGTAGATCACATTATATGTCCTTTTTTAGGGTTATTATAGTAGAAGAACTTGAAAATTGTATTATTACTTCCATTACTAAAGAAAAACGTTTATTCGTAATAAATTGACTCTACGAGATTTTAGAATAGATAACTTTTGGACAAAATAAGACATCGATTTCAAATTTGGTACACGTATAGTATTTCAGCCACGAAAGAAATACATCATATTTGCATGAAGTTCAGTTTTTCACACCTCGTACCATTCTCTTCAATATATCGGCTATATGGTGTACCTTCTGTGTTGGGAATAACATCCTGCAACTATGTTTCTCAGGTATATATATATATATATATATATATATATATATATATATATATATAAATATATATATATATATATAAATATATATATATATATATATATATATATATATATATATATATATATATATATATATATATATATATATATATATATATATATATATATATATATATATATATATATATATATATATATATATATATATATATATATATATATATATATATATATATATATATATATATATATATATATATATATATATATATATATATATATATATTTATACATATATATATATATATATATATATATATATATATATATATATATATATATATATATATATATATATATATATATATATATATATATATATATATATATATATATATATATATATATATATATATATATATATACATATATATATATATATATATATATATATATATATATATATATATATATATATATATATACATATGTATAGTTTTATATTTCAATATTCTAATTATCGAAGGAGCACTGTAAAATTTTTTATAATCTTTTTTCCAGTTGAGTTTTTGTTGAATTGCATCACTTACTAAAAATTTTTAACCCATTTATCCCAGAATGATTCATTATTTAAAGAAGAACTGTACTTATTCAAAAAACTTTAACCAGTTTATTTTTGTTTGGTGAATTTCCACGTAGTTGATTTAAGCTAATTTCTTTTTAATGATACTAGTCTATGGATATGGGGAAACAAAAAATATATTAGGGGCAAAATTTGACGTCCTTAAAAAAATAAAATTTTCAAATTTTTGTAGTCCTTAATTTATGATAGAAATTAAAAGATATTTCTAAGCTATTTTGACTTTATATTTGTGTTCATTTTGAAATTAATATATTTTTATTATTTTATAATTTGACCATAATCTCAACCCGAAATTAGAAAAAATCTCAAAATACTATTAAAACTATACGACATTTAACGATCCTCAGACTCTTTTCCTGTTAAAATTGAAAGTAATAAAAAACAACTAACTGAATTTCCAGATTTTGCAACTCCAAAAACCCTGAAACGAACACATAACACGATATACATACGAAGCAATCACTCGAATCTCTTCCCCCAACCCTTATTCTCTTTGTAAATAACAAATAAGTTAATTTTCCGATTCCCTGACTCTAAAAACCATGAAAAGGACATATAATACGTTATATAAGAGACAACCACTCTCACGTACTTCCGAACCCTTAAAACACTTATAATTTTTAATATAAATACTTATAGAGAAAATTAATTTATTATGTCAACAAAAACCAAGAAAAATTAACATATTGTTATTAAAACTAAACAAAATTTATCAGCAACCACCCCTTTCACCTTCTTCTTTTAAAGCAATATCACTCAAAAATTATAGTTTTCATTTTTTCTTTAGGCATTACATGTCAATTTGAAATTCATATCTAATTTTGTTCAAGAGTTATCTTGTCAACAGTTTGACAGATAAATAGATACTATGACTATGTTTTTCATAACCTAGAAACTCAAAATTCTCAGAGAGGGATTTTTAACGAATACAATGCTTTTCTTTGGCAAGCAAAATACTAACAGTTTTCAATTATCTAGATTCAAAAAACTCTGTAAAAGTAGGAAGACATATCTCTCTAATTAACCACTTATATGCTTGATTACAAATAATAAGGCTGAGAATTTGTTTAATATTGCAACCAAAAGTAAAAAAAAAGAATTATTTCGAAATTAATATATTTTCAAATGAAAATTAATTTCCTTTGTTTATAAAATGCATAAATTACATTTTTGTATGGTATATTTTGGATACTTTTCCTAGTACATATTATATAGAAAGGTATATAGGTATAGAAAGTTGGTTTTCCTTGTGTTTTGTGTCGGTCACATCTTCAAAATTTTAGTATAAATAGTACAATAATATCTGGGTTAGCAAAATGTGTCTACCTGTTTATTAAATGACAAAGTATTGTCCATAGCAACCACATTTACTATTTCTGACAATGGAAATTAGTCAAGACTAACCCGTTATCAATACTAATACATAAATATATTATATATATATATATATATATATATATATATATATATATATATATATATATATATATATATATATATATATATATATATATATATATATATATCTATATATATATCTATATATATATCTATATATATATATATATATATATATATATATATATATATATATATATATATATATATATATATATATATATATATATATATATATATATATATATATATATATATATATATATATATATATATAATACGTGAACTTTGAGTATACGTTCCACTTCTAATAAGTACTAAATTTAAAATGAATATCTCATTTTTTATTTGACAGTTATCGTACTAACAGCTAGACACACGAACAGACCGACAAAAAGGCGGGAAAGGGTTTAGCAAATAAAATAATAATAGAATTTTCATATTTTTCAACTCTAAGGAACCTGAAAACAACCCACAAAACGGTATGTACGGAGCAATCCTTCTAACTTTTCCTTTACCCTTTTCACTCATTATACGCTTCACTACAAATAATTGAAAATAATTAGAAAAATAACCCAATTTTCAGTTTGCTCTACTTTAATAACTGTGAAAACGACATATAATACGATATATAGGAACAAACTGTCTACCTAAGCGAGAGGGTCGCCTACGTTCGTATCAGATACGGCACGTCAAGAAGAACACTCTACCCCTTAAACTTCTGCTATATTTGGCTATAAACAATTAAAACTAATTTGAAAATAAGTCAATTCTCAAATGTTTCAACTCCCAGAGACTTAAATCGAGATTATACACATTATATGCGATTCGACCCCTCTAATCCTCTCCTCCATCCCTCTAACATCTTTTATGATTCACTATAAATAATTAAGAGTATTTAAAAAATTCCTAAAAATATTTATTTCGTACTTTTCTTCCAGATATTCCTCCTCCTTCTCTGTTAAAATTGGTGACCACTATGACAAATTCGATTCTATTCTGTACTATATGTATCAGGATGTTCCCGTTGGTGTTTGTCCAGTCCCTTATGTTTCTTAGCCATGGATATTTCTTTCTACCGATGCCTCGTCTTCCGTCTATTTTTCCCTCCACTATGCGTTGGAGTTGTTCGTATTCCGTGTAATGCATTATATGTCCGAGGTAGGCTGTTGTTCTGATCTTAATTAAATGGGGGTCTAGAAGAAGGGCATATGTTAAAATTTTCGAAATTCGTTTTTTTTTTTTCTGGAACAAACAAACAACGAATTCAAAGTAAACTGAAGCAAGGTATTCTATCACCTTTGGGTAGGAGTGCTAAGCCCACGAACTGGCCACGAACACTGAACTTTGACGATAGAGAGATGGTTAAAAAATACATTGAAAGTTTTCCTACAACTACCATAAATGCCATTATAGCCGTAAATCTTGAGAAAAGAAATATTTAAGCATGGATCTATCAGTCAAGAAAACGCACCGTTTGTTCATTGAAAAAGATCCATAAAGTAATGTTAGCTACAGCATGTATCGTAAAAATTTTTAATCGTGCTTTCAAACTCAAATTTTGAACATTTGTTAACAGCGCGACCTATTATATACTTAGCTTGTTCTTGCTTCAAATTACGAGAAATAGAACAAAACTGAGACAGAGAGCAATTTACACCACATTAAAAATTCCCCAATTCATCACGCTCTGCATCGCCTTACAACAAGGTCTTTTTACACCAATGCTTAGTCACTCTCACATGTACTACCAACGTCAGCATTCTAGTTTTAACTTTGCTGTACACAAAAACGAAGCAAGCATATATTTGTGGCATGAAGTGATCGCCAAAAGAGGGTCTATAGAGAGGGGTTCGGGCATTCTTCAATACATAACATCAAACTTCAGTGTACTACTACCTATTGAAGAAAGGAAATTGATAGCGTGGTTCTATTGATGCATAGGGCAAAATAATAATAAAGCTACACTGTACATATATCTGAGCAGAGCTGATTATTTCTCCCATATTAATCAAAAGTGTTTGATTTCTTGACATTCCTTCCTCCACTGTGACAGAGATTTTGCATCAACTGAACGCAAAAGGAAGAAAAGCATAGTGATACCTGAAGATTGAAAATACGTGACAGCTGCTTCCAAAACTTCTTCTCCGTTCACCAAAACAGAACTGGATCAGCCAGATTTCAAGGAAATAGACGTACTTGTTTAGAATTACGTGCTCAGCTGCAATAAATTTATAATTACGAAATGTATGTTGTTTAAATTGACCAGAGGCGATCCCACTTCTGTTTTTGCCAGAGACACATAATCTATTTAGGCCTTGGAAATCATTTCAGCTATACAAATCCGATGTTCCGTTGCCATCTCTTCCTGTGCTCTACACAAACTTGTTGCCGATATCCAAGGAAAAGAAGAAAGATTTGCCCCACACAGTTCAATTTTCCTTTCCACAGCACAGTGAATTTTACAAAGATTTACCATTTGCTAAACGAGTTTGTAATTATTTAACTTTTTTTGAATAACAGTTTTCAGAATTTTTTATTTCTGTGATAGTACCTAGTACCTAGGTATAATCTAAAATATATGTTTTTTTTAAATGTACTCTGATAAAGTCATTTTGTGACGTCGTTTTAAAAAAGTTACAGTAAAAACTACAATAACCTACGTATTTTCGAATTTTTTTATTTTAGTTTCTACTCCTCTGTTGCCTAACAGTAACACAGTAAACAAATAATGGTGTGAGCGAATTATCATGAACAGTTCATTCAGGGAAGAAAGTCTTACCCAACAAGGTAATTTATGGTATATTAATCTAAGTATATCTTTTATTATATATACCATATATTCCTCTATTTCTAACATTTCAGAAACCTCGCGCTTAGATTAATTTCAGATCTTTAACAAGAAACAAGAATAAGCCTATGTTATAATATATACGGAGCCATCCTTCTAACCCGCTAGCACTTCCGTTTAATTGCATATATATTTTACTATAATAAATTATGGAGAAATTTAGTTCCAATCCCAATAAAGAACCAAAAAATTCTCGTCTCACTACTGAAACGATAAATATTTAAAGAGCCCTGCTCATCCTCCCACTCTTCAGAAAAGTTTCAGATTCCTCAACCTGAAAAACCTTGGAAAGAACGTATAATACCAAATTTATGTATGTACTCCTCTATCTTCTACCCTTACCATTTTACTTTTTATATATTTATTATTTTATATTGGTTCATTATCCAACCAGGAACCAGAAAAACTCTCTTTCTCTATTAATATTGAAAATAATGAACAAATAATATAACATTTAGATCCTTGACTCTCAGAATCCCGAAAAACACCTATAGCACAATAAATACAATGCCACTCTTCTAACTGTTCTACTCGTTTGAACATTCAGCACAAGACTGACTCGACTTTATTAGTCGTTAGTAAAAGACAAAATACAATAGTTCATTTACATGACAAGAGAGGGCCACACATATACTAGATTCATTTTTAGGTTGTTGCACATACTTTAACACCCCCACTCAAAAACCCTAAAAATGCTTCATACCAATTAACTCTAAAAAACTACAGTGTTTTTTGTAATTTAAACCTTTGGTAAATAAATCAGCACACATCATTTCTGTCTGCAAATACCCAACCTCAATAGTTCTATTAGCAATTGCCTCTCTTATGAAATGGTGACGTATATCTATATGTTTGGACCTTTTATGAAAAACTGGATTTACTGACAAATTTAATGCACTCTGATTGTCATTGTACAATTTTACACATATTTCATTCACTGTTAATTATTTTAACAAATTTTTAAGGTAAGTGGCTTCTTTAGGATTTACGATCTAAAGTATTATTAGCCCAATCGGCATGTACAAAACCTTGAAGTTCTATATTTTCTCCTGAATAGCACAAACAATAATTTTTAGTTCCTTTAAGATATCTTACTACTCTTTTAGCATATTTCCAATGAACACTGGTGTAATAGGAACTAAATTGACTTAAAAAACTGACACTAAAAGCTATATCAGGTCTTGTAAGAACTGCTAAGTACATAAGGCTACCTACAAGGCGCTGATATGGTACATCAACTTTTTCACCCGACTCTAGTAAATCTAACTTACTTTCTAATGGCGTTTTCATTGGTTTACAATCAGTCATGTTAAATGTTTTTAGTAAATTGTCAATATACCTTTCCTGACTTAACTTTATTGTGTTGTTTTGTTTATCTATTTTAATCTGCACTCCCAAAAACTCCCTGGCTCTACCTAAGTCTTTAATTTTAAATCTTGTACTCAATTCCTGTTTCATAAAATTAACTTCTTACTTATTGTTGAAAAAAATAAGAAAATCATCAACATAAAGTGTAATGATGGTCATGTCATCACTACCCCTGCCTTTAATAAATAAACATGGTTCAAACTTTGACCTTTTATAACCCAAATTAATTAAAACATTATTTACCCTTTTATTCCACACCCTGGAAGCCTGTTTCAACCCATATATTGCCCGTTTTAATCTTAAAACTTTATTACTTTTGCAAATCATCCCTTCTGGGATTTCCATATAAACTTTTCCTTTAAGATGCCCATTCAAAAAAGCGGTCTTAACATCTAAGTGGTGTATATCTAAATTTATTTGCACTGACAAAGCAATAAGCAGTCTTAATGTAGAATATCTGACAACAGGTGAAAAGGTCTCATCATAGTATATTCCAGGTTTTTGGGTAAACCCCTTGGCCACCAATCGCGCACGATATTTTTCTTCACCATCACAGTTTATTTTTCTTTTGAAAACCCACTTACACTTCACTAACATTGCATCTTCTGGTAAGTCTTCGAACACCCACGCATCATTTTCTTCGAAGGATTGTAGCTCTTCTTGAACTGCACTTTTCCATTTTTCTGCATCTCTTCGGGAGAACGCTTCCTCTACTGTATTGGGAACCCCATCAGTCTCGCCTTCGCATAAATAGGTCACATTATCTTTAAAAATCTTTGGCTTTGGTATTGTACTTGACTTTCTCACATCACTGGTGTTTTGATTTACTAAAGTGTTATCATTTATTGAAAAACCTTCACCACTGGTCTTGCTTTCAGGAACGACACTTTCAGCTGAGTCATTATCATTTTTATTTAAATCCCCCACTGAATCTGGCACTTTTTTTATCCTCTACACTGTCATGTAGGTTCTTGCCTTCAGCTTGGGAGTCACCAATTATGACCTTGACTTCCTCATTAGGTTTTTCCATAATAATAACATTTCGGCTTATTATAACGTCATTTGTATCAGGATTATGCAATCTGTATCCTTTTGTCGTGTCAGAATACCCAACCAATATCATCCTTTTGCACTTTTTATCCCATTTTAATCTCTTTTCTCTGGGAATTTGTACCATTGCTGGACTACCAAAAATTCTCAAATGACTTATATCTGGTTTTCTTACTGTCCAAATTTCAAAAGGTGTTTTATCAACTACACCTGAAGTGGTTGATCTATTTCTTAAATAGACAGCTGTGTTAACTGCCTCTGCCCAGAAATGTTTTTCTAATTTGGCATCAAATAACAGACATCTGGCACGCTCAACTACAGTTCTATTCATTCTTTCAGAAGACCCATTTTGTTCTAGGGTATACGGAGTTGTTTTCTGGTGTATTATCCCATATTTCTTTAAATAATTTTCGAAATCTGTACTGCAAAATTCACCACCATTGTCTGTTCTTAGTGTCTTAATTTTCTTGTCCTGTTGATTTTCTACCATATTTTTAAATCTTGAAATCTTCTGAACATTTCGTCTTTTGTCTTTAAAAAATATACAAAAGCCATTTTACTAAAATCGTCCTCCAAGATTAAAAAATATTTAGCCCCACCAACGGACCTGACTTCCATCGGACCACATATATCAGCATGTATTAGCTCTAGCATGGACTTTGCCCTTGAGCCTTTTCGAGGAAATGATAGTCTAACTTGTTTACCTTCATTGCACGTTTCACAATTTTCTCGGCCTATTCTAATTTCATCTATGCATTGCATGCCATCGACTACACCATTTCTCATCTTTATCATGTCCTTGCTATTTAAATGTCCTAATCTTCTATGCCACGTTTCACATGAAGTAGCCAATAATCCGCTTGGCAAACACTCTGTATTTACCTTGGCTTGTAATTTATACACATTATTTTCTAGGATTGCCACACCTACTAGTTGCCTTTGTGGATTGTATATTTTGCATCCAGTAGCTTCAAAAACAACTTCATTCCCATTCTTAATCAATTGACTAACAGAAAGCAAATTTGTCATTAACTGAGGAACACATAAAACATCCTTAATTGTAACATCAAATGTTAAGTCTTTTACAACAGTTGTAATATTCAAGTCTCCCGAACAGTCTACTAAAACCCGCGATTTATTTGCCACCACAATCTCGCAAACTTCTGATTGTTTTGCGTTTTTTAGCCAACTTTTAGATGCATACTTGCACCCGAATCCACGTAAAAGTCTTGAGCACTAAACTGTCCACTAAGGAAAACTGCTAAAAAAATATTTGCTCCCCTTTGATTATATTTATTCGGACACTTACTTTTATAATGACCCTTTTGTTTACACCCGTAGCACATTATTGAGGTTATGTCCTTCTTGACATTGAACGTATCACTGCCTACAGGGTTGCCTACTTTGTAACTGTTTCTTCCAATATTGCTACCATATTTCTTATTTTTGGTGTTGCTATTCCTGCCAATAAAAGCTGTACCTCTTTTACCTGCATCAACTTCCATATCCAAAAGCTTAGTTTTAATGGAGTCCGCTGTTATAGAGATCCCAGAATGTTCGATAGCCATAATCATTGGCGAATATTTTTCTGGCAGTCCTACTAACAGTAGTGAACCTATCCATTCTTCGTCAATTTTAAAGCCGGAAGCTCGTAATCTTTGGGAAGATTCAATTATTTGGTTTACGTAAGACGCCATGTTGTCACAACCATCCAACCTCGTTGAAATTAACGTTCTTAAAAGGGTTATCTTTCTCATAAAACCCGTGTCGGCAAACAGGGATTTTAATTTCGTCCATAGTTCAGCTGCCGTTTTGGTTTCTTTAATATGGACATACAACGTTAGGTTTAATTTCGACCTCGCTTGGGTAATTTTATCGTTGTCGATTTCTGCATTGGAATCACTGATGCATTTCTGCAGACCATCCAAAGTTAGGAAATTTTCTGCTGCAAACGCCCAATCATCATAGTTCTCGCGTCCACGCAACTTGAGAACACTCGCGATATAACTATTGCTCGACATATTTTGAGTCTTTTATGCCTTCAAACAAACCAATCCGAACAGTAATCGTGACTTTAGTTTTTACAGTAATGGCGGCACTGGGCACATAACCTGTTAGAAATAATACGCAGCTACTCGTTTGAACATTCAGCATGAGACTGACTCGACTTTATTATTCGTTAGTAACAGACAAAATACAATAGTTCATTTGCATGATAATAGAGGACCACACATATACTAGATTCATTTTTAGGTTGTTGGACATACTTTAACACTAACTCCCATCTCTAACCCTTACATACTTTACTATAAATAAATATGCTTAAAATTTGACCATTATCTCAACCCGAAACTAGAAAAAATCTCAAAATACTATTGAAACTATACGATATTTAACGACTCTCACACCCTTTTTCTGTTAAAATTGAAAGTAATAGCATATACATCCGATACAATCGCTCATATATCTTCCCCCAGCCCTTTATTCTTACTGCAAATAGATAACTTAATTTTCAGATTCCCTGACTCTAAAAACCATGAATAATACGATATATAAGAGATAACCTCTCTAACCTACTTCGGAACTCTTAAACCTATAAGTTTTCATATAAATACTTATAGAGAAAATTAGTTTATTATCTCAATAAAAATTAGGAAAAATTACCATATTACTATTAAAACTAAACAAAATTTATCAGCAACTACCCCTTTTACTCCCTTTCTTCGAAGCACTATCACTCAAAAATTAGAGGTTTCATTTTTCTTTAGGCATTACATATTAATTTGAAACTGATATCTAATTTTGTTTACACAACCGAAAACGGATGAAGTCCATATTTCAGCAGTTTACCCACTGTTCTCTTATTCGTCAAATCTATTCTGAGGCACATTTCGCCGTATCACGGCTCGTCAGTCGGGCTAAGATTGACAAACATTTTCAGTTGTTTTACATTAACTATATATGCCTGAGAAGGATCCCTCGAAAAGCGCTACCTGCTTTTAAGCGTTGACTGTTAAAAACCACTGTGTTAGCTTTCGATGGAGTAATAGGTATGCGTACTTAGTACAATTCGTGGTATACTACCATCGTATTCAGTAACTTCTGGCATTAGTACCAGTAAATTCTATTTCTTGTTTGTCAATCCTAGCCTGACTGACGAGCCGTGATACGGCGAAACGCGTCTCGGGATGGATTTAACGAATAAAAGAACAGTAGGTAAACTGCTGAAATATGGACTTCGTCCATTTTCAGTTATTTTACATTAACTATATATGCCTGAGGAGGATCCCTCGAAAAGCGCTACTTTCTTTTAAGCGTTGACTGTGTTAACCACTCTGTCGGCTCGAACGCTGCTGTGTCAGTTTTCGATGGAGTAATAGGTATGCGTACTTTGTACAATTCGTTGTATCCTACCAACATTATTTTTGTTCTAAAACAGACAAGAAAGGAGAATTAATTTTTTGGTGACCAGTGTTTTGTTTTTTTTTTATTAAAATAAATAGAAATATCATTCGACAACAAACAGAGGTTAAAAAATGATTGTGTCAATCAGGTGTTGTCAGGCTTTCATAGAAATATCCGCGATTTTTTTGATTTGATAAAAAAATAATATTTATTATTAATTATTATATTACGCCTCAGCATTTTATTAATCTTAACTATGTCTTTTACAACTGTAACATCAGAGTGCAGATTTCTGCTTTATAAAATTAAAAATAAATAAATGAATTCTCAAATTCTGAACGCTAACTAATTATAGGAGTATTTTTCTTTTAACCAATTATGGTACCCATTAAAATAAATCACTTCACTAAGTATAATCACATAATGTATGTAGCTATATATTCTGTGGTATAGTCTATAAAAAGTGTTAAAGGAGTCACTAAAATTTTACTTAGTCCTACCCTAAAGATAAGGTCTCCTATCGTTAACATTTAAACGCCATAATGCCTTGTGTGTCAATAATTATTTACGTTTCAAGTGTGAAAAGCGGTATTTTGCAGAAACAGTAAGTATTAGCCAGAAAGTTTACATTTACTGCAATGGTACTATCATTGTTCGAACATAACTGATACACAATTTGTTGTAAATTCATATAAAATAATATTAAAAATAATATAATTCCTAGAATTGGTACAAGTAAGAAATACTTCGTTGATTTGATAACACCCTTCTACCCTCTCGGCATGTTGAAATTATTTATTTTCCGCTCTAGTAGCTGACTAATAAATGGATGTTTAAAAAAAAAATTATTGAAAAGTAAATTGGGTTTAAGCTTTTAAAGATTTACTGTATACAAAGATTCTTTTTATTAAAAAACCCCTACCCCTTCTCGACCATAAATTTTTAAACCGAGTGTAATATTTTGAAGTTTCTTCAAGAGGCTCCCCTAGGTTATCAACTGAAACCACGGTTTGCCTTTAGTGTTTTCTTTTTAGTCTTCCGTACCGAACACACTTCGGTGTCCGTCCGTCCGTCCGTCCGCCCGTCTGTCACACCCGTTTTTCTCCGAAGCTATTTAACATAGTTGTAAGTTAAAATTTGATACTAATATAGAAATTGATGGCCTCATCAGAGCCATGTAGTTTTGAAAGTTAAATTTCGACTTAAGGGGTTAGTTTTGGGAGATGAAATCGGAAGTGAAAAAGAAAAAAATTTACTTGGTCATCGATTTCAAAAATATATATAATGTAATACTTACGCGCACTTTTCTTTGTATTATTTTTAAAAAATCGCCCCCTCGAAAAGTACTGATCAAAAAATTTTAAAAAATTCTGGAATCATTTAATAATTTATCTGGTATATAAAAAAACAAAAACTTCGAAGTCTTCAGTTTTCAGTAAAGATTGGAAACAAACTTTGTTGATGTGTTTTGTGAAGTCATTGATTATTTTGTACCCCCGTAACAAGAATTTTTATTTTAAAAGCAAAAAAATACAGAACACTAATTGCTCAAGTTCATCTTGCACTTGACCGTTATTTTCTTAATCAAACGCCCCTTGTATCCATCCATATAAATTATTTTTATTGAACTAATACTTGTCTTATTTCACAATCAAGCAATTTTTTTCTATGACGCCATTTTCATAATTAGGTAAAAAATTAAAAAAACTCTTTTAGGTATAGGACAACCTTGCTCTTACCTAATGAGTGCACTTAGGTCAACACTTTTTGGATAACTCTGTTTTTTGCAATTATTTGTTATTTAAAGTTGTCTTGTCAAAAATTTACCTAATCTTGACCATTGAAAGTAATATCTTGATACAGTTTTGACTGCTGACTGACTACTCTAAATTTTCACTATGCTCGACAAATAATATGAATATATCTATTGTCTCTTAGAATAATTTCTTTATATTTTTAGCTGTTTTATATGATAGATACAAACAGAATTAAAAAAAATTAAGTCAAATACTGTGTAAGTAGCGTGTAATAAGTGTATTAAAAAACCGGTCAAGTGCAAGTTGAACTTGCACAATTAGTGTTCCGTACGTTGATTGTTTTTGAAATAAAAATTTGTTAGGGTGGTATAAAATGATCATTGACTTCACAAAACACACCCCAAATGAGTTTTCAACAAAGTTTGTTTCCAATCTTTACTAAAAACTGGTGACCTTGAATTTTTTTTTTTTTATATACCAAATAAATTATTAAAGGTAATGCACTCGTGATAATTTTCGTTCAATCTATACCCCGTGGAAAATATTCCAGAATTTTTTCAAAATTTTTAATCAGTACTTTTCGAGATAAGGTTGGGGACAGCGATTTTTTAAAAGTAATACGAAGAAAAGTGTGCGCAAGGATTACATTATATATATATATATATATATATATATATATATATACATATATATATATATATATATATATATATATATATATATATATATATATATATATATATATACATATATATATATATATATATATATATATATATATATATATATATATATATATATATATATATATATTTTACTCGTGTTTTCACAAGCTTTCATTTGACACCACACTCGATGACCTATTAAAAAAAAAAAAAAATTTCTCTTCCGATTTCACCCCTCATAACAAACCCCTTAAGTCAAAATTTATGTTACGGTGGTATAAAATGATCAGTGACTTCACAAAAACACCCCAAATGAGTTTTCAACAAAGTTTGTTTCCAATCTTTACTGAAATCTGATGACCTTGAAATTTTTGTTTTTTTTTTATATACCATATAAATTATTAAAGGTAATGCACTCGTGATAATTTTCGTTCAATCTACACCCCGTGGAGAATATTCCAGAATTTTTTCGAAATTTTTTGATAAGTACTTTTCGAGATAAGGCCCGGGACAGCGATTTTTCGCGAATTTTTAAAAATAATACAAAGAAAAGTGCGCGCAAGTATAGTATTATATATATATTTTTTTACTCGTGTTTTCACAAGCTTTCATTTGACACCACACTCGATGACCTAGTAAAAAAATTTTTTTTTCACTTCCGACTTCACCCCCCAAAACTAACCCCTTAAGTCAAAATTTAATTCTCAAAACTACACGGCTCTGATGAGGCCATCAATTCCTATATTATTACCGAATTTCACCTTTCTATGTCAAATAGTTTCGGAGAAAATCGGGTGTGACAGACAGACAGACAGACAGACAGACAGACAGACAGACAGACAGACAGACACCGAAGTGATCTTATAAGTGTTCCGTACGGAACACTAAAAAAGAACATTTAGTTAGTGAGAGAACTAAATTTAAAATTATTGATTTTTCTCCCATTTTATGTTACTACTTTTCATCGTTACGAAAAAGAACAGACATACACAACAATTATTCTTATGAGGATAACTAAACCATAATAGTTTTATGCATGGTAAGCCGCTGAATTCAAATTTAACATCAGAATTACTCTAACTGTTGATTTTTTTCTTGCTTTATCAAATATTAAATATTCTGAAATATTGAGCCTTAGGAGATCAAAAGAAAAGTGAAACTCAAAACGGTTCAACATATATATGCATATACTGAATTTTTAGCCTTTTGCATGTATCTCGTATGTGTGTCTGTTCACTTATTTCTAGAAATATAAAGAAGGCCAATTTTACCCCTTTAAAGTTCAGTTTAGCATGAGCAGTTTTTTTTTGTTTTACTTGTCCAAGTAGTTTTTTGAATTACCGGGTTCCCTAACCCTAGCTAACGATACCATAGATCTACTTATACTTTTGAAGCATAGAAATTGTCAAATGCAAATTAGTATATATAAGAGTAAAAATTCTCAGTAGAATTAGTTCTTACTGCCATTATTTGACGAGTCAAGAAACGATGGCTAGTTTTGCAGCGGTCTTTTTTTGTGTAATTTAATTTAGATTTGGGGAAGAAGTTAGGCGAACGTTGTAGACGACAAATTTTAATTTAGTTTATTGCACGTACCACTGCCTGTGTTGTTTTTGTGAACATCTTTGCAGCATCAGGTAACAGATTAAATTTTAGTGCACCTACAGAGTTCACCTTCAGCATTTACTTTCTAAGATCAGGTACAAGTTTCAATTGTATGTTCTAATTTCTACTTCAATTCAGCATTCATTTGAAGTATTGCTGTACTTCCAGTTGTTCTACTGCAGATACAAGCAAGTCCGTGATAATTTACACTAACATACGTGGAACTACAAGCTAAGTACCTCTTAATCATTTATTTTCTTTTTGTGACACCTTGGCGTAATATTCTGCTATTCTACCAACCTTTGTTTCTTGATGTTTTGGTGAAATGACGGTTACTGTTTTTATAAACACACACACACACACACATATGTGAGTTGGTTCTGCCGATGAGGTAGCTACAGCGTATGACCCGTGACTAACCCCTTGGGGCTCTAATCAGGTAGTACATTGAACACAGAAGTCGGATTCCGTGTCGCTCTGGGCGAGTTCTAGTCCGTCCGAGCATTCCGAGACTGGTAAAGCGAAGGCTGGACCCCGGGGAATTGGGGTAGGTTCAGTTGAATCAAAGGTATACCCGGTCCCCAGGATAAGAAGAGAAACTTGCTGAGTTCATAAAGGGCAAGAATAATCATCACATGGAGCTTAGGGCTATGGTTAGATCCATCCATGATCTTTGGAGCAAGGCGAATATTCGGGCCGAGGACTTGATGCTGCAGGAAGATAGAAGTTAGGGTGGCTGATACCAGTCTGCAGAACTCCGGACGAGAGAGCACCTCTAAAAGGAAACCTACCGAGCCTCCGCAACAGGAAACTGGCATGGTGAAGGAGAGAAAAAAAGTGGTAAAACTGGCTCTCGACGAACAGAATGAGAGGTGCGTTACGTGAACAGCGACTCCACCAATCACAGATGGTCCGCCAAATGAGTGGCAAAAGATGACGAAGAAGTGGAGACCCTCAAAACCCAGGCTGTCCCGCCCGAACGCACTAGTAGTGAAAGCAAGAGAAGGACCCTTATAGGCGGATACGCGTCAATGAAGAATGACCCAGAGCTGGAAGAATTAGGGTCATAAGTCTCTCTCTATGTAGGAGTGCTGTAGGTCATCTAGTGATTAAGCTTGACTGCAAGGCTACTCAGAAAGTGGGCCAGTTCCGTCGTGCGGTGGAAGTGAAGCTGCAACAGAAGGCGGAGGTGGTTTGTAGGACGCAAACTACGGCGCTCGAATTAAAAGACCTGGTCGAGCTAACAGAAAAGGGCGACTTTTGTAAGGCCGTCCAGTCGGGATCGAAGGAGTGCAAGATGTTGATGAATCAGTGGTGAAATCAGTACGCAAAGCCCATATAGGCACGCAAATGGCGCTGGCGAACTGAGCCCTCAAAAAGGGTAGAATCAAAGTTGGATGGGTGGTGAGCCGTGTGAGGGAGAAAAACGCGATTCAGGTGTTTTAGATGCCTCGGCTACCGTCACCTAGACCGAACCTGCGAGAGACCAGATAGGTCAAAACAATGTTCGAAGTCTGGAGAATAAGTTCATTTCCTCAAGGATTGTATTGCACAATAATTGTGCTGCCACCTGTATGAAGGAAAAGGAGATAGAAAACATCGTACCGGCAGCTATGTCTGTCCGGCATACAAGTAGGCCGTTCAAGCTACTACAAAAGTGAGGAGATCAAGTTTATTCAGCTCAACCTCAATCACTGTGAGGTTGCGCAAGACCTATTGCAGGCTGTACGCGAACAGAGGATTGACTTACAATCCTCTGTGAGCAGTACAGGTATATCGAGAGATAACGCGTATAGCTTTCTGATACCGCTGGATGGGTAGCCATCTAGATCTGCGGAGACCACTTCATCCAGGGAGTCTCGCAGACACAACAACAAGGATTTACCTGGGTAAAGGTGAGAGATAAATATATTTACAGTGTCTATGCTTCACCAAGTGAAAGACACCAAGATTTTAATGCTTGGGCTACCGTGTGGGGCAGTCGAGAGACTAATAGAAGAGGCGAGCCACTACTAGATGTCTTCGCTTCTCTAAGTATGGTTCTTCTAAATGGTTCAACACCTATATTTACCAGAAATGGTAACAGTTCCATTGTCGACGTGACCTTCACTAGTGAGTGTCTGGCTCCTTGTGTTAAGTCGTGGCTAGTGGGTGTCCATTATACTATAGTGATCATCAGGCTGTTTTATTCCAGATTTCCAATTCCGGCGTGCCGAGGCTGGATAGCACACATTCGTCTAGATGAAATGCTAAGTCCTTCGATCGTGAATCTTTCTTTGCCATGATGGAGGAAGAACTGCAGAGAGAAAACCATCTTGGAATGATAATTTTTCTGACACTTTGTCAGTTTAAGCCACCATATTAAGTCTGTTATTGCGAATTTCAAAAAGTGCCGCACGGCAATCGAAATAGAGGCTTCAGGCTTTCGTTTACACCCCCGGTTGATTTTTTTGAATCAAACCAATTTTGGAGAGCATGGGGTCTCCCTTCCAAAAAGAATGACCCATATATATATATATATATATATATATATATATATATATATATATATATATATATATATATATGTATGTGTATGTATATATATATATATATATATATATATATATATATATATATATATATATATATATATATATATATATATATATATATATATATATATATATATATATATATATATATATAAACTTGATTGGTTTTTCTTGGGTACTTAGGTTCTTTTGGAAAACACAAACTAGCTTATTTGACGTTTCGCCTTATTTTTTAGGCATTTTCAAAAATTCTTTATTTTTTAATATTCATTCTAAAATTAGAAAACACAAGGTTAAAATCTTTTAAGTCAAATTACACTTTTAAAAACATATAGCATTTTTACGCACACTCGGACATTTAAAATATTTACACCATAACAAAAATATAAAACAATTTACTAACGTGTATATACCCTGAAAGTCAACTATTTGTGTGTTTGTGAATTTCAAATTCTGTATTTCTTTCAGCATATCGTGTCTCGTATTTTTTACTGATTTTTTTAAAATTTTATTATCTATAATGGGTGTCTTAACGAAAAAAAACTATTATTGATGTTAAGTATACATACCATTTTGTATTATTAAGAGGATATGCATGCCAGCATGTTTATTTTTTAATTAAATTTGTGTAGATATGACTGATTCCTTTTATGTCAGTCCTATCATTTCACAGTGTTTTCATCTTTTTTTATTTCAAACATCTCTTTGATCTGTAGTTTGGCATAATTCCGCTCTTTTGCAGAGGACCTTGGTTTCATTGAGTTTGGCATATTTAGATTCAAGTTATTGAAATAATGAACTTTTTATTTTGAGTTTTATGGCAAACTATAATGTTATATTTTTTCAAGACCCATTTCAGCTTCTCAGAAAGTTCTTTTGTATAAGGAAGTGGTAAAAATTTATCACAGTTTTGTTTACTATTTTTGTGTTGTTTTTTGAGTTATTATAAAAACTTGTATATTCGCTTTTTTATTGTTCGATTGATGTCATTCTCTTTAAAATTGTTTTGTATTAAGACAGTTTTTACTTTTTTTAGCGCGTCTGGTCTTAGTTCAGGGGAAGTCAATTTTATTGCGCTCTTTGCAGAGGACCTTGGTTTTTGTTTATAAAATCTATTTTTAAATTGAAAATAGTTGGTGTTCATTGTGAGATCTATGGCGTCCAGAAAATTTCTTTTTGAAATTGTTGTGTGTTCTTGTAGTAGATCCCATTTTTCATTAATAACGGTTTTAACTAGTTCATTTGGAATGTTCGGTGTATAAAGATGTTACATTGAATTTAAGCTTTCTTTTCGATTTTCGTCTAGTCATCATCATATCTACACAAATTTAATTAAAAAGTAAACATGCATATCCTCTTAATAATACAAAATGGTATATATACTTAACATCAATAATAGTTTTTTTCGTTAAGACAAACCATTATAGATAATAAAATTTTTAAAAAATCAGTAAAAAATACGAGAAATATTTTACAGAATTTGAATTCTGCTTCGTATTTACTAAGGGCAGTGGAAGCATTCCTAGTTTATATTAAAAAATAAAGTGTGCCATTTAGTCTGTTTTTTTTCCCAGTAACTAAAAAACAAAAGGTTTATATATATATATATATATATATATATATATATATATATGTTTCATTAATATTTTGCTCTGTAATTTGAAAACACTTTACTCTTTATTATAAATTATTGAATTATTTGTTATTATGTATTTTGATATTATGGATGGAAACTTTTTCTCCATATATATATATATATATATATATATATATATATATATATATATATATATATATATATATATATATAACACCAGCCTTACCTGAGCTAGTTCACACACAACGGTGACCTTTCATGGGCGGGTTGATTTTACATATGATTTAGTAAAATGAAGTTTTATCCCTTTTTGAATTTGAAAAAATATATATGTATATAACTCCCTATATATATATATATATATATATATATATATATATATACATATATATATATATATATATATATATATATATATATATATATATATATATATATATATATATATATATATATATATATATATAATTATAAATATAAGTCATTGTATTTTTCTGTTTATATTATAACTTAATTATTTTATAATAAACCTGAGATCTATAATATTTTGTTTACTTTATCTCTTCTTAACCACGGTGCACTGGAAGATAGGAGATAGGATATGATTGGGGAACGTCGGATGAGCTTAGAAGACCCCTAACAAGATCTTAGTGATATATCGGTCTAGTGTTATGCTGTTTTATTGGACCAGTGGAGCCCGACGATAGAAAACAACCCACCCGTATCTAAATTTTGGTAATTAATCGACGAGGCATGTTAATCATGCACAATATGTATAAGAAACTGTGACCTTCTAAGCTTGTCCGTATACAATAAATTTGGTAATTAAGGGGATCAGACTCTACAAAAATACTATTTAAATTATCTAAAAATTAATATAATTAATTAATACCTAGATTATATTTCAATGTTGATATTTTTTGATTTATGGTATTGTAATATACCTGCCAGCGAGCCAAGAACATGAGATGCAATAAGAAAACCCATTGAAACGAAGATAATGGAAAAAAATGAAAATACCTACTGTAGTGATTCCCAAAGCTTCTGTCGCAGCTCTACTGTGCGGAATTAGAGGATTATAAACGTTTCATTTTCAATCTAGTGTGATTTAACGCGACTTGGTGCAAACCGGTAACTCATTTAGTAATACCTATTGGTAAAAACCTCTATAAATTGTTACTAGATGGCCCTCCAATAAATAATTATGTTCATCAAATTTCTCGGTACGGTAAATAGCAGTCGGCTTCACGCGGTGATGATGATGAGGTGGTATCAACTGATTATTATCATAATTAAATCAAATAGGGTTTTTGAAACGTTCCTACACGTATATATTTTAAAAAATCAAGCGGTTTTTACTAAATAGCAATAAGCCTTTTGAAAGTGAAAATAAAGAGGGTACACCCTAAACAGTGGAAAGAGTGTGAAGAAGCGTAAATCTCGAAAATATTGTAAGAATTATTTGAACGTTAATTTACATCAACAAAAGTCACTGGTGAAGAGAGACCACGGTGTATAATGCATGTAAAAGTTTCAACAGCAGAGAACATGCTACCAAGTAAGTTGGAACGTCATTTAGAAACCAATTATTCCAGCATGATTAGCACACATCTTGTGACGTCTTCAGCGGAATGTTAAAAGCATCAAATCAATAAAAAGGTATATTTATAATCAGATATTAATTTAAAGAAATGCCTTGCTACCATCATACAAGGTGGCACACAAAATTGTTCAATGTCTCAACCATTTCAGTTAAAAGCCTCAAACAATCGCATAATAACTCATTCTATCAACTGCTCTAGATGTAGTAACGGTTTTTTTTTATGGGTCTAGCACACATGCTGCAGGGAAGTACCTAAAGCGCTACAGCTATTCACATTGTTCTTGAATCGCTGTAAATTGTACTCGGTGGGAAACACAGTCCTGGGTAAGCCATTCCAAAGGGATGATGATCTCCATATAAAAGACTGCTTGAAAAGCGTTGTACGAGGAGTAACAACCTGAACTTCATACGGATGTGAAGTATCAGTGCGACGTGTACTTCTAACATGCACCGCTCTGGGAGGAATTAAGCGTGCTACATCCTTCAAACACTTTCCATGAAAATACATGTAGAATAGACTCCGTCGCCAACCGTTCTTCGATGTTCCAGCGAATCAAGGCCGCCGGTCAGTTCTGGGTCTCCAATCAGACGAACAGCCCTTCTCTGAACAGAATCCAACAAATGCAGTGTATGTTTGGGAGGGAAGCCCCAAACATGGGAACAGTATTCCATAGTATTCCATAGTATTCCATAGTATTCCATAGTATTCCATAGTTTAATTGGTCCGTCTGCGACGAACCTTTTTTCAGAAGTGCATTTGTTTAATAAGTCGTAGAATACAGCACATAAAGGCGGACCTCATTGATGAAATAATTGAAACAAAAATTAAAGAAATTTGGCCTTATAAGCTGCTTTAAGAAATATTTTGAAAATAAACTTATCGATAAATTTTCAAAGATTTAAAATTTGAAACAGTGTTCATCTAAGTTTCCAGCTACAAAAGATGAGAATTTATTCAATTTTCTTGCGATAATACGTTTAAAAAAAACAAAATTTGGGACCATTGGAATTAACTGAATTAAGGATATCAGTAAAAAAGAAATATCCCTGTCTGAAAGGTAAAAGCTAAGAGAATTTTAGTTCTATTTATTTGCGAGTACATTTTGTGCAAAGCTGGGTTTTCGGCGGTCGCCGAGACAAAAATTTAGTATGGCATACTCGCGAAAATCGATGTGGGGAAAGAAGGGTGGCTGTTTCCAGTTGCAAGGTCGCTAAAAGTCAAAAAAGTTTGGAAACCTCTAATCTACGGGATGTGGGCTACAAACTTTTCACTAATCGTTCACATTTAATAAAATATAGTTATCTAAACTGTGAGGTTTTAAAACAGAAAATGATGATTTAAGTCAACAATTTTAGTAAGAAATAATTTAGTACTGGTATGTATACTGGTGGTATATTTATGAGAAAATAATCTTTAGACCTTTCTATACAAAATAAACAAAAAGAAGAGGGAATATATGGTACAGAAAGTGACCTCTGAAAGCCAGGCATAAACAATAAATTTGGCAAAAATAACTCCCCCTTCTAGAGAAACCTAATATACACTACAAAATTAGTTAGGTGTTATGTTTCATTAACTATATTTTGCAAAGCGATCCATACGAGAAAATCGCAATTAACCAATCAATAAAATAGTTCTTCCTTGAACGACTGCGGATTATTCTGACCTAATTTACAAGAAACTTGTATGTAATGGATAAAGTAATTAAACATATAGGATATTTTCTAAATTGGAGACCTCAAAAAACAGTTTACGAAACAAAGACAAAGGTAGAAAGCCTACAAGACGAATCAATAAAACATCTGTACCAGGCAAGATTGAAGAACGAAATAAATAAAAAGCCAATGGTAGGGGAAGAAAACATAGAAGACAGCAGCAAAGGAAGCACTCGGGGAAGGTAAAATAAACAAAACATCAAGAAGACCAAATAATACACCTTGGTTCTGCGAGGAAGTGAAATTAAAATGACAAGAAAAAACAAGAGCCTATCTTAAATATAGATCAAGAAAAACCAGAGAAACATATGAAGAATATTAGAAAGTCCGCAATAAAACAAACGCACTAGAGAGAAAAAAGAAAATGGAACACTAGGAAAGATTTTCTAAAGAAATGGAACATGACTTTTATAGTATGCAAAAGGAAATTTGTAGAATGATACGTGGGCAGCGAAAGGAAATGAAAGAATTAATAGAAGTAAGATACATCGAAAAAGATACATGAATAAATTATATAAAGCAATTGTATAAAAACAACAGAAAATTTGGTACCCGAAACACCAGAAATAGTAATCAACGAAACATCAGAAATAGATGATAAACAGGTGGAAGAAGCTCTCAAAAAAATAAAAAACCGAAGATCAGCTGGTAAGGACGAAACACAAAATGAATTATTGAAGTATGGAGGAGTGAAACTGACTAAAATTGACAAAACTCATAAACAAAATAATACAGGGATCGCGAATACCAGAAGAATGGAGAACAAGAATAATATACCACTTGTTAAAAAAGGAGAAAAAATCGATCCGAATAGTTATCTAGGAATTAACCTCTTGTGCACAACTTTAAAACTGACGACAAAAATTGTTACCAATAAAATAACTCCACTTATACAACTTTTCGAAGAACAACAAGGATTCAGGAGCGGAAGATTCTCTAACGACGCAGTATAATCAGACAAATTATTGAAACATTAGTTGAGTATAACAGACCAACGTTCTTATCCTTTATAGATTTGGTAAAAGTATTTGATAGAGTACAGCTGCAAGGCGTAGTGCACATACTTTATGACAAGAATATTCCATTGGATATAATAAAACTAATTGAGAATATTTACAAAGAAATAAAATAGAAGCGAGAGTGAATTCGGAGTTAACTGAACCCATAAAGGTAACAACTGGTATTAGACAAGGAGACTCACTGAGTCCCCTACTGTTTAACATTATATTAGGTGAAATAATTAAACAGGTAAAAACAAAAAAAAGGCTATAAAATGGGCAATAAAGAGATACAAATATTGTGTTACGCCGACGATACTGTCCTAGTCGCTGAGAATGAAGATGATTTGCAGAAATTATTACATCAGTTTAATACAACAGCAAAGAAATTTAATATGAAAATATCGGCTGAAAAAGCCAAATCAGTAGTTATCTCCAAAGAACTAATTAGGTGCAAGCTGGAAATCGATAATCAGATTATAGAACAGGTGATGACAATTAAATATTTAGGAATTAAATTATCATATAACAACATAGAAGAAGAAATAAAAGAACAAATAGTAAAAGCCAATAGAATAGCAGGATGCTTGAATGACACTATGTGAAAAAATAAATATTTGAGAACTGAAGTAAAATCTCGTATATATAAATCTCTAGTTCGACTAGTTATGACCTCCACAGCCGAGACAAGACCAGAAACACGCGAAACTCAGAGATACTTACAAACAAGTGTAATGAAAACATTAAGAAGAATTGCAGGAAGAACACTTTGGAATAGAGAAACAAATGACAACATAAGGCACATATGTGAAGTAGAGGACATTAACATGTGGATAAGAAACAGAATGGAATGGAACTAACACATAAATAGAATATCCGAACGACGATTAGTGAAAATAGCTCGGGATAAGTCACCGGTGGGCCGAAGGAGTATAAGACGCCCACGAAAAAGATGGAACGACGACCTGTAGCGACGATACATTAAAGAAAAACAGGCAGGAATGCCTAATATAAAGAAGAAGAAGAGTATTTTTTAACAGACACTCGCTAAAATAAGTCACTTTACCAAGAATGTAGAAACGTATACGGTAGATATGGCCTTTTACAATTATTTAAAGTATCAACTGCAGTCTTGAAAAAATATCAGTATGCCATCCATTTTAATGGGGTATTGAATTATGAAATTATGGGTGTCGCTAAGTACCTTATTTTTCTTGTTTCGGAAAAATTCTTAACAATATAATATTCGATAGGCATAATTCAGTTTGATCTTAGGATTTTACGCCGACAAAAACTTGCGAAAGAATAAAGTGAATAGAAAAAGATAAAATAATACTGTAAAGTTGTAAATTAATCACGACCCGATTTTTGACAAATAGATATGGCAATAATATTAGGGTGCCGAGATGCTCGCGCTACTCAATAAGGTTTTTAGTGTTCCGTTCGGAACACTTATAAGATGACTTCGGTGTCTGTCTGTCCGTCTGTTTGTCTGTCTGTCACACTAGATTTTCTCCGAAACTATTTGTCATGGAAAGTTGAAATTTGGTAATAATATAGGAATTGATTGCCTCATCAGAGCCGTGCAGTTTTGAAAGTTAAATTTTGACTTAAGGGGTTAGTTTTGGGGGGTGAAATCGGAAGTGAAGAAATTTTTCTTTTACTAAGTCATCGAGTGTGGTGTCAAATGAAAGCTTGTGGAAACACGAGTAAAATATATATATATATATATATATATATATATATATATATATATATATATATATATATATATATATATATATAATATATTATATATATATATATATATATATATATATAATATATGTATATATAGATACTTATATATCTATTATATATATATATATTATAAAAAATATATATATATATGAAAAATATATATATATATATAATGTAATACTTGTGCACACTTTTCTTTGTATTATTTTTAAAAAATAGCGAAAAATCGCTGTCCCTCCACCTTATCTCGAAAAGTACTGATTAAAGAATTTTTAAAAAATTCTGGAATATTCTCCACGGGGTCTAGATTGACCGAAAATTATCACGAGTGTAGTACCTTTAATAATTTATTTGGTATATAAAATAAAACAAAAATTTCAAGGTCACCAGTTTTCAGTAAAGATTGGAAACAAACTTTGTTGAAAACTCATTTGGGGGTGTGTTTGATCATTTTATACCACCGTAACAAAATTTTTTATTTTAAAAGCAATCAACGTACGGAACACTAATTGTGAAAGTTCAATTTGCACTTGACCGGTTATTTTTAAATAACTTTCTGTCGGTCATGCAAAGTCCAATTTTAGGATCTACTTTTTTTTAACAGTTTGTTGGCAGTCTTCTTTACGTTTGACAGAGTGACTTATTTTAGTGAGTTCTATAACCTGGTAAAATAATGCTTTAAATTACAAATCACCTTGTATTTTTCGCATTCTTACAACTTAATGATAAAACAGATTTCTAGATGGTTTTCAAAAATGAAATATTAGAATTCCACAATTTTAACTTTTTGCTTTTAATAACACCAGAAGAAATTAAGTGGTGGCCAACGTGTATTTTTAATTATTGTTACTTTCCGAACTTAAGATCAGGAAGATGTAAAGTGCCTGTCTGTATATCTGTTTGCTATCACTTATCTCTCTGTTTCCCAGTGGGTTCACCTTCAAGCCGATCTTTTTGTCCCTTTAGAAGAGTTTCTGTTTAACGGCTCTATGTTTATGTGCTGTCCATATACCTGACCGTAACTACGTCTATCGGTTTTCTTGAAGATCTGCCTACATACCAGACTATAATAAATAGGTGTAATTGACCAATATTTTTGTTTCTATATATCTCTGTCTGTGCACCTATCTGGCTTACTCTTTATTCATGAAAACGGTAGAAGTAAAATTGTTCCAAAACATGAGCCCAATTTTCACAAAATTTTTTTGAACATTGACAGTTGTCCAAATTAAGGTAGTTATACTAATTTATTATCCAATTTAGAGAAGATTCAGAGAGTAGTTGTAAAATTAACTAAAATTATATAGAATTGACTTCCGAAAATTTAAATGTTTATGTCGCATTTATTTATAGGCCAATAAATATAATCATAAAAAATGGAAGGACAGATGAAATTTATGAATGTAACGAGATTTTCTGATATATATTCGATTTTAGTGTTACCTATATATTTTAGGCAATTATTATTCTAAAAAATAAAATTTTAAAATGATCTATACTATTTGCAAATCATAATGCCTTTGGCTTACTTTCTCATTTTGAAATATTTTATATTTTTCACATAATAAATATTAATTATATTATAAATATTTATTTTACTCTAATTTTAAACAAACAAATTGCAATAAATTTATCGGATCTTCGTGGATCTGGATTTTAAAAAATATGTTATGTTGAAGTCTATAAGCAATATTATTCATATGACGAAAAACGACATAGCCTTAGAGGAAACAGAAATTTGTCATCAAGGAAGAAAAAACCGTGCTGATATTTTTTAATTTCTGTCCCTAAAATAATAATTATTATGCCATTACCAATTGACAACAATACAAAATATATCAATATAAACAGACATAACTATAAAAAGAGTTCAGTATTACATTAAGAAAACAATTAAAGTGATTAGATCAGCTCTTAATAATTAAACAAAACCACAGCTCTGTTTTTTAATAACAAAAATATCATCTAATGTATTTTTTTTAATAAATCATTATATATTGATGATATGATATAGATAGTTCATCATTAAAAATTTTCAATTTATTTTTACTCCTTATTATATAATAAACAAATATGACTGCTAGCCTATTTCATCATACATGAAAAGTTGTAAATCTGAAATAATTATCATAGACCTAAATTAACCACATATGTTAAACTTTATTATTTCCACAATCATAAAATAAAAGATTAACGGTATTTACTTTTTTTCAGCCTAATCATGATTGATAAAGGGGAGTTAGTGTTTAAATATTTGTAGCCTTCTGGAAGTATATTATTTAAGAAAAATTCTTAAGATATACATGACTTTTATTTTTGGGTGTTTATGGAAATTTTTACTGCATTTTTGAAAGTTAAAAGTTTCTATGAGCTAGATGCTTGACTTTAAATTAATTCTACCCAGAAACAGTATATCCTAGCGATATGAAACAAAAATATCGTTATTAATACATCCTAAAAAAAAACTTTGAATAAAACAAATCCTAAAACCCTGCAAATAACAAAGTTGTGGCAACTTAATTATAACAGTATTACTGCCACTCAAAAAATATTTTTTTCTGGAAGTGCAGAATCATGCCAGCTCAGTAAGTATTATATTATATTTGCTTAGAAGAAGTCGCAGAATTAACGATTTGTGTCTGCATAGAAAGTATGTATGGAAGGTGTCAGGAGCAAAGCGGTTCAATAATAGGGATTCTGACACTTTCAATAACCTATATGATTTAAATGATGCAAGTTGTGGAGTATACAGGGCGATCATTTTTAGACACCCAGCCCCGATTAATAGAAAATTGTTGGATATTTAATATTTTTTTTAATGTAGATTGGTATAGTGCATGTTAAGGAGTTTACTGACGTATTAGACATTTGGTGATGAAACCGACGCTGGGCGCGGCGACGCCAAACAACTTTTTTTTTCCGTTGACATACCTTTTGTAAAACAACATTAAAAAGCCCTAATTTTTTTCAACATTTTTTCCTTGTACCCTTTTTTTTCTGATTTGTTTTACAAAAAAGTTATGCAGCAAAAACCCTCTAAAATATTATTTTTTGTTCATTGTGGTTGCCATGAAAACCAAGTTTAGCGGTTTTCAAACAATTTATCTAGTAGGCGGCTGTCATACTTTAATTTGATAGCTCTTGTTTGCACACTTATTCAATGCAATAGACTTAAACTAAAGAAGCAGTGTGTTAATAGCTTCTGGTTGAAATGATTTTCCACGCTGAAAAAGTAGATATGATTCTTATTTATGAAGAAGCAAGAAGAAATGTTCGGGAAGCCGTTAGACTGTATCGAGAGCGTTACCCCGACAGATGTATTTCGGATCACACAATGTTTTGTCGATTAGAACGAAATTTGAGAGCAATATGGATGCAATTTCAAGTATTTCTAAACGAAAAACTGTTTTAACAGATCAAAAAGTAGCCAAAATTATGCAATATTTTCAAAACCATCCATATCAGTCAGACAAGCAAGCAGGTAATTGAATGTATCTTATGGGGCTATTCACAAATCTCTTAAAGCTAACAAATACCATGACTATAAAATGCGTCAGTTATTAACACAATTTGATTCGGAACGATGACTGAGTTTTGTAGCAGAAATGATGATTAAATATGACGAAGAGCGTTATTTTCTGAATCATATTGTGGACAGATGAAAGTCATTTTGTCACCAACGGCAAACCTAACAGAAAAAATTAGCATTTTTGTGCTAATGAGAATCCATACGACGTTAATCAAATTCAGAATCAAGGCTATTATGACGTTTATGTATCGTGTGGGATATTGGGGAGAGATTTGGTTGAACCATACTTTTTTAAAGGAATACTAACTAGAAACAGATACCTCAATTTCTTGGTTAATACTCTACCAGTTTTATTAGAAAATGCTCCCCTTATTTTAAGAAGGCATATGTGGTATCAACACCACGGGGCACCACCTCATACAACTGCTGCTGTTAGAGAGTATTTGAATGAACGGTTTCAACGAAGATGGATAGGGGTTCGCAGTCCAATTATTCAATGGGCACCTAAGTCACCAGACCTCAAACCGTTAGATTTTTTTATTGTGGGGGACTCTTAAAGATATTGTATACAAAACTGCGACAAATGACATTGAGTTTAAGGGCTCAATGTCATTTGCAAAAATATCAGATGTGTGCAATAGTATATCTGGAGAAATTATTTACAAAGCCACTCATCAAGCGGTAATGAAAGGAATGGAAAAATGAATGATAGAAGAAGGAAGACATATAGAAAAATTATTTTGATGTTTATTTTTTTATTTTTAAAATTTCAAACATTTCATTTTATAAATATGTAATAAGTTATGTAATGTTAAACGTTATATAGTTTTTTGTGCTTTTAATAAATATAATGTATTCTTGTTTTTTATTTTTCAAAGATATTTTATTAAAGGAAAAACCTCAACAGCATAGTAACTAATATTATTATAATTACTGTCGGATTAAAGTATGACAGCCGCCTACTAGATAAATTGTTTGAAAACCGCCAAACGTGGCATACGATCCATGGCAACCGCGATGACCAAAAAATAATATTTTAGAGGGTTTTTGCTGTAATTTTTTGCAAAACAAATCAGAAAGAAACAGTTTAAGGAAACAATGTCGAGAAAAATTACGGTTTCCCAGTGTCGTGTTACAAAAGATATGTCGATGGAAAAAAAGTTGTTTGGTGCCGCGGCGCCCAGCGTCGTTTTAACTACCAAATGTCAAATACGTCAGTATACTCCATGACATACTATATTAAAAAAAATATATATTCAACAGTGTTCCATAAATCGAGACCGGGCGTCTAAAAATTATCACCTATATATATATATATATATATATATATATATATATATATATATATATATATATATATATGTATATATATATATATATATATATATATATATATATATATATATATATATATATATATATATATCAAGAAATATAGAAGAATTACCTTGTCCAGCTCATTCAAGCAAACTTCTCATATATTTATGAATACATTTCAGAATTGACAAAAATAAATGTAGTAAATGCAATATCCCTGAATTTATTTTGACTATATAAAATCCTAGAATTACATTGCAGCATCTATAGATCTATATGGCAAATTAATAAAAATCGTATATGATACAGACGGTGAAACGTTCACTGACTAACTTCATACAGTTTCAAAGGTCTCTTATTGCAAATATGAACATAATAAAGCACTGGGAGATCAAAATGGATTAGTAGTATGTAATGAGATTACTAAGCTGTATTTTTGTCCTATATTACTTCAGTGATGCAAATCATTTAATCCATTCAGGCGGAGCTGTACGAACTTGCTAGTACATGATAAATTAGAAGTGAATACGTCTGTTTCACCTAGCATAAAATATCGCTTGGAGAACTTAAAATGATCTTCTTTTATCAGGACTATCATGGTAACGTGCTTGGAACTTATACAGTGTCCCCCAAAAATTTCATATGGAACATTTTTCATTAGAGTGGGCTGTTTATGTAATGTATGAATTCATCCCGAATCCATAATAAAAAAATTCATATATAATGTAAACATTTTAGAAAATCCTGTAGGAATTTTATAATTTTAACAAACACAAGTAAAACTTTATATATTGTGGAATGTACAACTTGATATAAGATTAAAATAAATTGTTTTCATAAAAGTATTCTTGCAAACTATCGCTAGTATTGCTATGTTGACATCCTTTTAATTTTCATTTTAACATTAAATAAGTCACATTAAACTTCGAATTCTATTATCTTCAATTAGAAACCTTATGGTTTGGTTTGTTTTTCTTTTACTATTTATGTTATTTTTATATTATTTTTCCTGTTATAGGGGAAATACGATATTTTATTTGTGAGATTTTTTCATATTTCAGGGTCTTGAGATCATGAAAAACATATCTTCTA
>CM032446.1:118353194-118358194 GCA_019049505.1 Pachyrhynchus sulphureomaculatus | reverse complement strand
ACCAACGTACCGCGAACTGGGTTTGCCGTATGTGATGGAGCATTGTCATGAAGAAAAATGACTTTGTGTTGCCTCTTTCGGTATTCTGGCCTTTTTTCAAGCAGCGAATGGTTCAAATCGGTCAATTGTTGTTGGTAACGTTTAATATTAACCGTTTCCCCAGGTTTTAACAGCTCATAATAGACCACGCCCCTCCGGTCCCATCAAACACAGAGCATCGTTTTTCTGCCAAAGCGATTCCGTCTTGCGGTCGATGTGGATGGTGCGCCTGGGTCTACCCGTGATTTTTGCGTTTGGAATTCTTAAAATAAATCCACTTTTTTCCCCTGTAACTATACGATGCAAAAACGACTTCCTTTTGTACCGAGCGAGCAAAATGTCACACGTGTTTTTGCGCTTTTCCATTTGCCTGTCGTTCAACTCATATGGTACCTATCTACCGGTCTTCTGAATCTTTCCCATCTCTCGTAGCCGATTGGAAACAGCTTGTTGACTAACGCCCAATTGCTCGGCAAGTTGTTTTTGTGTTTGTGAATCATCTTCGTCAAACAATGCTTGCAATTCCACATCTTCGTATTTTTTTGGCGGTTTTCCACGTTCCTTGTCCGCAACATCGAAGTCACCACTTTTGAAACGCCGAAACCATCGTTGACACGTATCTTGCGATAGAGCATGTTCGCCATAAGCTTCTCGAAGTAATCGGTATGATTCAACAGCAATTTTCTTCAAATGAAAACAAAAAATTAATGGCGTCCGCGAATGCTCTTTGTTCGGCATAAATTTCGACATATTGAACACAAAAACACAACATTATGCACACACTTTTCCAATTTATCACTCGTGTGCGTCTGACACTTGTTGATGACAGAACAAAATGGCGCAGTGTCAAATCTTTATAGCACAAACTGCATTGGTGCACCATCTGTTGTCTGAAATCCGCATTTAATACTTGTACGCCTGGTATATATATATATATATATATATATATATATATATATATATATATATATATATATATATATAATATATATATATATATATATATATATATATATATATATATATATATATATATATATATATATATATATATATATATATATATATATATATATATTCCCTATGGCTGCAGGAAATAGCAAACCCTTAGAAATAGGACTTTTTTCTACGGATTCTTTTTTGTGAGAAACCTTTTTTTCTTCAAGCATATCTTACGTCATATTTAAAAAATTGAAGGCCGGACTATTTGATTTCATTTAACACTAACCAGTATATGTATGTCACCAGTATATATACTACTACACCAAACACTTTATTTTTACACTCGACGCGCGTTTCGCTAACCATGCTAGCTTCATCAGGAGCGATGATTGACTGACACCTAACATGGTTAGCAAAACACGCGTAGAGCGCAAAAATAAAGTGATTGGTGTAGTGGTGATATATACTGAGTAGTATCATTGTGCCAAAGATTCCACATTCCCAACGTAGCTAGAATTTAGTGTTCATATACGTTTACGGATTGGAGTATCATTTAAAAGCCCATTCTATTATCTTTCTAATGATACCATATTCCGTAGCATACCTCATACTCTTAACTGATTTAAATGATTGAAAGTGTAAACAAGGAGAACCAGGATTGAAATAGGGGTAACAGAAAGAAAAAATTTTAAGTTTTACAATGAAATTTACGGATAAAAACCAAAATCCATATTTTGTATAACCCCCCTAGCCCTTTCACCACTGTCTGTGGGATTCTTCTCAACTCTTTCGCCATCACAACCTTTAAGTCCCTCAGCGATGCGGGGGTGGTTCTGCCTCGAACCCTTCTTTTGAGCTCATCCCACATGTGCTCGATTGAACTGAGGTCAGCACATATATATATATATATATATATATATATATATATATATATATATATATATATATATATATATATATGTATATATATATATATATATATATATATATATATATATATATATATATATATATATATATATATATATATATATATATATATATATATATATATATACATATATATACATAATTATATATATATATATATATATATATATATATATATATATATATATATATACATAAAATGCAATGTCTGTTTGTTAGTGCGCTTATCACTGGTGAACCACTTATCCGATGTATGTGCTTCTTTTTTTAAAACATACATATGTTCTCTGGCCTGGTTATAGGCTATATTTTATTACGTTAGGTAACATAAGGAATAAGCAGTGGCGATAATAGCGAATCAAGTCGGAAAAAAGTTTGCCGTTAGCGCGTTCTCTTGGAGTACACTGCCTAAACCATTAAATATGGAACAATTTCATCTAGTAAAGAATGTAATATATATAAAATGTAACGTCTCTCTGTCTGTCTGTCTGTCCGTTAGTGCGCTTATCACTCGAGAACCACTTATCCGACTTACGTGTTTTTTTTTTAATCTTACATTTGTTCTCTGGCCAGGTTATATATAATCTTCTGTAACATATATAAAATGCAACGTCTCTTTGTTTATCTGTCTGTCTGTCTGTCTACCTGTCCATTAGTGCGCTTATCACTCGAGAACCACTTATCCGATTTACTTGCTTTTTTTTTTAAACATACATACGTTCTCTGACCAGGTTATCTATAATCTATAATATATATAAAATGCAACGTCTCTTTGTCTGTCTGTCTGCCCGTTAGTGTGCTTATCACTGGAGATTCACTTATCCGGTTTACGTGAATCAAGTCGGAAAAAAGTTTGCCGCTAGCGTGGTCTCTTGCAATACACTGCCTAAACTATTGAATGTGGAACAATATTATGTAGTAAAGAATATAATATATATAAAATGCAACGTCTCTCTGGCTGTCTTGTCTGTTATTGCGTTTATCACTCGAGAACCACTTATCCGATTTATGTGTTTTTTTTTAATTCCTACATTTGTTCTCTGGCCAGGTTATCTATAATCTTCTATAACACATATAAAATTCAACTTCTCTCTGTCAATTTGTCCGTCTGCCTATCTACCTGTTTGTTAGTGCGCTTATTACTCCAGAACCACTTATCCGATTTACACGCTTTTTTTTTAAACATACATATGTACTCTGGTCAGGTTATAAGATATATTTTATTACGTTAGGTAACCTAACAAATAAGCAGTGACGATAATAGTGAATAAAGTCGGAAAAAAACTTGCCATTAGCGCCTTCTCTTGCAATACGCTGCCTAAAACAATAAAAATATGGAACAATATCATGTAGCAAAGAATATAATATAAATAAAATGCAACGTCTCTCTGTCTGCCTGTCTGTCCGTTAGTGCGCTTATTACTCGAGAGCCACTTATCCGATTTACGTGTTTTTTTTTTCAATTCAGGTTAGTTCAGGTAGCCCGTTTAATTCCTCCCAGAGCGGTGCCTTCCCTGCAGCACGTGTGCTAGACCCATAAAAAAAAAAAAAAGATGTATGTTCTCTGGTCAGGTTATATAATAATAATAATAATAATTGACATAGCTGTCCCCAACGACACAAACATCCAAACGAAATACACAGACAAAATTTCCAAATACACAGACCTTGAAACGGAAATAAAAAGGCTATGGAAACAAGAAAAAGTCATCATTGTCCCCCTCATTATATCAGCCACAGGCTAAATATTTTAAAATTATGATCTCTGCATGTCGACACCCCTGAACCAGCCCCCACCCGGAGATCCGAACGGAGGGCTATCTTACCTCTGGAATTTTTTGTGGTGGAATTTGGTGGTTCAGTCAATGCTGTCTGTTTGTTGTACATAGTTTTTCGGTAGAACTGTTTTTCGCTTCTTCGGAAGAGGTTGTTGGTGTCTTTCCTCTCGTTTAATTCTTTATATCTACGAAGTCTTGCGGCATATACGCATAGTTTTTGCTTCAAAGTATGAAGGATTTCTGGCGGTGTTCTGTTGGGAGACTTGGACTTGATCCTGTCTACTACTATATATTATTTATATATATATATATATATATATATATATATATATATATATATATATATATATATAAAAACTGTGCAAGGGAACTAACACCAGTTTTTTGTAGACTTTTCAACCTATCCTACAGAAAGGGAACATTTCCTTTCTGCTGGAAACGTGCCACAGTTCAGCCAATACCTAAAAAAGGCAAGAAGACCTTGCCAAACAACTCCCGACCAGTCGCACTGCTTTCAATAATTTCGAAAGTCATGGGAAAGGCTGTCAATCAGCATCTTCTAAAATACCTTGAAGGATTTAACATTAATAGCGATCACCAATAGACCTGGAAGAAATTATCTCTTGGGGTGACAGTAATCAAGTGGAATTGAACGCTACAAAAACCCAGGCGGAAGTTTTTTTCTAAAAAAGTTAACGTTGCTGAACCCGACATAGTTATGTCGGGGCACTCCATTCCCCTAGCATCGTCACTCAATTTGTTGGGCGTTAATTTGGGAGCAAATATGTCCTGGCATGAGCATGTTGTAGGCATAGCAAGGAGAGCTTATCGAAAGTTGGGAATATTATTTCGAACCAGAAAGCTTTACACTCCACAACAACTGTTAATTCTCTATAAAGCTCAAATTCGACCAACTATGGAATACTGCTCCCATGTTTGGGGCTCCGCTCCCAAACATACACTGCATTTGTTGGATTCTGTTCAGAGAAGGGCTGTTCGTCTGATTGAAGACCCAGAACTGACTGGCGGCCTTGATTCGCTAGAACATCGAAAAACGGTTGGCGACTGGAGTCTATTCTACAAGTACTTTCAAGGAGAGTGTTCGAAGGATGTAGCCCGCTTAATTCCTCCCAGAGCGGTGCATGTTAGAAGTACACGTCGCGCTGATACTTCGCATCCGTATGAGGTTCAGCTTGTTACTCCTCGTACAACGCTTTTCAAGCAGTCTTTTATATGGAGAACATCATCCCTTTGGAATGGCTTACCAGGACTGTGTTTCCCACCGAATACAATTTACAGTGATTCAAGAAC
>CM032446.1:118321149-118351149 GCA_019049505.1 Pachyrhynchus sulphureomaculatus | reverse complement strand
GAAAGTCCTTTTCCATCACGACAACACCTCAGCAGTTGTGGTCGCAAAATTAATGGAAATAGGATTCCAACTCGTTTCACATCCCCCTTATTCTCCAGACTTGGCTCCCTCGGACTACTATTTGTTCCCCAATTTGAAGAAATGGCTGGCGGGACAAAGATTTTATTCAAACGAGGAGGTGACTTCAGACACTAATGGATATTTTGCAGACTTCTACAAATTCTATTATTCGGAAGGGATCACCAAACTAGAACATCGTTGGACGAAGTGTATAAGCCTAAAAGGAGACTATGTCGAAAAATAAAAAAGGTTTACCCCAAACACATAAGTAGTTTTTATTTTTGCACTGACTTTTCAAACCAGCCTCGTATATATATATATATATATATATATATATATATATATATATATATATATATATATATATATGTATATATATATATATATATATATATATTATTTATATATATATATATTTATATATAGGGTGTCGTGGAAATATATTGAATAAATTAAAAAAATATGCACAGACAATTTTTCTCACCTTGAGCTTCATGTATTATATACCTCTTGAGATACTTTAGCTTTCACTTATACAACCTAGCATCCTGAACCCTTGATAAGGGTGTCATCCCTACTCCGAAATCATTAAAAAAAAAAACAACAAAATTCAGAGAATTAGGTCCATCCTCTGTGTGCTATAGGCTGTACTTCTTGAGACATTTTAACTAGTGATTATACAGTTTCTCGTTTTAAACCCTTGATAAGAATGTAATCTACCCTTATGGTAAAATCATTAGTAATATTAAAAACATACTGAGAACTGGTTCCACTTTGACAGATGGGGGTTAGAGATAGTTCTGTGAGTACGTTTGCTTATAAATTTTCAGAATTTTTAAACGAGAAGTACAATCTTATAAAAGATTTAATATGCGAAGCTGTATAATCACTAGTTAATTAGTTAGACTTTGTTGCTAGCTTTATATTAGCGTAGATCAGGGATTCCCAAATTAGTCTTAGAAAACGTTTAGGTGAAATTAAAAAAAAAAATTAATTGGATTTGCATTTAGTGACAGTATACTAATAATAGATATAAACAAAATATAAAAGAATTTAATTATAATAAGAAATCGAAAAAATAACAAAAATATGTTTTTGTTAGCTATGTTAGTTCGTTAATTAGTTTTGCTACTATTTATGATGGAGAGTTTGCTTCTAATCCTCTTTTGAACCATCAAACTGGAGATTCACACTACCATCGTCATATCCGCTGTTGGATTTTCCTGACAATATACTCGTTTGAAACACCACGCTAAATTTACTACTACAAATTTTCTAGATAAGAAGAACTGAGGGAAATTCTCGAACATTTTCTTGGGTTCCCTTTCACTTCTGAATATATGGACCAAATACCATTTTAGCATCTATTGAAAAAGCGAGCTTGTTAGCTGAACTCTTGCTTTACACTGAACTATTAACTTCCAGGGAAAACACAGCCCACTATTCTTAATATGTAGTGAAAAAAAAACAATCTATCTTATTGAAGCTAGACAGCAAAAAAGTTTCAATCTCATACCTATATATGTATATATATACTATCCTGCAACGTACTCGCAACATATGGGAAAATTTTCTATTAGATTATCCAAATTTCTTTTTCTGGTAATCACTTCTACATATCCGGTAACCTAAAAAGGTATGGCGGGAAATTTGAATAAACTGATATGGAATCATGAAAAGTAGGAATAATTGACAGAATATCGAAAAAACTCAAAGAGTAAAAAGTGTTCAGAATTTGACTTAAACCCTACTTACAATTTTTTGAGCAACTACATAAAAAAATTAAAATCGTCACTTTGTAAAAATATTTTTTAATCTAACTTGTGGAGGTAAATTTCTTTTGCTTTGATCATAATTACAAATATTTCTTTTGATTTTTAACAACCTGGAGGAATAATTCAAAAAATAAATTTACGCTTGAACGGCAACTGTTGCAATGATTTGCTTCTTATTTGTATTGTTTTTTTGGTATTTTACGACAAAAAATATCCTCAAGTGTTTTAAAACGTATTAGTTTTTTGATCCCTGTTTACTTAAGTTTAAAAAATAAGTTTTGTTATTTGCAAATGAACTTAAAAAGATTGTTTTTTTTTTACTTCAATCTCTTTCTCTCGCTATCTTCACATTTTTTGCGTAATATTTAGATCAACGCAATACATACAAAAAAAAACAAGATTTAAAATCTGAAGCGCCTCAAAAACTGCATATTAGTTTGGAAACAGTAAAATAAGAGAGAGAGAGAGAGAGAGATGACTTAGTCTTTTGTTACTCGTTGGCATCTGGAGGCCATTTGGCATCTTTTATTGAGTTTGTGTGGTGTTGAATTGTAGATCAATAGGTATAAACTTGAGTAATTAATATGGCGGAATAAGTGAATATCTGTATGCAGTTTGCCGACTTATAATTAATGTAGCAACATTGTGAGTAATGACACCTATATGGCTAGGTAGGTGGATGTAGTTTTGGGAGATTTTGGGATTTAATGATTCCTGTAAGTTCGATGAGATGCCGTATTTTGTTCTGAGGGCGTCCAATAGGTTGCATTCGCATATAATATGTTTGACAGTCAGGGCTCGATTGCATGCCGCACGTAATGGGGGTCGTCCCCTGTGGGAAATTTTGGGTTGACCGAATGTTAATCTGTTGTATATAGTGCTATGTTGTTTGGGTAAATGAAATGGATTATTTTGGTAGAAAAATTGTTTTGTCTTATATAATTTTTTAGTATCTTTGGTGTTTTCCCATTCTGTCTGAACTACGCTTTTAATGGTAATATTTTTAATGGTTTTTACGTCTTTCGGTATGTACATATAGCTTGACGGGGTTCCCATATTTGTTGTTGTTTTTGCAAGTTTATCGACCTTTTCATTTTCATAGATACCAACGTGACTTAGTATCCATATGAATGATAAACTATGACCAAAGTTGCTTAGATCTGTAGTAAGGTATTTTGTACCTTTGTCTTAAATAGATTTTAGAGAATTCATGGAGTCTAATAAAATGATCCATTTATTTGGTTTTCTGGTCTTTATGTGTAAAATTGATTTGTAAATGGCCGTGTATGTATTGCATATGTTACTTAGTTTGTATGTTCCATTATAGCTATTTATCCCATAGACAGAGCCAGCTCCTGAGCCGGTTTTTGACTCATCTGTATATATTTCATTATGATTTTTGTATTTGGCCTGGACAATTGTTTTGAACTCGTTGATTATAAGTTGATCATTTTGTGCATTTTTGTCTAATTTAGCTAGTTCATAGTTTATGTTAGTTAGGTAATGCCCAAGGAGAATAGTTATTATGGGCGCTGGAAAGCTTTCGGATAGTATTAAGTTATTTTGTCTAGGTGTTCTCAAATCTGGTTTGCTGAATCTTGTGTATGAAATGTCGCTTATGTAGATATAAATGGGGTCTTAGCCATAGATTTGCTGTGTATTTTAGTAAAAATTTGGTTTTGTCGTGATATAACGATGGAATTTTAGTTAGCGCTTGCAGACTGTGTATTGGACTGGATCGGAAACTCCTTGTGAAGAGACGCATGGCTGAGTTTTGTATTACAGTAAGTAATTTTAAAAAGATTTGTTAGCTGAGGCATAGACAGTGTCTCCATAATTTAGTTTAGATAATATAATAGAAGAATAGATTATTAGTAAGATGTGTTGATCGATGCCCCACTGAGTTTTGATTATGTTCAGGTCTTTGATGCATTTGGCAAGAAGATTTTTGTTATATTTTCCTGTCAGTTTAGTTTGTTGTCAAAGATCATGCCCAGAAATTTTGCTGATTCCTTATATTGGATGGGAGATGATGTAAATGGTAATGAGTTTATTTTTGAGCAGTTTCTTTTTTGCAAAAATGGACTGTGATGGATTTATTTGGAAAAAATTGAAATCTAGATTTGGAGTTGTCTCTCGCATATTCGGCTTGTACTGGAGGTAGAGTAGACTAATATATCATCCGCCTAAAGACAGTAAGATATGTAAGACGTGAGGTAGCCTGTAACTTTTGTTTATTGCTATTAAAAACAATGGGGGACTCAGGACTGAGCCTTGTGGTATTCCATTTTCAAGGATTTTAGAACTAGATAAAGAATTCCAACTCTAACCCTGAACTTACGACCGATTAGAAATTTCGTGTTAAAGATGGGTAAGTGACCTCAGATATTCCATAAATGTAGGTTTTGGGCGATATGGTATTTCTGTGCTATAACGAATGCGTTATACAAATCCAGGAATGCTGCCAGAATATGTTGTTTTCTAGTAAAGGACTCCTGTCGACCGTTGTTTGCGAAAGTGGCATTGCATATTGCTCAGAAGATTGTTTTTTTTTTTTTTTTTTTCTATAATCCACATTATTCTGTAATTGACCATACGTTCCATTATTTTACTTAAGGGTCTGGTGAAGGATATTGGTCGATATCCCTCAACTGTCGTTCGAGGTTTATTTAGTTTGTGAATTTGCATCAGAGTGGATGTTCTTCAGGCATCTGGGAATGAATTGTGAGTCCATAAATTATTATATATGTTTAATAAATTCAGGAAAGCATAAAAAGGTGGATTGGCAATTATTGAATTCAGTGTCTTATCTGGGACAATGAGATAGCATATTTTAGTGCTTCGACGTTGAATGGGAGGTTGTAAGGATATTTTTCTGAGGTATTAATATTAAGTTGGTTAGCCTCTGTTTGGTCTTTATGAGTTGCATAGGAGTTGTTTAAATTCTCATTACATGAGATTTTTTAGTAATAATTGGTAAACATTTTTGAGATTTGACCCCTGTCTGTTATCCAGAATGAATTTGTCATGAGAGCTGGTATTGTTTTAATTGGTTTTCCCTTCAATCTATTGATTTTTTCCCATATGACATTACTTGGAGTGTCGTCTTTAATGTCTGTGACGTATTGTTTCCACTTATTTATTATGGCTAGTTTGATGATTTTCTTTGCTCTGGCATCTTGTTAAATCTTAAGAACTTTTCTGTGGATGGCTGTCTATTAAAATAATTTAGTTCTGATTTTCTTTCTTTCATTGAAATTCGGCATTCGTCGGTCCACCATGGTACTGGATGTCTACTAGCGGAAATTATAGTTCTAGGGATACGTTTGTTTAAATCTGTGATAATTGAATTTGTGAAATAGCTTATGGCTTTGCCTATATTATTGGGGAATATTTGAGGGGGGGGGTGAACAAATCCCTGTATAAATTCCAGTTCGCTCTAGAAATTTTATATATTCTTCCAGGAATATTATCATCTGCCTAAAAGAGATATCCTAGTATTACTGGACAATAGTCACTACGACACGTGTCTTTAAGTACCTTCCATTGATATCGAGGTGCTATGTTGCTGCAACAAGTAAGGTCTATCGCTAAGAAGGTGCCGTATGCGGAGCTGGAGAAAGTTTGGGGACCAATGTTTAACATCGATATAGCTTGTTCTTCTATTGCCTTTTCTATTTTTGTTCCTCGTGCATCCGTTGAGTTGGGAGTTGTGAGATCATATCTTCAAGGTGTTTAGAGGTGCAATTAAAGGAAGGGGGAATGTAAACATTGCATATGGTGAGGGGGTGGTGTCAATCTGCGTTTCGATCGCACACACCTCTAATTCTGAGTTTATATTTATTTCTGTGTAATCGTACCTTTTGTCAATCAATATGGCGACGCCTTGTAAACCTCTTGCATCAGTTTTTCTGTCCTTCCGAATAATTTTCCATTTTTCTTTGTTGTTTTTGGGAGATTTTAGGTTTGTTTCTCGTCCTAGGATTAGGACGGGGCGGTGTCTTGCTATTAACAGTTTAAGGTCAACAATGTGAGGGAGCAGACCATTAATGTTCCATTAAAGTATGAAGGATTTGAATGTTAGTTGGGCCCTTCAATCTATTGTATGTATGTCTATTTTGTTGTGTGTGAGCCAGACATTACTTCCTTTTTAATTCCTTTGAAATTGGTTTTTGTTATTTCAGGGTTTTAATCTATTTCCATGTCATTGAGTGATTCTCTGGATGATTGGGAAGAGTTTCTGTCTGATTTTTTTCGTGTATTTTATCTTTCGGTTATGGTTTGGTAGGAGTCTATTTTGATTCTGGAGGAAGGTTGTGTTTTGTAATTGTTTGAGATGGTTTTGAGGCAATTCTGGTTTGATAGCTTAGATTGCGTATATACTTTGGAGATGGGGGTTGTTTTGATTGAGGATAAATGAGGAGTTAGGGTTTTTTGGGGTGATGGGGATGGATTTGAAGTTGCACCCAATAAGCTATTAAACATGTTTTAGGTTTGTTTGTTGAATTAGAGTTTATGTTTGGGACTTTGCTTTTTGTCGCCGAAATGTATATGGTTGCGAATGTGTGGTACATATCATTATATTTTCTTTTCGCCTCTAGGTAGGAGAGCTTTTCCATTATGCGTATGTTTTGTATATCAAACTCTTCTTTATAAATCGGATATCTCTTAGATCTTAGGGAGTAGTTGTCTTTAGCAGTTTGTATACGTAGGGTTCTTGCCACACTCTGAATGTTTATGAAAAGAATGTCTACATGATACGCATATGCTCTTGGTCTTACGGATATTTGCTCTGTTAAAACATCTTAGTGGGTTAAGAAACTCACCCTCAAAGAATACCATCTGACTGTGTGTGTTTTAAAGGAGAAGATAAAATTTGAAGAGAGAATCTCTGCGCCATTTTTTCTCTGGATAAGTCGGGTTATGTTTACCACATCCTGGTCTTGGAGGTTTTGTAAAATTTTCTTATCTGAACCGTTTAAAAGATCTGAACATGATATGATTCCTTTTATGGAATTTTTTGTTGGGTATATGGTGGTTATTACATAAAATGTATGAATTTTGGTTAGGTCTCTTCCAGTGTTTGTTTATTTTTCGTTTAACGTTTTTATAAGGAGGGGGCAGTCTTTTTGTTTTCTGGTATCGGCTAAGATACCTCAGAATGTTTGTAGGAATTTAGGTAATATAAAGGGAGAGACGTCTTTAAATGATCCTTCCTTCCTTTTAATTATACACAATCTGTCATATTAGAATGACGGATCAATAGAGGACTCAATTCTGGGTCTTTTGGCCCCGCTAAGTAGAAAACAATTTGTTTGGGCTATATAGTGCTCACGAAATAACCTAGGAAAAGGTGGTCCACCACAGCAGAGCCTAAGTACTGTAGTAAGACTACATACTAACTTAGGGCGCCCGGTGTCCGGTAGAAACCGTCAGAGACTCATTTTGTTGAGTGATACATCTCCTCAGCACGGTTTCTCATACGTTGAGAATGCAGATATATGGTATAAAATCAAACATAGAAACATTCCGGCACAAACATGACTCAGGTGCCTCGGGATCATCACTTCCTGCACTAGAAATATCATAAGATTCTTCTAGCCCCTGAGGAGCTATAAAAGGAGAGATTAACAAGGTATGCTTTGAAAACACTACTAAAAAAATGGATCATTTCGTTCTGCAAGCATTTCTATTTTTCTGTTGTATTTCAATTATATTTGCGAATTTAATTTGTGTTATGTATATTTGTATATATATATATATATATATATATATATATATATTATATATATATATATATATATATATATATATATATATATATATATATATATATATATATATATATATATATATATATATATATATATATTATATATATATATATATATATATATATATATATATATATATATATATATATATATAAATATATTCTCAATTTAGTGGGGCTGCAGTCTATAGTTAAATATTTATGGCCTTGGGTAGTGAAACAACCTTTTTTGTTAGTCGATCTGTCGAAATTATATTTATTTCTTCTTCAGGACATCTGGAAAGACAAAATTTTCCTTTTTCTTTATACTGTTAAGTGAAAAATTACTTTTTTGAGTACAGTCATATGATTGAAAAAGCAAAAAAAGGCATGAAAAGAAAGAAAAATGACTGTCTCACCAAAGTGGTTTTTTTATAAGAAAACAAGCAGTCATAAGCACAAAGGGACATTCCCCAATATACTGCTGTTAATATTATAATTAAAAGGAAAAAATACAAAACGGCCAAAAATAGCTGGCCCGTAAACCAGTAAAATAACAAAAAATTTTCAATTTTTGGCGGTAAAGATGGAGTGTGATAGACCGATATAACTTTTATGTGGTAGAGAAAGATCGAAGATATTGATTCGTTTCGATCTGAGATATGCTTGCAGTTGAAAAATTATTTAAATGACAAGTAGTGTAATGAATAAAGATAGAAATAATCGTTAAGAATGTAGATTTTTTATTTCAATAACGCATGTGTCAACCTGCATACGGATGATAACAGAAAGAAACAATGCATTACAGTTTTCGATAAATGCTGGTTGTAGCATATTCAATTCACTAAAGAAGAAGAATCAAACGGTGGCATTCCTTTCTTGGATATGTCGGTAATCCGTACGGATGACAATGTTCTAAAAACGAAATGGTACAGAAAACCGTACTGCTTAAATAGATTTATAAATTTTTCCTCATTCCACCCACTGAGATCCAAAATAAATCTCATACTAGGTATGAAAAACTAGAGCAGTTTTATAATTTTATATATTAAAAACCTCGTCGATTAAGTAATTTTGACACTGACATTTGATAGCAAAGCTATTTTTTGTGAATTCTGCGTTATAGACATTTTTAGAATTTCTATTTGATAATGGTTATGATTTAAACTGCAAGCAATAAATATTTATAAAAATATTTTCAAAAAAATTCAAAAACGAATAGCCCAAATGAAAAATTTGGAAAAGGTTATTTGAAGTTCGTTATTCGTATCGCTATTATGGTAGGATTTGTTTAACGATTAAACTAGGAAAGTATTAGATTTCAAAAGTACAAGTAGATGGGAGTTGAGAAAACTAACGATAAAACGGAGGATGGTCTCACATACCTATTCTCACTGTCCAAATAGTTGCATTTTCTATAAAAGTACTAATTGTTATACATCAGATATATTACAATATTTAAAATAAAATTTAAAGTCTATTGCTATTACAACAAGAAAATTTTGACATTTACTGTTACTAAGCTAGGTGATACCTATCTAAAATTTAACTAATGTTATCAAGAAAACTATGAATCTAAACTTGGTTACCTCATTGCGCTACATAGTGCTTACAGTAGGTAATGTCTTATTAGCAATATAAAATATATAAATATCATTAACATTACAAATAAATGGAAAGGCTTCGAAGCACCAGAGAGCCACTGAGGCATACTTCTGTTCTATGGTAATTCAACCATACATGACCAATTTATAATCATCGTGGACGCACCCTGAGAAATAGTTGTTTAGCACGTGAAAAGCATTTGACGTCTTTGCCCATCAGCTTTTAATATCGTTACGTTGAAAATTCCCCAAAATTAAACGTTTCACATTTGTTAAACAACTTAAAATACACGAAAAACGTTAGAGGACCTGCAAGGATTGGTTGACATGTAAATAGAGAAAGTGTCAAAATGAGTCTGACGATAAACACGGAAAAAACAAAATTCGTGGTCGTTTCTAAGCATCAAACCAACAATTACCAATTATTCCTACATGGAAAACAAATAGAATGTGTAGAAAAGAACAAGTATTTAGGCACCTGTATCACGCCCGACCTTGACCAAGACACTGAAATTAAAACCAGAATAGAGATTGCAAGAAAATCATTTTTAAAATTCCGGACAATGTTCTGCAACAGAAACTTATCCCTCGCTCTAAGATTGCGCTTCGTAGAATGCTATGTGTGGTCTCAACTTTTGTATGGAGTTGAGACATGGACATTAAAGCAATACACTACTAAAAAGCTAGAAGCATTTGAAATGTGGCTCTATCAAAGAATATTAAAAATCTCATGAATAGCCAGGATCACTAATAAGGAAGTTATACAAAGGATAAACCAAGGCAGAAAACTCTTGACAATCATAAAAGTACGAAAACACTTAGGTCATATACTCAGAAACGACAAATATTCACTATTGTAAATTATCATGCAGGGAAGAGTTGATGGTAGAAAGGGTGTCCGAAGAAAGAGCTGAGAAACATTAGAGAATGGACTGGCTGGAATGTAGGGGAGTTGTTTCATATTGTGAGGAACAGAGATGTGGTCGCTAACCTCCATCAGGAGAAGGTATGGGAAGAAGAAGAAGATAATGTCTTAAACAAAGTATAACGAAAATAAATTTTAATGCATTACATGTGTTTACATTTCAACAAAATTCGATTTGTGACAGTGTTCCTACAAAACTAGTATAATTAATTTGTTAGTGTCACGAAGGTTAAAAGGTAAACATTTTTTATTTTTTTTATTAAATTTGTTTTTTAAGTTTCTTGAATAATTTGAAGACATTTTAGTGCATTAGATTCTCCTATGGCTTGTTTGGTAATAATAGTTATTCTTACAAAAAGAAACCATTCCAAATTTTAGTGATCGTCTTTGGATAAAAATTTTTACAAGATGAAAATATTGAATATTTTTAATTATTTTTTTTATTAAATTTATTGGGAAAGGTCTAGCTAAATCTGTCAACACTGTGGATGGAGATGTATGGTTCCCCAATGGTGATGTAAAAAAATATATTCATGTCACATTCATTCATCACATCTTTAGGTTCGATTTTTTCCTTTAATATTGAGATGCGCTATTTAAAGTGAACTTTCTGCAATCGGTCTTGCTACAAGAAGCCACCAGTTCCAATATATACAGTGAATTCCATAACACCCCTATATATATATATATATATATATATATATATATATATATATATATATATATATATATATATATAACAATATATATATATATATATATATATATATATATATATATATATATATATATATATATATATATATGTATGTATATATATATATATATATATATATATATATATATATATATAATATATATATATATGCGGGAGTATGTATATCAGGTCATTTGTTACATTCCTAGTGGAATTTTGCAGACGTTTTGCCAAGGTCTTACTAGGCATTTTCAATACTGACTAGCCGGAATTCAGTGGCTAAAGTAAGCAAATTAGTCAGTAATGAAAAAAGTCAAGCGAGATCTTAGCGAAACGTCTGCCAAATCGAATGTATTTCCGGAATAGCACTCTTACACTAGAGATAGAGATATTTCTCAGGACTTTTTAGTTTTCTCTTACGGTTATAAGTAATAGGGGTCACAATTTCTAAAGTTCTAAAACGAACGAACTATGAATAATACTGGTTCAGACATTTTTGATATCTACAGCTTTAATAATGCAAAAAGTAATTCTGATGGATTAAATACATGACTACCCTTGAATTATGATTTTATCCAACAAGCAATGTTTCATAGATATACTTAATAGGTTATAACTAATTTAAAACTGAAGAAATATCTAGTAAGAAAGTGAAAAAATAATAAAACACATCAATACTTGAGAAAAAATGCAAACAGATTCAAACTTACTTATATCATTTTTTAAAAAAAGACATTAATTTTTGCAGCCGTTTTGAAAAGTCCATTGATGTTTTTAAAAAACTTTGTGGCTTAATAAGGGAATTGTGGTGCCCTACAGACCCAAATTTTTGTTTCATTGATTTATGAATACAACAGTAACTTCTTTTAAAAAAGAGCTATGAAAATGCTCAAAGAAATCTCATAAGTGTATTAATTATTAAATATTTATTGTTAAATACTAAGAGCAGGTAAGCTCTCCACAAACAAGTCTTCGTTAAAATTTTAGAAACATATTTTTAAATTAGACTCTTAAGTTAGTAAGTGGCCAAAACACTTTAGATATACAAGCACCTTTTATAAATTTTGCACTTCCTTAGAATTATAACACGTTCTTCAAAAATTAAAATAGTTAAAGTGCGTTTCCCCTGCCCCAGTGAAATTATATGTCCTTAGAGAAGCCACTGGCATATGCTTAAATGGAAAGTCAGAGAAACATCCAAAAACTAGAAATCTACTTATAATATCATAAACGGTCACATACTATGCACAGTGGTTAATCGTTTGCAACAAAACAACAAGGAAAATCAGCTTGCATCCTTTTAAACGAATATCATCTGCAGGGATTACTAAAGATTTATAAACTGGAATTTCCCGTAAAACCTATTATAATGTTCAGTAAATTCACCAATCTAACTTTAATGGTAATTAAAATTAAAAAAAAAAAAAATTGAGAACAATATGTTGTTATTCCCGTTATCAACTAGAGGAATATATAATTTTTTTTAGGACAGCTCGTAGAACTTTGGTTTCCTTATTTTTTTATATAATTCAAGAACCGCCTAATCCATTAACTAAATTGTTATAAAATTGTGTTTATAATAATAATAAAAAAATGATTTTGGTAACTAGGGTTTTCTGAAATATATTAAAATAATAGTATGCCAAAACCTCCCTACGACATTAGCTCGACTGCCAAATTATATTCTTTGGTGTCCTAAAACAAAATTTGCACACTTAATATGCATCCTATGGATGCCAAATTACCTTAAATGCAGAACTGCATCAAGAGAAAACTGAAAACAACCTTAAGTTTATTTCTAAAATTACCATAATTTAGTCAAAATCGATTATAAAGAATAGTGTTTGATATCAAGTACTCAATTAATATACCTTATGTTTAAAAGTCCTGCGGATAACAGCACGAGCAATAAAATTATATGCTCTTTATAGCTTTTGGTTGAAACTTTTTACTTTATAATAGTAGTGTTTTACAAGATTTTTGTGGTAATCTTATGGTTTAGGGTTCCGAGCTGCATTTATTGCGAAAACCTTATTTTATTACCTTTTTAGAATAAGTATAGTTTTCCTTTATAAGATACCTTTTATAACGTATCATCCCACTGTGGCTAAAAATTAAAAAAAAAACAAAAAAAAACAGTAGATTATTTGCACCCTTATTAAATGAGAGACATCGACTTGAAATTTAATAAACGGATAATACTTATATTAGGAATAAAACCGATATTTTTGAGTCATATCGTCTTAAACGAAGGAGGTAGGGCTCGATAAATATTAACTAGTCAATAATATTAAAAGATTTTTTCCTGGTTGTTGGTTGTGATAATCAAAAAACGGCAAGCAGTAATATTTATAGTCAAACATATAAAGGGTTAAAAAGATCGGAGAGGGCTTAGACGGGTTGTTTCAAATATATAATATATTGATATGATTGGTATGATTTTTTTTATTATTATTGTAACCTTAGAGAAAATAGTATATAAAGGTGTGTAAAAGTATGTAAAAAAATTATAGGGGACCTTAGAAAATATATTATGTGCAAAATTAAGATTTTATAAAATACATAATGAATTATTTTTCAATATATGTATATACTCTTTCCACATATTTTGATAGAATTTACTATTACCCTCAGAGTTGGTTAATGAATCTGATCAAGGTTCTTGGAGTCGAGGAACCCGAAAATGATGACTTTTTCAGTATTTCAATTTTGATAAAAATAGTATGTAAAAGTTTGTAATTATAGAGTGACCTCAAAAAATACACATATATCATACTTTATATACAAAATTTTACAATATACACAATTTTACAACATATACAAATACTTTGTCCAGAAATATATTTTATTCTAATTTAAATTCACCTTTTGGGTTTGATTGATGAATTCGACGAGGTACAATCTATTTTTTTTCTAAAGGTTAATTGCTTACCGAGAAAAGAGTCTTTACCTTTTTTAATTTTTTTTGAAACTAATAAAATGATTATTTGGCCAATTGATAATGTGAGGAATGTAAATTATAAAAAAAACGTATAATTAAAAAACTCATACATTTTACCAAATGGATCGCTACATGAGTATAAACGAGGGATCGTTACTAGCCTATTAGCGTTGAGTCTAAACTCTGTAAGCGACGAGATGGCAATTGGCAAATAAAGTACCAACGTTAATTTTTTATATAAACATCTCTTAGAATAATATTTAACACAATATTTTGTTCACACCGGATATTTTATTACATTATATTATCGGCATGTTTTATTTTTATTACATATTTTCATGTTAAAAGTAACTAATTTGCCATCATTACCTTTCATCGCCTAAGACCGCAAGAAAAATCGCTCGATAAGATAAAAAATCTAAAAAAATATTGCCTATAAACTTTATGAAAATATTTCTTAAATGCATGTGAATTACTTGCAATCGTTAATTAGATCAGCACAACATTATGTTAGACTTCTAAATTAGAACTGGTGCTGCAACATCATGCAAGACAGTGAATATGTGCATCGGCAGCTGAAACGCGTCCAGACTAAGAAGACACAAAACTACAGAATTGGTCTTTAATATAATCACGCACATCCAAGTTGATAAAAAAAAGGTGTTAGAAAGAAATTTATTAAATGCCATTAGTAAATAACGTTATCGAAAAAAACTCTAGAGTAATAAACAACCTTTTAAAATATGCACCTGTTTGAGATTCAAAATAATACTCAATTACGTTCTCTCCAAGATGTTTAACATAGGTTAGGAGACTTTCTGTTGATTTTAGCTTATGAAAATCGTATTTATCTTCGTTAAATAGATTAAATCATTTAAGATACTTTAAACAGTATTCCAATTTATCGATTGATTGTGGGATTGTGGGATACGTTTTGTAGAAGCATGATGAATAAAATGTCGCGTTTTCTTACTATACCTTGAAAATAACGAGTGGCGCTATTTTTTTTGAAAAACAAACAATTGAATATGAAGTTTTGCTAAAAAGTTGATCTTTTAGATAATTGTGGTGTATCGCGTCTAGTCATGGTTGTATAGTTAGATTAGTGAAGCTTGTTTCTACAACCGAACAAAAACATTTTTATCGTTCAAACAGTTGTTTCATTAATTATTTGTTTGCTTTTATAGTAATTCGAGCAATTACAAAGATTATAGTATTAAGACGTTGGAGTTTTTTTGCCAGTGGTAGTACTCAAGAAGTTTGGAAACACCTCATTTTCATGTCGATCGAAATAAAGTTTGTCACTTAATCGAAAAAGGAATGTAAGCATCTATGCTAGCAACAACTACGTGAGATCGGCCATCGGAGTTAAAATAAACGATTAAACAAACAAAAATTTGAAAATATACCTGGAGGTTTTCGAATTTAGCAAGTTAGTATTACTAAGATTTACATCTCAAATTTAGTGATGGGTAATTCGTTTTAGTCCATCGAAGGGATGAGTTAGCTAGTTCATGTCCAGCCTCAGGGTCTTGCTCATCTATGGCATTTGGATGTTTAGGCTAGCTGATATTTCGGATGTAAAACCGATAAATATAGACTTCTTTTTTATTAATATAAAGATACTAATATTGGATATGCTTAGGAATGATTGTCGTCTCTGCATTACTATGCTTGTCAAATCTCAGGGTGGCATTATAAAAAAGTATACAAGAATTTGGTTGTCCAGGAATTGAATCACCACTAGTGTTGTTGCTATGGGTAATTTGTCGTAAATTGAGCTACTTTTTGGCGACCAATTTTAGTTAGGTGACTAATTGACATTCCAGTTTTCAACCAACCCTACCTTTTAGCCTAAAATAAAATATGATTTATCAAATGACCAAACAGATTACAATTTTGTCGAAACGAGTAATGAAGTTTTGGCTTCTTTTATGGTTCTGTTCGAACAGAATGCTGGAACAAACGAATTAATTAACTGAACATTCACATTTTATTTATAATGTTCATTTCAAGTAATTTAAGGTTTTTTAAAAAGCATCTGGTGTTATTGTATAAAGAAATACTGAAAATCCTTTTCCGCCCTGGTATTACAGTGGGAACAGTATCATCAGCCGGCTAGTGGAATGCTACAATTAAGAATAGGAAAGAGTAATTACAAAATATAATTGTATTATCTTACTTAAAATAGTTTAGATAACTAATAATAGATAACATCTACTTAATGTGTTTTCAAAAACTTGAAGACCAACATTAAAATGGACATCAGTATAACTTACAAATTTTTTTGTAGATGAGATCATTACACTACCACTTTTCTAAACCTATATATATTTACGTATATATATATATATATATATATATATATATATATATATATATATATAAACATATATATATATATATATATATATATATATATATATATATATATATGTATATATATATATATATATATATATATATATAATATATATATATATATATATATATATATATATATATATATATATATATATATATATATATAAAAAAATATATATATATATATATATATATATATATATATATATATATATATATATATATACATGACATATACATACTGAAGAGACTAAAAGCATCACTATCACCAAAGATCCCATAAGGTGCTCGTAGAACAGCTAAGTCAGTTCAAATACCTTGGTGTGGACCTATCAAGCTATCACTATCCAGTTAGAGACCTTAGAGAATTAATTAATAAAGCAGCAGTTATCTCAGGCTGCTCAGGTTGTATGGTCCAATCAATACATGCAAACAGACAGCAAGGTTAAAATATACAAGACTTGCATCAGACCCATACTTACTAACGGTATAAAATCACGAAAAGACACCAATAAAGTAAAAAGTATGCTACGTACCGCCGAAATGAAAACCCTAAGAGCGATAATTGGTAAAACAAGGAGGGATAGGTTACGAAATACGAAAACAGTAGCATAACCACGTAAAAAGAATGGAGGAGCACAGACTACCAAGTTCGCTCTGGAAGGAAAACCAGTAAGCAACCAAAAAGATTGGGAGATAGTTGGCAATCTACCTCTCAAGAAAACCCACAACCTCAGAATTAACAGATTATCAGATCTATAAAAAGTATAAGAAGAAGAAGAAGGAGAAAAAAAGGACATCACTATCGAGTTAAAGACCTTAGAGAATTAATTAATAATGAATAATTAATATATATATATATATATATATATATATATATATATATATATATATATATATATATATATAGATTTAGAAAAGTGGTAGTATAATGATCTCATCTACCAAAAACTTAGTGTAAGTTATATCGATGTCCATTTTAATATTTTTGAAAACACATTAAGTAGATGTTATCTATTATTAATTTCCTAAACTATTCTAAGTAAGATAATACAGTCCTTCTTCAGCCCGTCAACGTCCACTCCTGAATGTAGGCCTCATCCATCCCTTTCCATGCTCTGCCGTCCTGGGCGAGTTGCATACCCGATGCACCCGCATGCAGCCATCAAAGCTGGGGACGTCCTGCGCTCCGTGCAACACAGAAGCCGCTTTGTATATTTGTCGTTAGGACCTCTAGCTATGTGTCCCGCACAATTATATTTTGCAATTACTCTTTTCTATTCTCAGTTGTAGCCTACTACTACCTGGCTGATAAAACTTTTCGCACTGTAATACCACGGCGGAACAGAGTTTTTAGTATTCCTTTATTCAATATCACCAAATAACACGTAGGCTGAAAAGTTTTTGGTCTAGCTACTTAAAACACATTTTTTTTTTGCAAAATTCGACTTTATTCATCAATATAGTCTCCTTCAAGAGCAATACAATCAGTCCAACGATTTCCTAACATTTCTTGTAGAAGGATTTAAAATAGACCTCAGTTTTGGCGATAACTTCTTCATTGGAGCCAAATCTCTTTCCCACGCAGCATTTTTTGAGGTCTGCGCATAGATGACAGTCGCTGGAGGCCAAATCTGGAGAATATAGTGGATGAGGAGGCAATTGGAACTTCAATTCATGCAATTTTGCCATCGGTAACGATTGACTTGTGATATGGTGCATTATCTTGATGAAAGAGCACTTTTTTTGTTCTTTGGGGCCGTTTTTTTTTTCGATTTCTGCCTTCAAACATATCAATAACTTTATATAATAATCTCTCTCCGTGCAACAACCTGATTTATACTAAATATATCAACCAAAATTTATTTTTAACAAAACAAAAGTTAAATTCCTAAATCTCGTCTTGCAAAGAGTATCTTGAGCGTATAATGATAATATAAATTGAAATGAATGATACATATTCTAAAATAGATAGATGATTGTGGGATGGTTGAATTGTTGAATTTTTGAATTATTGAATTGAATGGTTGGTGACCACAAATTTTGCCACAAGACTAAAACTATATAATTCTAAATATTAAAGCTGCAGTGTTAAAAAAAGTATCGTTTTTACCACTAAATATAATGGTGATGAAAATTAACTCTGCAAAGACACCAAACCACGGGTAATCTGATACTAAATTTTCTCTTGTGGTTCGTAACTTTACGAATACTCAAACGATAAATTTTTACAGTATAACTTATCTGGAATTATTCCCGTCTGTCCCTAAGTGGTGAAGTACAAGTGGTGAAGACCCCAAAGACAATGGCTGGGAAAAGGCTATGTCTTGCTCAATAGACGGTGGCTCTAACCTGACTCCAACAGGTGGTGAGTTTTTCTGTAGAGACCGAAATGCTCGGTTAGCATGTAGATTGTACGAAACGAAAGTTTTCTGGTAATAAGTCAAAAATTACTTTCAGACCACACAGGTAACCAGACGGAAAAACCAAAATAGAGAAAACGTAAGATAAAAAACTTGAATATTTACGATGCTATTTACAATGCTCTCCTGCAACTCCGGGAAGTTTATTTCCGCTTCCTGGAGACAAAACATGTGCACCTTTTAAAAATAATAACAAAAAAATGATTGCCTGCGTCGAAAAAAAGAAAAATAACTCGAGGGTTATATCTTATTCATCTGGTGTTTCAAGATAAAAAGAGAGCAGACGAATCTACTTCCGTCGGTCCATCAAAATCAAATCAGTTTAACAAAGTGGGTGCGGAGATCCCTAGGTAACCAGTGATGTTTTTAAGACATGTACGCACCCGACTTTTATTTCAGATGTAAAATTACCGTTGTCTAATAAAATAGAATATATCTGTTCATTTTATCTAAGAGATTGAAGTGTTTCTAATTATTCCCTCTGAAAGTGAACCATGAAGAATATCATGTAATAGTCCCTTATATTTTAATGATAATAATTATAAGATTTTTAGTAAAAAAGAGAGGTTATGTTATGTGCCAATGTAAATAACAGCAATGAAATGAAAAGTGAATGTATACATATATATATATATATATATATATATATATATATATATATATATATATATATATATATATATATATATATATTATCATATATATATATATATATATATATATATATATATATATATATATATATATATATAAAATACATTAAAATTCTGGGTTAAAATCCGTTCGTCTAACAAAGAATTTGCACGACGTTTCGCCAAAATCTCATTTGGCATTTTCAAGTGCTCTTGCTGCTGCTGCTACTACCATCCGTGAAAACCTCTATTGTAACATATATATATATATATATATATATATATATATATATATATATATATATATATATATATATATATATATATGTGTGTGTAGGTCAGATATGAAAACTAAGTATGATTATGCTTAATATGGTGATAATACACATACGACGTGCCACAAAAACTCTAAATTCAATCTAATATATATCTCAGAGAAGACATTTTTGGAAAAAATGTTTATCGTGAAAATTATAGAGTTCAGAACAAATAATCATGATGTTGATATAGTGATCACATTTCAAGGTCATTTGACAGTCATTTGACAGTCATTTAATAGTTATCGAACACTTACAACAGTACTTTTCAGGATATTTAGCGAGCACTTACATCGTTTCTTGAACAGTCCTTTTTAGGTTAGTTAAAGAGCATTTTTTTCAGGTGGATAGTTGCTGGCTCAACAGTACTTTTCAGGATATTTAGCGAGCACTTACATCGTTTCTTGAACAATCCTTTTTAGGTTAGTTAAAGAGCATTTTTTTCAGGTGGATAGTTGCTAGCTCAATAGTACTTTTCAGGATATTTAGCGAGCACTTACATCATTTCTTCAACAGTCCTTTTTAGGATAGTTGAAGAGAATTTTTTTCAGTTAGATAGTTGCTGGCGCAACACTCCTTTTCAGCATAGTTAGTGAATACTTATATCGTTACTTCACAGGCGGCTATTATTCTATTATTCCGTTCTGCAATTTTGTCCTTGCATCGCTTACGTTTGATTCATAAAAGGGTTATAGAACGTTGTACTTTATTATTAAGTCTGATAGAATTCGTAAAGATAGGTGCATTAATCCTTATAAGGAAGATGGAGTTCCTAATCACAAGTCTTCGAAAAATATCTAATGCACCTTTGCAAGAGAAACCTAATTCACCAAAAACTGCTATGGTATGTAATGATTGTAGATTGAAACGTTCCTTAACACGATCTTATTGTGTTATGTCTATAGACGAGTTCTGGAAATGATGTAACTGCTCGCTAACTATCAAATGACCTTGAAATGTGATCAGTATATTCATGCCCATGGTCACGAATAGGCTATTTAATCTGAACTCTATAATTTTCACGATGAACATTTTTTCGAAAAAAAAAAATGTCTTCTTCGAGATATATTAGACCGAATTTAGAGTTTTTGTGGCACTTCGTATGTGTTTGACCGCCATATTGAGCATGGTCATACTTATTTTTCGTATCTGACTTAGTGATTTGTAATAAACATTTCGAAAAGAAGATAAATAATCACGTGTATTCTAATTAATTGAGAGTTCTTATTGCGACCCAACAAAGAATTAATTTTTAGTAGTTTTTACACGGTTCTAGTCGCCATATTGGTTTCTATTGTATCACGAATACACTTCTTATCTACAATTAGATTTTTAAAACTTAACAGGCTCATTAACTCTCATATTTATATGAAATGAAACAGGTTTAGTGATTATAAACAAGTATTTCGGGTCTTGTATCTTGTTACCTCTGCAGACTGACGGCCATTTACAGGTACGCCATCTTGATTTTTCAAAATGGCCACAACTTAATAAAAAACTACACATATAGTAAGAAAATAAACCTAAGAAGAATTTCCTAGGTTGCTTCAACAGTGGGGTTGGCCCTTTTGACAAATATATATATATATATATATATATATATATATATATATATTATATATATATATATATATATATATATAATATATATATATATATATATAATATATATATATATATATATATATATATATATATATATATATATATATATATATAAATGTATATATATATATATATATATATATATATATATATATATATATATATATATATATATATATATATATATATATATATTTATATATATTTTATATTTATATATATATATATATATATATATATATATATATATATATATATATATATATATATATATATATAGTGTACAAGTCTAAGATGCGGATTTCAGACAATAGATGGTGCACCAATGCAGTTTGTGATATAAAGATTTGACACTGTGCCATTTTGTTGTGTCATCAATAAGTGTCAGACGCGCACGAGTGATAAGTGTGTGTATAGTGTTGTGTTGTTGTGTTCAATATGTCAAAATTTATGCCGAACGAAGAGCATTCGAGGACAGCATTATTTTTTTGTTTTCATTTGAAGAAAAAACTGCTGTTGAATTATACCGATAACTTCGAGAAGCTTATGGTGAACATGCTCCATCGCAAGATACGTGCGAACGATGGTTTTCGGCGTTTCAAAAGTGGTGACTTCGATGTTGCAACAAGGAACATGGAAAACCGCCAAAAAAAACCAAGATGTAAAATTGCAAGCATTGTTGGACGAAGATGATTCGCAAACACAAAAACAACTCGCCGAGCAATTAGGTGTTAGTCAACAAGCTGTTTCCAGTCGGCTACGAGAGATGGGAAAGATTCAGAAGACCGGTAGATGGGTACCACATGAGTTGAACGACAGGCAAATGGAAAAGCGCAAAAACACGTGTGACATTTTGCTCGCTCGGTACAAAAGGAAGTCGTTTTTGCATCATATAGTTACAGGGTATGAAAAGTGGATTTATTTTGAGAATCCCAAGCGCAAAAAATCATGGGTAGACCCAGGCGCACCATCCACATCGACCGCAAGACCGAATCGCTTTGGCAGAAAGACGATGCCCTGTATTTGGTGGGACCAGAGGGGCGTGGTCTATTATGAGCCGTTAAAAAAACCTCGGGAAACGGTTAATACTAAACATTACCAACAACAATTGACCGATTTGAACTGTTCGCTGCTTGAAAAAAAAAAGGCCAGAATACCGAAAGAGGCAACACAAAGTCATTTTTTTTCATGACAATGCTCCATCACATACGGCAAAAACCAGTTCGCGACACGTTGGAAGCACTCAGCTGGGAAGTTCTACCCCATGCGGCTTACTCACCAGACTTGGCTCCTTCTGATTACCACTTGTTTGCATCGATGGGTCACGCACTTGCTGAGCAGCGCTTTGGTTCGTACGAAGATGTGAAAAAATGGCTCGATGAATAGTTCGCAGCAAAAGGGGAAGATTTTTACTGGCGTGATGTTCACAAATTGCCCGAAAGATGGGAAAAATGTATAACAAGCGATGGAGCATACTTTGAATAAAGCACTTTTTATCATTCTTCCAAATTTAACATGTTTTTTTTGAAAAAAAATCCGCATTTCATACTTGTACACTTGGTATATATATATAAATCTCCCCGATATTTCTAATTCTAATTGCATGCTACACTACTTTATTTGCTTCTTGGAAAACATGGAAAAGGTTGTAAAAAAGCTGCCATTTGATTTTACTCCATTAATTTAATGAAGATCATATAACCTCTAAGAAGAGATCCCACTTTAAGCAGTCACAGAATAATCCTCTATTAATGATGACTAATTAGATTTGTAATGTTTTTTAGTCTCTTAAATACCTGTTTGTTTATTTTATATGCGTGACAATATTTATATATTGTTTTGTTTCCCAAATATAGCTCAGAAAAACTAACAATATAACTAACATTGGCTTTACTAGGAGATCAACTCTCTGCATGGAATATTAATTTCTTTGAAAATTCGATTTAAAACTTTATGAATGTAAACTCGAATAATAGTACTGTATTAAACATAATATTTTCTTGAATGCAATTCATTGCTTCAATAAGTTCTTGCAATCTTAAATTGAATAAACTTTATAAATAATATTATATAATAATAATATATATATTGGAAAAAATCAAACCTGAGAAACTGGAAGTAGGCATAACTAGTCTTAGAAGTACTAGAAATGGTAACCTAATTGTAAAATGCCCAACAAAAAATGAAATTGAGAGTCTAAAGAAGGTTATGGATACGCAATTGAAAAATAAACTGGAAGCAATTGTACCAGAAAGAAGGCTGCCCAGAGCGAAAGTTGTTGGGTATACGGGGAAACAATGATATTAAGTATATTGAAACAAGTATTAAACAACAAAATAGATGGCTTCAAATCGATGATAAAATTGTTGTTTCTTTTGTAAACCAGAACAAAAAGAATAAGTCTTTTACAATCTACTTGGAATGTTCCCCATCGGTTTTCATGAGGTTAATGGATGTTAAGAAAATTTACATTGGATGGAATCGGTGTAGAGTGTTTGAGGATATTACTGTTACAAGATGCTTCAAGTGTCAAGAATTTCATCATAGGAGCAACCAGTGTACAAATAAAAACTATCTGCGGAAACTGTGGAGAAGGACATGAAACAAATTCCTGTACGAATAATCAAAAAAAAAAATGCATCAACTGTTACCTCGCGAACAAAAAGCTCCAAACTAATTACAATATACAGCATTGTACCTCAGCTCAAGACTGTCCTTCACTGATTTACCAATTGGGAGTTATAAGAAACAAAATTGACTATGGAGATCCAATTACTTCGCCTTCACGCCTATAGAAGACATCTTAGACGTTCTTAGAGTTTAATCTCAATAATTAGTCAAATGGAACTGGAAGAGGAATGGAGAGATATTGAAGCAGTGGAGGAGGAATTACCTGATTTACAATCTCTAAATGATAAATTGTCTAAATATAATTTTGTTATCATTCATGTTAATGTGAGAAGCCTAAATATGAATTTTGAATCTCTGGAAATTTATATTGAAAGACTAGAGGTCAAACCTGATATTATTGTGTGCACTGAAACGTGGAATTTAGATTGTGTGCAATATTATAAGTTAAGTAATTATAATGTTTATTATAATAGTAGCGTAAATAATAGAGCGGATGGAGTTGTTTTGTATATAAGAGATCAGTTGGTGGAGAATACAGAAATAGAAAGTTTTGGTAAGGTAAAAATTTTGAGTACAAATATCCGACTTGCACAAAGTGTTGTATTTAAGGTTTCTGCTGTGTACAGGTGTCATGACATTGAGAAGGGTGCATTTATTGAACAATTTAGGTCGTTTATTGAATCTAATAAGAAGGTAAATAATCATTGCATTATTGGGGACTTCAACATTGATATTCTAAAAATGGATTATATAAATCAAGATTTTCTAAGTCAACTATTACAATTTGAATAGGTACCTTTCTTCAATGGCGTTACTAGGCCATCACAAGATAACATTGAAATGGGGTCTTGCATTGATAACATGTTTGTTAAAACTAAAATGCTAAATACTAAATCTTATAAAATTATGGAAGTTTTTACTGATCATTACCCGTTAGTGTTGGAAATTAATATTAATGCTTGTTGCCCTCAAGTAGATGGCTGGACTTCGGAGATCAACTATAAAAAATTGACCTCTGAGGTAAATAAACTGCAATGGAATGACATTCTGCAAATAAAGGATCCTAATCTAGCCACAAATTATTTCATTGAAATGTTACAAACAGCCCAAAATAAAGCTACCCACAAAAAGAAAAAAAATGGTAATAAATATGCGCCAAGGAAAAAATGGATAACCCGAGGTATCATGATATCTTGTTCAACCAAAGAAACATTGTATAAGTTATGGAAAAAAAAACCCAACACAGGAAAGCTTTAAGACTGATTACAAAAATTACGTTAAAGTATTGAATAAAGTAATTAAACGAGCAAAACTTAACTATGAATCGGCTATGGTTCAAAATGTTTGTAGTAACAATAAATTACTATGGAAATATATACAACGAAAAATTAGACCCAATGTAAAAACAAACCCAAATGAAATATCGTTTATTATGGATAATGATGTAAAGGTTGAAACCCAAAAGAAATAGCAAATCTTTTCAATTCTTATTTCTGTAATGTGGGCAGCAATTTGACTAAAAATATTGGAAAACCGCAGGGAGCGTCACTTAACTTACCAAAAATGAATAGAAACTCAATTTATATCAAATTAACAGACCCTCATGAAATCCGAGCAATTATAAATCAGTTAAAAGAAAAATGTGGAGGAGTCGATGGAATACATGTAAAAATTATTAAGAGTATTGCTGATAAATTATTGAACCTTTAAGTCATATTTTTAATTTAAGCATTAATACATCTGTTTGGCCAAACGCATTAAAAACTGCAGAGGTAGTACCCATTTATAAAGCTGGTGTAAAACATGATCCAATAAACTATAGACCTATCTCTTTAATATCTAATATAGCTAAAATTTTCGAAAAAAAATCATACACTCTCGGTTATACAACTTTATTAAGAAAAACAAAAATTAATATCAGAACACCAATATGGTTTTGTCAAGGGTAAAGGAACTAAAGATGCTTTAAATTTCTTGAGTAATACAATTTATAATAATTTAGACCTAAATATTCCAATAATTGTAACATTTTTGGACTTAGCTAAAACTTTTGACACAGTGAACCATGGAATTCTTTTAAAAAAAAACTATATCATTACGGTATTAGAGGTATGGCTTATGACTTAATTAGAAGTTATTTAAATAATAGGATACAGACTGTCAAAATAGCAAGTACTGTCAGTGCCCCTAAACAAATTACATGTGGAGTCCCACAAGGAACAATCCCTGGACCTCTATTATTTATTTTATACATAAATGACATACTTGAAAATTTGGAAAAGCCGTCTGTGATGTCATATGCGGATGATACAGCCATTATAAGCACTGAAGAAACTTGGGATAAAACCCAAAATAAAATGAATGATCTTTTAAAAACAGTAAGCACATGGTTAGCATTAAATCAGTTATCTTTGAATATTTCAAAAACAGTCTTCATGACTTTTGGTGTGTATCGTGATAGCATTCCGAGTGATGTAACTATTAATATTAATCACAGTAGAGTAAAAAGGGTTGAATTCTGTAAATATTTGGGCATTGTGTTTGATTGCCATGTGAGATGGGATAAGCATGTTGAGAATGTAGTGAAAAGAACGAAATATCTGCTATTTGTATTTGCTAAATTATCAAGAACTATGTCGACGGGGACTCTATTAACGATTTATTATGCTCTTTTCCATAGCATTTGCTCTTATGGAGTGATTGCGTGGGGTGGAGCATATGATAATGTTGGGATTCGGTTGCAGAATTTGCAAAATAGGATCTTAAGGATAATCTTGAAAAAACAAACTAATTATTCTGTCCCATTGAATATATCACAGATGTTTACATTAGAGTCATTGTTGCTTTATTATGCAGATATGCGAAAGGAACACGCAGAATCTCATAGTAAGACTAGAAACAAAAACCTTTTATTGCCAAAGATAAATAAAAGAATAAAATTTAAGAGCAGTAAGATTACTGCTATGAAGGTGTTTAACAAACTGCCCGGAGAACTGAAAAATTTAGAATTAAGAGGTAAGACTCTGAAAAAAAAAGTTTAAAGGTTGGATTGGATCATCGGATATAAGTGTGGCCACAATATAATTAATGGAAAGTACGTTTTTTTTTTTTGTTGTTTCTGCTTTTTGTTTTCTGAATTTTTCTGTATCTATCTGTTGAGCAACCAATAAATTTTCATTTTATATTTTTTTAAATTTAAGTTTGTGTATTTTTAGTATAGTTTATTATAATTGTGTATAGTTCTTAGGGATTTTTGTCCACCAGTCCTATTGTGCAGATAACTTGTGTTATCTTTATAGGTATTGCATATTTTGTATTGAATTGTAATAAGTCTGGTTCAAATAAATAAAATAAATAAAATAAAAAAAAATAATGTTTATTCTTATATATTATATATAATATACAATATTCGTTAAAAGTATATGACAAACACGTAATGGAAGCGGCGAAGGTTAGCCTCATAATAAACGTTCAAAAGACAAAAGATTCTAACTAACAACATAAAATAATTACAAATAAATGGGAACTGCATCGAGATAATAGAGGAATTTATTTACCTGGGGAGTATTACTGATAAATTAGGAGGATTGGACCGAGATGTGAACAGTAAAATCCTGAAAGCCCGGTGAGCCTTTGGAAAACTCAACTCCATTTGAAGCTCAAACCAATCTAACTAAAAAATCACACTGAAAATCTTTAATAGCAACGTGTGTCCATTTAAATTAAAATTTAATATTCATTATGTTTTACAAAGTCTCTACCTTGACATCCAAAAACGAACTGAGATCAGCATGCAAACACTTGTTGAGGACGGACAAGCTTCTGTTTCCACTTATTGATCTACAAAATTTGTCAAAATAAAACAGAGGGGTGAGGGGTGATTCATCAAGCATCTCTCGTGTATATATATATATATATATATATATATATATATATATATATATATATATATATATATATATATTATATATATTTATATATATATATATATATATATAGAGTAGGTATTAAAACACTTAAAAAAATTATATAGGAAAAAATTCAATTAAAATTTTATTATCTCTAATCTTCACAGAATGTTTAACATTGTAGTGGTGGCCTATCCTAATACTCTTCATCAGCGAAAACGTCTTTTGAGGTGTTCGAATTGTGATATTTCCTTCATTGTATTGTATATACGTTGAGGTAGAGAACTATATATCCTAATTGGCATAGTTTCAAAACAGTTTTATATGCTACTCAAGCGACATTGAGGAGGGTTTAAATTATTTTTTGGTCTAGTATTATATGGATGTACTATTCTCCAACAGTGAAATTTTTGATATCACTTGCTACATGAATTGAACATTTTAATAATGAAGAGTTGCCCCAGCATAATACTACATATCATAGCATAGTTTTGAGTATACAAGGCCATAATATGAGGCCATAAAGGCGACCCGACTGACCACTGGCCTCAGATGACGAATTTGAAATGATAAGGAGCTTACCGCAAAGATATTTCACGTGACTGCTCCAACATAATTTATAATGTAAATATATAACTAGAAATTTTATGTCATTAATTTGTTATATATTTCTGCTTCCCGGGGTCCTCAGAAGATAACTTTTATTAATTGTTTTTTAGTGATTTTGAAAGATTTAAGGAAAGATTATTTTCACTCCACCTGTTTTAAATTTTTTTAATGTGTCGTTGCAGGCGTACAAAATTTCATCATTTTTCTGCTTTCACAATAAAGTGAAGAAAGATCGCTATTATAGATGAGAAAAACTGTGAGAGACAGCAAGCTTCCTTGTGAGATGCCTATTGTATTTTCTAACGGCTCAGATTCTATTCTACTTTAACATTGACTATTTGTTTATATCCTTTTAAAAACGATTTTAGCCATTTAATATTTTTAATTTTTTTTTGTAGAATGTGGTCTTTGTATTTTTTGATTTGATAAAACCGTATTCGCACATCGCTCAATAAAAATGCTCTCAAAAAGTTTGCCTAGTTGATTTTGCATTGCAATTGACTTGTCGTTAACCATATTATATATTTCTCATTTCTTTTTGAAAATTGGTGTAATTTTAGAGATGTTACCTGTTGTTAATGATGAATTTATAAGATGCTATAGTAATACTTCGATATATTTGAGGTATGTTTTTAAATGGCTACGAAAAATTTGTTAATTTTCTAGATATCTCTATCTGTTCTTAACGCGGGTTTGATAAGTTTATTTAAAATTCGTTATAATGCACTACTCTTAGTTGGATCTGAGTTTATATAGTTGTCAAAATAGGTTTTTATTGCATTTTATAAATTGATTGTAAACCTTTTCTTATGAGATAAAATGAAAATAAAAATTACACATTTTCTATATTTATCTTCTATATATAAGTTTCTTATGTTTCTTGACATTGTTTTAATGTCCTCGGTAACCCAGTCTTTTCTATTTTGTCTGTTGTTACCCTTAACACTTATAAGGTAAACATACATCAAGAAAATATTTTGGAGTTTCCTAGAATTTATTAAAACATTCATCTAGGTCCCCGTTATACGTTGTTTAGTAAAAATATTTGAAGTTGTCTGTAACAGAAACTAACATAAAATATTTTTGAAATTATTTTGTCATTTCTTTTTAGAGTCTTAAGATTGAAAAGTCAGGAAATAATCAAACTTAACTGCGTCACCTTTTGGAAAAAATTTTCTTTTAATCTAAGTAACTAGATTAGTCACCGATTATCTGACGAAGGTACTCTGTATCTACAATCATTGTCATAAACATACAAAATATATTTGAAATTTAGAACTAACATAAGTGGTTATTTCAGTTCTTTTGAATTTCCACCAAGTAACGGCTACTTCAATCGAACATGTTTATATCTACCTTGTCTACCTTTGTATTTTTCCTCTGAAATTACTACATACATCTTAGAGAATAGTCGGAAAATTTGACTAGGACAGTCTATAAGTGGATAAAATGACGATATAGGGCTTTCTGAAATAAAAAGGAAGAATTTAATTATGAAATCTAAACAATATGGGGAATATTGTTGTTAGCCCCAACACTATTAACATTGTTTAAAAAATTAATCACCTTTAGAAGATATTGAAAATTATAAAAGAAAGAGCCTACCATTAATTTCTAGTATAATACATGAATTATGCAGAAATGACATTCTTAAAATCCGTTAAAAATATTTTTCTGTTAAAAGAAAATAAATAAAAGGAACTTATTTCACAAGGCTACAAAATATATAGTAGAGACCAGACCACCAGTACCTATGG
>CM032446.1:118261149-118316149 GCA_019049505.1 Pachyrhynchus sulphureomaculatus | reverse complement strand
TCTTACTATTTCTTTCCAAATTAGCCATTTACTCTTAATGTTGTTGGTGGTTGGTGTTTTGGTTGCTTAAGAGATCGACGTTATCACATATACAAAGAGTTATCACACTGTCGGTGCATACCCTAGTAATTTAACAACCACGAGCTATTACAATCGGGTGGAGAAAAGTCGCTCACTGTGAGCTCTCTTCAGTTACTGTAGCCCTAAATGTCGGACTATTTAATTCAGCAAAGCCATGTCCTTGTCTTGCGTATCGCTCCATCCTCTCTCCTCAACAGCACTGCCTGTTGATTCGAAGGATGCATTGAGATGCATTAAGAGTCTTTAATTTTATTTGTGATTCTATGCACCTCCCTCTCTGTACACTTACCCGACTTGTAGAGCGTATTGTTTCAGACGCAGCAGGTATGCCTCCAAGACCCCTACCGATATGCGTTTGTTCATCATATATATATATATATATATATATATATATATATATATATATATATATTATATATATATATATATATATATATATATATATATATATATATATATATATATATATATATATATATGATGAACAAACACATATCGGTAGGGGTCTTGGAGGCATACATATATATATATATATATATATATATATATATATATATATATATATATATATATATATATATATATATATGTATATATATATATATATATATATATATATATATATATATATGTATATATATATATATATATATATATATATATATATATATATATATATATATATATATATATATGATTCCTTGCTTTTTTTTATTTCTTAGGATTTTGGTTCTACTTATTAAAACAACTTATTTTATTTTATTTAGTCTTTACTGACGTTTCACCCATTTTTTTGTGGGCATTCTCAAAGTATCTAAAAATTTTTTAAAAAGTTTCAGGACATATTTTACAATTTAAAATTAAAATTTTGATACAATTCACGTCACGCTATAAAAACAGTTTACACAGTTTTTTTATATATAACTAATTTAGAAATGTGTACGCTAATTATACTATTTTAAAATTAATACAAAAAATATTTACTGAAATATTTGATTTAGTATATGGTACGTACCTATAAACTCAGCATTTTTCACAAACAGGTCGTTATTGATCGAAATATTGGATGTTTAGTAGTTTGTAAAGGTGAAATTAAAATAAACCGTGCCTTTGGTTTAAAAAAATAGATGGTTTTTATGTTGTTTTTTTTTTATTTCATGTGGATTATATATTGATAAACATGGCTAAGGCAGGCTATATCAGTTCTATCATTTCCAACATCAGGATCTCGTCTTATTTCGATCATCTCCTTGATTTTTAGTTTTTGGTAATTAGAGTCTCTATTCAAAATCTTTGTCCCTTTATAACTGAATTCATGTTTAGTGTCTTTGGTGTGTTTGTTCAGTGCTGTGGATATGTTTTGCGTAAATTTGTGTCCGTTTAGTCGATTTTGTAGTAATTGGCTCGTCACACACACATATATATATATATATATATATATATATATATATATATATATATATATATATATATATATATATATATATATATATATATATATATGTATGTATATATATATATATATATATATATATATATATATATATATATATATACATATATATATATATATATATATATATATATATATATATATATATGTATATATATATATATATATATATATATATATATGTATATATATATATATATATATATATATATATATATATATATATATATATATATACATATACATACATATAGTAATTGGCTCGTCATATATATATATATATATATATATATATATATATATATATATATATATATATATATATGTATATATACCATATATATAACACATGGGCTGAAAAGTCCCGGCCTAAGGGCGCTAGTTTTATTGCAGTCACCTTTTTTTTTCAGTTTAATACTAACCTTCAAAAGACAGCTGTTAAAATTTCATGATATTCTATTCATTAGTTTGTGAGTTATTGTGCTAAGAGTGACGCTACTTTTGTTATTTTCAAAACAATGGATCAAAAACAATTTCGTGTTTTAATTTTACACTGCTTCTTGATGGGAAAAAATACCGTTCAAGCGAAGCAATGGCTTGAAAAGTGTTATGAGGACTCCGCTCCATCAGAAACAACAATAAAACGTTGGTTTGCTGACTTCAAACGTGGTCGTAGAGACACCGATGATGCAGAACGCAGTGGACGTCCAAATGAGGCGGTAACACCAGAAAACATCAAAAAAAAATCCATAAAATCGTTTTGAATGATCGAAAAGTGAAGTTGCGTGAGTTAGCTGACATCGTAAAGATATCAAAAGAACGTGTTGGCTTTATATTGCATGAGCATTTGACTATGAGAAAGCTCTGTTCAAAGTGGGTGCCGCGTTTGCTCACTGTTGATCAAAAACAAGAACGTGTTGATGATTCTGAGCAGTGTTTGGCCATGTTTAAACGTAACAAACCGGAATTTTTGCGTCGATATGTGACAATGGATGAAACATGGATCCATCACTTCACTCCGGAATCAAAACGATCGTCATCTGAGTGGACAGCAACTGGTGAACCTCGTCCAAAGCGCCCGAAAGCACAACAATCGGCTGGAAAGGTTATGGCCTCGGTATTTTGGGATGTGCGTGGTGTAATATTCATCGACTATCTTGAGAAAGGAAATACCATCAACAGTGAATATTATATAGCGTTATTGGAGCGTTTGAAGGCCGAAATTGCAAAGAAACGACCGCATATGGCAAAGAAAAAAATTTTGTTTCATCAAGACAACGCACCGTGTCACAAGTCAATCAAAAACAATGGCAAAACTACATGAATTGAACTTCGAATTGCTCCCACATCCACCGTATTCGCCAGATTTGGCTCCCAGCGACTACTGGCTGTTCGCAGACCTGAAAAAAATGCTCGCCGGTAAGAAATTTCGCACGAATGAAGAGGTTATCGCTGAAACTGAGGCCTATTTTGAGGCAAAAGATAAATCGTTCTACAAAAGTGGTATTGAAATGTTAGAGCGGCGCTGGAATGATTGCGTTGCTCTTGATGGAGATTACGTTGATGAATAAAGCTAATTTTGAACCAAAAAAAACCGTGTTTTCTTTGTTAGGCCCGGGACTTTTCAGCCCATGTGTTATATGTTATACGTCCTCCAAGAATCTATAAATTATGTTATTTTTTCATTGCGGTTCATTTTAACAGAAGTAGTATGTAGAGGCAAATATGTCTGAAACTCTTCTTCGGCTCAACTTTTGTTGTAATTAACTTCTATCCATGAAGTACGTATCGTATAAAATGTCGATTTGTAGTGTCAGGGTTAAGTTATTTTTTAGTGTAAGAAAGTCAAATTTAGTTCTTATTTTTTAACGTCGTGTTTAAAGGGAACTCTCGATAAATCATTTTACCAATTTCCGGCAAATGTAAGAATTTAACCCCTTTTACACAGTTTAATAATAATAATTACTCGAAAATCATAATAATTGTTAGATTTTAAAAATCAAGGTATATGTATACTCTCTATAATTATGTTACTTGCAACATTGTTCACAAACACCGAACATACTTAATTCAGTAGGGTGCAGACAAAGTAGTTAAGTCTAAATTAAAAAGGGTTTTCTAAAGTCATTTTGTGTAGTAGGCATTGCATCAAATAGAAGAAGCATTTGATATGTGTCATTAAACAACAGTAATAAAGATAAGTTAGACAGATTCAGATCCGCTCAAGGAAAGTACTAAGTAGAAATAGAGATCATTCTGATATTATAACTGTAGTACAAGTGGTATTTTAATCATAGTATCGAAATATATAATGATAAGAAAAATTAAACTTTTTTTTTTTATTTTTAAGGCGTTTGTAGAAGGAAATATTTTTAAATAGTTCAAAAAAGGATGGTAGTATTACCAAGATAAGCTTGCACAGCATCTAAATTATTCCCTCCTCCAAAATTTACTTTTTGCAAATATACGGTAGAAGAATCAAGTATCGATTTGGAAAACATTAAATCGAATTCATTTTAAGACATGATAGCCGGATACAGTTGAACATGAGTAAAATAAAAATGGACAATAATACGACAGAGGTATCGGAACTGGACTCAAGTAATTTCGTTCAAACAGAAAAAAGCAGGTGACTTGCTATAAATAATAGATTATCTCCGACTTAAGCGAAAACAAGACAAACTTTTTTATTTTAAATAAAAAAACGAACAAATTAAATTCTTAAATTCTTCTACAGAAAATTCTAAGCAATTGCTAAATTTAAAAAACCCCACGCTAGTCTACCTCATTTCCCTCTTTATGTTCTGATAACTTTAGACATATACATCTGTCTCCACCCTGTCCTTCCTTGAATTATGCAACCTCCCTATTCCACTTATTCTTTGTCGAGTTTCAATAGTCTCTTTCCTTCTTTTTTCCTCCTATTCTGCTTCCTCTTTTCAAATTGATCTCGACTCACTCATTCCTACAGATTACAACATATTAAAGATAAATTAAACTAGCATTATAGTAGACTAAACATTTTTTAAATTAAGAAGTGATAGTTTAATTTATAATTCACTAGCTATGCCTGCGGCTCCGCTCGCGTGGATTTGATTATCGTCACTGCTTATTCCTTATATATATCCTAATGTAATAAAATATATCTTATAACCTGGCCAGAGAACATATGTATTTTGAAAAAAAAAACAGCTAAATCGGATAAGTGGTTCTTGAGTGCTAAGCGCACTTACGGATAGACATACAGAGAGATGTTGAATTTATATATGTTTTTGACAAATATTAAGTTAAGAATTAAAAAAAAAAAAACACGTAAATTGGATAAGTGGTTCTCGAGTAATAAGCGCCCTGAAGGACAGATAGACAGACAGACAAATAGACAGAGAGACATTGCATTTTATATATATTATAGAAGATTATAGATAACCTGGCAAAGCACAAATGTGTGAATTAAAAAAAGACACGTAAATCGGATAAGGGGTTCTCGAGTGATAAGCGCACTAACAGACAGACAGACAGAGGGACGTTGCATTTTATATATATTACAGATATTCTTTTCTACATGATATTGTTCCATATTTAATGGTTTAGACAGTGTATTGCAAGAGAACGCGCTAGCGGCAAACTTTTTTTCCGACTTGATTCACTATTATCATCACTGCTTATTCCTTATGTTACCTAACGTAATAAAATATAGCCTAGAACCTAGCTAGAAAACATATGCATGTTTTAAAGAAAAAGCACGTAAATCGGATAAATGGTTCTCCAGTGATAAGCGCACTAACGGACAGACATAGAGAGAGACGTTGCATTTTATGTATAGTATATTATAGATATTTTTATTTTCTCAATCGGGACCCCATGATAGCCATTATATGAACTTCAAATCCCCAGTAGACTTACTACAAGTTCAACTTCGATACCTCCTTTCTCCATTAGTTGATTTATTTTCTTTCTCTCTTGCTTGTCATCATAAAGTTATTATGTTCGATTTAAAAAAAATAATAATTGTGGTATTAATTATTTATTAATTAAGATTTCCTAATACTCTATTTCATTGAATGGGGTGCCTTTAACCTACCATATCTTAAAATGACTTACAGGTAAAAATCATGTAGCTTATTAGTTATTCATTAAAAGACAACCTGATTTAGGTCATGAGTTATTCCTCATTTGCAATTTTGATTTTGTTTCATATTTAATATATTTAAATGCTTTATAGCAATTGACAGCCGTTATTCTTATTATGGTTATTATGTAGGATCTGTTAAGAAAGGGTAAAATAATCATAGCAAGGTCTCGTTGCAAATTTTACCTGAATTTGAATGTACCATATCTCTTTTACTTGATAGGTATTTGGTCATCCATTTCATGTTCATATAAAATCTCCTTTGAATAATGAAACTTATTTAGCAATGTTAGGTGATTTACCTGATCTGACTATTTAAGGAGTTCGTGTATGTCCACTATTTTCCTCTTGGCACAAAAATAAATAAAGTTGTTGTTCAGATTAATGTTTGTTTTAGATATGAGTTCTGAGATAATGGGACAACAGATATTTTTTTTATTTTCAGTTGATTTTCTAAGATAACGTTAAACATTGAACGAATTATTTTTTTTTATAATTATGTATGTCTTATGATGAACCAATATAACCAAAATCCTTTCAACAGCTATTTTCAAATTTCATAATCTTTTGTTCTTGTTTTAAACTTAAAATTACAACATTGTTTTCCGCCATCTCAATCAACATCTTAATCAATTTACCACCCCGTGACCACCGTTATTACGACCAAAATAAAAAAGTTGTATTTATTTACAACTTAATTTTTATAAGCGTTATGATTTCTTAAACAAATTCCCCATACAATAAACAAACTATAGTCCCGCATGTTAAGACCAAAATTTCGTTTTTCAAAGTCATTTAAAAGTGTTATAATTTAGAAGGATTCTTTTGATTTAAGACAGAAATAAGAGTAGTCAATTTCTAAATCAAATAGTGATTTGTAAGCTGATTTCCTCAGAATTAGTTCCATGAAACCTAATTAATTTTGAGTAGTTAACTTCCTATATTCAACCATTTTAATACAGCAGCTGTTCAAAGTGTCGAGAAAAAGAAATTTTAATTTGTGAAATTTAAAGATAGCTGTTGATATTATTTTGACCACCTTATTTGATAGTAAATTTGAATTGTCGAAAAAGTAGTTACGACTTTGATCCCGTTGTTCAACGTTATCTTAAAATTTTTTAATAAAGTAAAGAAGGCTGATTTTTGAAGGCCATTTTCTGAGAAACTGTTTACATTTCACATAGGGAATGCTCCAGTTGTCTGAAATTCAAAGCATACGCACAGTGATTCATATAAAATAGAGTTGTTTCCAAGAGTATATAACCCTATCTTAACTAAAACAACTTTCAAACGAAATAAAATAATGACATAAAGACGCAAAAACTACCAGAATATACATATAATATATATATATATATATATATATATATATATATATATATATATATATATATATATATATATATATATATATAATCAATTTGACGAAGTATCAGGTATGCCCTATTTTAAGACCGGCTACTCAATTAAATAAACTTATGCTAAAATAAATTATCAATGATTTATTTAATACATAAAGTGATCTTCAGCAGCAGCAAATTCGAAATTTGATTATTTTTTCTCATAGAAAACCGGAAGTTAACATTTTAATTTAAATTTTGGTCAACTTCGACTATTTTAATTAATTATTTAAATACCTTAAAAAATTGCTTAAAATATATAGATAATTCTTGCTAAGGTTCAAAATGGGAGCTGCAGACGTTTAAGAGATAGAGAATTTAAAGTGCTATGGCGCTGAACTAAACTGCGCTCACCGCGCTTGCGTAGGTCGATCGCCTTGTGGGGTATTATTAATTAAAACGTTATAATTTCAATACTAGTCTTTTTTATGCATATATATATATATATATATAAAATGTATTTTTTTAAACACCCATAGATATGTTTTCAATGTTTAATAAAGGGAAAATACAAACCGCACTCTACATTTGCAATTCTATTTATTTTGTTATTTTTACAAGTTTGCTAATATTAAACTGCTGGTACTTGTTCGGTTTACTAAGGGACGTTCATTTGTTCTTATCGTACTAATAACGCCATCTCTTATTCCTTAAAAGTACCACTGACTACTAGAGTTACATACTAGAAACAGATAGGTAGATGAAACCGCAACGCCATTTTAAAACTTTCTCCGTTGTTCAGTTTCAGTTCTTCCTCAAACGTTTCTGTGAGTGAACGAATTTTTTTTATTGTTATGGCTCTATACGGCGATCGATGTTTTAATTCTTAGCTTGTCCTTGGAAGGCTAAAAATATAACAAAAATTTCAAACACGTTAGCATAAAAGTGGAAAGTTTCAGCTAGTTTTTATGTGTGTGCATTTGCAGAAAACGAGTTTTATATGAAATGCCGACATCAGCATATGAGGATCTTTTGCAGTTCAGCTAAACGTCAAGTGAAGGTTCGTAAACAATTCAAGATGAGCCATTTATTCCCGGAGAAGATAAGTACAGAAATAATGCAACACAGACGGACGACACTACATCCGAACATCAAGAAATTTTGAAGCAGCTTAAGGAAAAATGTAATGATCCATTCACATCTAGCGCAATGAAAACTATAATACTTACTATGGCACCTAAATCATGGAGTGAAAATCGACTTGCAAAAGAATTCCATACATTTCGACGATAAGCAAAAAAAGCAAAGCAGCTTGTTGAGAAATACAGAATTTTATCATCACCTAGTACACATGGCGACCGAAAACTGCTACTTGAAACTGAAACTTTAGTGAGATATTTTTATATCAGAGAAGATAATAGTCAGGTAATGCGTGGAAAGAAAGATTAGTGTCCGTAAAACTATATGATGGTAAAAGGACTCACTTTCGAAAACAACTAATTATGCGCACCTTGTTTGTGTTTATACTTACCATCAAAATGTTTAACTGATGTTGAGTGGAGGAAACATTGACTCTCTTACTGCTGGAGCTGAGATTCATCTTTCAAATTATAAAGAGTACCTACGAAAGATGATTTGCCCTAATACGACGCCGATTTGCCGTTTAATGACTGAAAAATGGTAACGATGCTGGAATTCTTTTTCACGCCACGTCTTATGAAAAAAGGTCCATGTGATGCTTGCAAATAGAGCCATTATTACCCGTAGGGGTTTATACGAATGGGAACATCATCTTTACCTCAAATTGCAATTATCTGACATATTGTAGCAAAGAGGACATTCAGGCAAAACCTCGCTTTGATTCTCCTGTAATAATTTCAGGAACTAAAAAGTACCACGCCTTCTTTCCAACGAATGACGGTCTCATAGTAAACCAAACAAGTACCAGCAGTTTGAGTAGCAAACAGCAAATAACAAAATAAATAGAATTGCAAACGTAGTGTGTGGTTTGTATTTCCCTCTTATTAAACATTGAATAAATATCTATGGATGTTTAAAAAATTTCATTTATATTAATAATACGCATAAAAAAGACTAGTAATGAAACTATAACGTTTTAATTAATGTTACCCCATAAGGCGACCGACCTAAGCCAGCGCGGTGAGCGCAGTTTAGCTCGGCGTCATAGCACTTTACATTCCCTATCTCTTAAACGTCGGCAGATCCCACTATGAAACTTAGCAAGAATTATCTATATATATTTTAAGCAATTTTTTGAGATATTTAAATAAATAATTAAAATGGTCGAAGTTGGTCAAAATTTAAATTAAAATGTCAACTTCCGGTTTTCTATGAGAAAAAAAAATCGAATTTGGAATTTGCTGCCATGACTGAAAAGAGCACTTTACGTATTAAATAAATCATTGATAACTTATTTTTGCATAAGTTTATTTAACTGTGCAAAATTTTAGAAGCTCGTAACTCGGTAAATAAGCCTCACATAAGAGAATAAAATTAAATTCGTAATAAGGGCTAACAAAAGTATAATTTAACAAAACTAGAAAGAATTTGAACATCTCACATTTTTTTGGTTGTACCTTTCACGTGAAATGCCCCCATTTACATTTTTATTGAAAAATACTTGTCCTATTACTTTATTGTTCAACATACCGCACTAAATCCGAACAGATTGACGCTTTATTTTTCGCATCGCTCAAGATTTTCGTTAGCACAAAATTGGACATTTCTTCTATTAAAAATTTTGGCCAGTGAGAGAACAGTTTTGCTAAATAGTTGTTGGAGTAACATAAGTTGCATTATCTCCTGATAAAGGCCTAACCGATTTCTTTGTTTTCCTCGATTACCTAGTGCACTGGTAAGAAATGAATCCTGTAATATATTTTACATCATCAGCAATATCATTTGTTACAGAACCTCCTGGATTTTCTAAAAAAAAGTTCTAGTTCTTCTTTTTCATAGTTCTCTCCTCTTTGTACAGTTTCGTTTCGATTAAACATTGTTTCAATTAAGATGTGGTTATATGTTGTAAATGTCTACGCTGGGCGTTCTTCTTCTCCTTCTGTAAAGTCTTGTATATTCTTATTGTACCGGCCTCTTATTATGAAGATTTTTAATAGTTATTTCGTATATATCCTTGTTCACTCTCTCCGAAAAGATAATTTTTACAATGACACTTAGTTTAAGTTACTATTGTCATTATTAACATGAACAAAACGTCATTGTACAATAGCGTTATTGTCAAACCTGTGGATACAACTTTGGAAAATTTGAAAAGAACATTTTTTTCTTTCTTATTTTGGTGTTTCCAGGATTAAGACTTATAACACGTAGGCTGAATGGTTTTTGGTCTGACACATAGGTATCGCCGTTTTCAAAAAATCTGTATGATTTTTAGGAAGTACCAATCTTCCAATGCTACGAGTCAAAATTTTCATGACATTTTGACGATTAGTTACAATGGTCTTAGTGACGCTACTTTTGATAGTTTTTCAAAACAATGGAAAAAATCAAATTTCGTGTGTTCATTAAACACTGTTTTTTGATGGGAAAAAAATACCGTTTAAGCAAAGCAATGGCTTGATAAGAGTTACGAGAACTCTGCCCAAGAAAATCACTCGTCATTTACTGGTGTGCTGAATTTAAACGCGGTCGTACAAACATAAATGAAGGTGAACGCTTTGGACGCCCAAATGAGATGGTTAAAGCGGAAAACATCAAAAATTCCACAAAATTGTTTTGGATGACCGTAAAATAAAATTGCGTGAGATAGCTGACACCCTAAAGATACCGTTTTTCATATTATGCATGAATATTTGGGCATGAGATAGCTCTGTTCGAAATGGATACCGCGTTTGCTCACAGTAATCCAAAAACAACAACGTGTTGATGATTCTGAGCACTGTTTTGACCTGCAATAAAAAGGATTTTTTCATGCGAAATGTGACAATGGATGAAACATGGATCCACCACTACACACCGGCAGTCAGCTGAGCGGACAGCAGCCGGTGAAAGCCGCCCGAAGCGATCAAAGACACAACAGTCGGCTGGGACGGTTTTGGGCTCTATATTTTGGGATCCGCAATTTTCATTGACTATGCTAAGAAGGAAGAAACCATTAATAGCGAATATTATATAAAGTTATTGCATTTGAAGGCAGAACGGTCTCAAATGAAGAAGAAAAAAGTGCTGCTCTTTCGTCAGGACAATGTACCGTGTCACAAGTCAATGGTTACGATGGCAAAATTGCATAAATTGAAGTTTAAATTGCTTCCTCATCCACCATATTCTCCAGATTTGGCCCCCAGCGACTATTATCTATTCGCAGACCTCAAAGAAATGCTCGCGGGAAGGAGATTTGGCTCCAGTGAAGAAGTTATCGCCGAAACTTAGGCCTATTTTGAAGGCAAAGACAAAACCTTCTACAAGAAAGGTATAGAAATGCATTGGACTGCTTGTATCGCTCTTAAAGGAGACTATATTGATGGATAAAGTAGAATTTTGCAAAAAAAAATGTATTTTAAGTAGCTAGACGAAAAACTTTTTAGCCTACGTGTTAAGTAGTTTTTTTTAGTTAAGAGAGAACAATAGTCCCTATAAAGATATTTTTTCGACAATCGCTTGGTTTTTTTATTCTTTAGTGCCCAAACTTAAGAAGAATATACAAGTAAAAAAATAAATATACAAAAAATACATAAAATGTAATTATTTCCCTATATCATAAATTGTGGGGTTTTGACTCCCTCAAAAATTCAGAAATGTTGGGTAATGTTTTTGTAATATTATTTTTACAAATATATAATATATGGTATAAAAATCATCAGTATGATGAAAATATCCGCTGAAAATATAAACCGAGCAGCTCTTACGGAGTTAATAAAGTTGACTTCCATGTACACTTTTCAAATTATGTTACTAATAACAATGCTTATCTAATAACTTTCAGGGTCACATTCACGAAAGTATAAAATTGCGAAAAAGAAATTTTTAAAGATATATTAAAAATCTGATTACGATAAAAAAAAACAGGAAATTTTAGTTGCACATTCCTTTTTAAGATCCAGAACATTTTACTGAAAAAAACCTTAAAGTCATTAGTTTTCCTCTATTGTTAAGTATAAGATCAACAGTCTGACGTGAGTACAAATTACCTGTCAGGACGAGAACAATTGAAGGGAAACTTCTTTTATAAAAATACGAAAGTTAAAAAAATAAAATTTAAGATAACAATTTTCTTTACTACTCTGTATTTAAGCTCGTCATGATTTTATTATTTTCCAATAATTTTACAAAAACCAATGGAAATTAAGCTGTTTGCTTGTTTCAATATTAATTTAAGTTTTTGTCAAATTTACAATTAAGCAATAATGAATTACAAAAGTATAACGGTTTAAATTACATTATTTTTTTCTTCCTGTTTATTACAAAGGAATAAAGCTTTTATAGGTCTGTTTATTCTAATTAAAAACCTATGAAATAATAACATATACATGATGCTTTCACCGGTCTTCACTAGTAGAATCGAGAGACGACCCACAACCTTAAATAATAGTGTAACTTCTTGAGAACAGAAATCTCTTAAGCAATGCTACATGAAGATTGTCTTCCAAAAATTAATGAGACCAATATACCATTCCATTCAATCTCCAACAATATCTTCTCAGTCTCCTTAATCCAAAATAATGAATGAATATACACTCTGCTTCGAGAACCTTGGATTGTTATTATCTCTTTAGGGATTTTTTCTTTTTTTTTTTTAAATGACTATGCTAAACTCCTTTGACTCTATTTTAGACATATTTATTTCATAGCATTTACACATCACAACTACGAAATTATTGTCATCATTTTAAAAATTTGAAAATATTTTTCTTGTAAAGCAGTGCACGTTCGAAAAAAAATAGTTTTTTTCTAAATATCGTTCAAAGTTACCAAAAATATGTGTATTTTTGGTTCGGCTTTAATGTCAAGAGTGTGAATGACCGGATTCAGCAGCATTATTTTAAAAACAAAAATATTTTTACATTCATAAAAATATGTAAAATAAAGTAATGTATCTTTAATAACTAATTGTGATTGTTCAGAATAATAACTTTCTAGGTGAAGTCACATGAGGTCGTAAATAGTTCAAGTTAAATATCTCTTCATTCTAAAAAATGAAAAAAGTTTTTAACACCTTGAGAATGGGAACTATCAGAGATCTAGTTACTAGCAATCCGTTTCTATTCATACGTTCATTGCATTCAATCTTCGTTAGCCGACTATTGTGTCTTTGGTCACTGCGGGCGGCTTTCACCACTCAGATAACTGCCGATTTGATGCCGGTGTATAGTAGTAGATCCATGTTTCATCCATTGTCACCTATCGCATGAATATCCTTTTTATTGCACAGGTTCAAACAGCGCTCATAATCATCAATACGCTGTTGTTTTTGGTCCATTGTGAACAAACGCGGTACCCATTTCGAATAGAGCTTTCTCATGCCCAAATGTTCATATAGTTTATAACTTTAAGGTGTCAGCTATCTCACACAATTTCACTTTATGGTCATTCAAAACATTGGGGCGTCCAGAACCTTCCGCATCATTGTATCTATACGACCGCGTTTCAGCATACTAGTAAATGATGAGTGATTTTCCAGTGGCAGAGTCTCCGTAACACTCATCAAGCTATTGCTTTGCTTGAACGGTATTTTTTCCCATCAAAAAACTGTGTTTAGTCAACATGCGAAATTCGATTTTTTCCATTCTTTTAAAAATATCGAAAGTAACGTCACTAAAATCCCTGTAACTTGTAAACTAATCATCGAAATGTCATGAAATTTTAAAACGTATCGTTTGAAAGTTAGTACTTCCTAAAAATCATATGGATTCTTTGAAAAGGGCGATATTTATATGGCAGACCAAAAACTTTTCAGCCTACGTGTTAGAATAGCTCATACTCTTAAAGAGTAGCTTAAAATTTCAGAAAAGAAAATTTTATTTTTTTGTTTTGGTTGTAGTCAAGGTTATTTAGCAACAATGAATGACCGCTCAGTTCCTATTTGGAAGGTAGTAGGCTGGCTGAATTCAAGCACTAAAAATTACATAATGAATGGTGTTTTCAGATAAAATTTTACCGTTATTTAGTTTCAAATAAACATATAATTTATTCTTTAAATATCATTTTACCACTACTGGTATTTAGGTTGGGCTACCTATTTTAGAGTTACAACGTTGCCATCATTTAAAATTTCGACTGGCGCATTCAACAAAACTCGTGTCAGCTGATTGACTCCTGATTGCTCTTAAGACCGAACAAATTATATACAGAATTTTCCAGTTTGAAAAAGTCAAATTTATATCGCGTATTGTGTCTGTTACCTGTTAGTTAGCCTAGCAATTTATTAAAACCACAACGGTACGACGCTTAGGTAAAAGTTAAAAGCTTTTTCCTTGGATTTTATCCCTTTAATTGGAAAAAATTTTCAGTTTTATCATCTGTACTTAACATTTTTGTCTTGCTTCTTAAATAAGCGAGTTACCATTATTAATTAATAACCTTGCACATAATGTTGAAGAAAAGTAATTTAAAACATTGTAGGCAATTAATATAAATAGGGAGGTCCGATTAGGAGCCCTATTTGTTGGCCGTCATCTCCTAAATTATTAATTTTTTTATGGTTCTTGATAAGAGATTCAAGCTGGAAAGTTTCACTACTTAGTATATATCATCACTACACCAAACACTTTATTTTTGCCTTCGACGCGCGTTTCGCTAACCATGTTAGCTTCATCAGGAATGATGATGGACTAAAGCTAAGCTGTAAATCTACCCTATTTACACTTAGCCTGACCCTTGAATTACTCAGGCGGCACTAATGGCATAGGCAAAGGCCATCAGTTCCGGTCAAGTAACCTGTAGAGGGGACTATAAGGACTCCTCTGTCTTTATTTAAACTACTTTTACATTTTATAAATTCCATACTTTCGTATGCGTTCAACAATCTCCTATCAGATATATTTTTAATTAATCTTAGATTATCTAATATTATAATATGATCAGCTTCAAGGGCATGTTCGGCAATGCTAGACTTTTCTGTTCTACTGTATTTTAAGTGTGCTAAATGTTCTTTAAATCGTGTTTAAATTGATCTTTTAATTTGCCCAACATACTTACAACTAATTTCATACACACAATCATTACAACTGATTTCATAAATTCCACTTTTCTCACAATTAGGAATCTTATCTTTGGGATTTCCTAAGATATTCCTCAGATTGTCTGATGATTTATAGACTAAAGTGAGGCCTACCTTATTGAGTCCCTTGCTATATTTCGGATTATTTGGTATGGAGACATACTTGGTGTTATTTTCTTCGCGTGTAAAAAAGATGGAATTCTGAATATTTAACCTGAACTTATGCCTATTTATTAGCTTGTTTACTAAGTCATCGTCATAACCATTAACTCTAGTTATATTTCTAATACGATTCCTTTCGTTATTAAAGTTTACTCTGTTCAGAGGAAAAGTGACCAAACGATAAACTAAAAAATATAATGAGGCTAATTTGTGTTGTTTGCAATAAAATAAATCATTAGGAATATATCTGTCTGTTACTGTGTCTTTTCTATAGATATCAAATTCTAATCTATTGTTATTTTTAATAATTAAAATATCTAGAAAAGGCGGTTGTCCTCTGTTCTCAACTTCGTAACTGAATTTAATGGAATCATACCGGCTATTTAATTTGGAAACAAAGTCATCAATATTTGGTTTCTTGCGATAAGCAATTACCCATAGCTGTTCCTTCTTTCTAAACATAAAATTGACTGTTATATTGGAAATAATTTTGTTAGATACAAAGTTTAGATAGTGTTAAGTATTCATAAATAACTTCGTCTTCAAAGTCATTCATCCTAAGTAATTCTTCGAGATATTGTAAAGCTTCTGGTATGGGCACACTTGGGAACAAAGAACTGACATCAAAAGAAATTAAGACTTCACTTTCATTAAGAACTAGATTTTTTTGTTTTATTAATGAATTCTAAAGAATTCTTCACTGTGAAAGTATCTAATGGTAAAGTCTCAAGTTCTTTTGATAACCATTTGGATATTAAATATGTGGGTGATCCAACCGATGAAACAATGGGTCGCATTGCTTTTCCAGGTTTGTGAATTTTGGGTAAGCAATACAACTTTGGTATGGTCGGATTACTCACATTTAATTTAAATTTTAGCGAATTGGAAAGTTTCGTTGTAAAACGTCCTGCCCCTAATCATCGATTTTGTTCTGGAGTGTGTTGGGAAAGGTTTGGAGTAGGATGGTAAAAGACTTTTTTTTTCGAACAATTCACCATCCGGTAACTGATTTTTAAAAATGATTCATTGCAAAAGAAATTTTTTTTGGGAAGAATGCCCGCTCCTTTGATTATCGTAGGAACTTAAAAGAGGGCCTAATAATTAGCGGAAAACTACATCCTCTTTCCAGCCATTGATTTTTTTAAGGTAGCCTATTTTTTTTTTGTTCCTCCACTTAAGAGTCCAAACTTCACCATGAGAAAAGAAAATTTTCAGAGCTTTTACTAGTGCGGCTCTTGATTTTCACAAAAGTGGGGGCTCGATAATTGAAGCCTCTGAATACGAATTTTTCTCTCCACCGTAATACATACATACATACATAAATTTTAATAATTTAGTTTAGAACAAATACAAAATATCAACACAATTAACGTACTTTTTTACAGCGTTGTAGTTGTCATTATTGTAGTAAAGTTCACAATTTTATTGAAACGGTCTACTTATATTCCATCAAGTGTCTAAAAACTCATTAACTCTTTTCTTGGAATAGAAGCAGGCAGACACGAAAATTAATTTTATAGGAGTCATTAGGTAAAATTAGAACATACATATATTCATTAATTTGTATTTATTTCTTTTTTAACTTGTTAAATGGTTAGATTCATTTATTTAAACGTTTTCATCGTATTTACTTGTTTATAATTGATGCCATAAAATAACTGTGCAAGTTCATTTTTGGAGAATACTTTAATAATTTAATTAGTCCCTAGTTTATTTCATTTGTTTATTTGTTTATTTATCTATTTATAATTAATTAATTTATATTGTTGTCTTAAGAAATCAGTCTATACTTAACAATGTTAATACAGACAGCACAACAAACATACGTGCATATGACGCTGCCACTCGAAATAACACCACATAAGTTCATAAAACTACAACGAATCCGCGAGGCCACGAAAAAATTGTTTAAAAAACCTATTTTGTACATTGGTGACCTTAACATAACACTCATACTAGTTCTCGGCAGATAGTTTCGTTTAGTTTAGCTAGTTTCTTAATCTACCGGGACCTCTGAGAATAACAAACTTAAATCGTTCTAACGAAAAAAGAACAAACAACACTACTACGGTTAACGATTTTAGAAAAAAAATGTTACTGAATGAAATTTTCTGCTTTCTTGAAGATTATCAGAATTAAATTGTTGCACTAATATTGCATTGTATATCCCTCTCTGTGGGTACACACACATCATTTTCTTTTAAAGAAAGATTTTTTTTTTGCATTTATTCCAATGCTACCGCATATTTACTATAAATCGGTGACCATATCAAGGAACCATATTCCATTCATTTGTTTCTCACCAAGTACGTAAACAGGGTTTTAAGTACAGCTGTATTCTTAATGGACTTACAATTTCTCAAGATAAATCCTAACATTTGTTGTTGCTTCTGCTATTATTTTATCCATATGAACACTAAAATTAAGCTTAAAGTCAAATAAAATCCTCAAACCACGTGTATTTTCTGCTTTAACTAACATCAATCCGTCAACATAATAATCATATAGTAAACGACACAGGTTTTTGGTAAATGACATCCCTGAGCACTTACCAATGTTTAGCATCAGTTTATTGACCTAACAGCGATTATGAACTCTGTTAAGAGCGATTTGTAATTTTCTCAATCTTCAATCATCGGCGAATATTTGATAATTGACACGTATAACTTCAGTGATACCGTTTACTCGTATATATATATATATATATATATATATATATATATATATATATATATATATATATATATATATATATATATATGTATATATATATATATATATATATATATATATATATATTATATATATATATATATATATATATATATATGTATTTATATATATCGTCGGGCAAACAAGCCAATATCTAGAAAATAGAATCAAAGGCCATAAATACGACAAAAAAAAAACAGTACAGCCCTTACGAATCATGAAATAAATAAAAGTCATAGCTTTGATTTCAAAAACATTAAAATTATCAACACCGAAATAAATACAAAAAAAAGAGAAGTACTTGAATCTGTACATATTCGGTTGACGCCCACTGCAATAAACGAAAAAACAGATGTAAATAACCTAAACCGTATTTACCTACCAATCATATAAAGTCCCTCAAATTAAGTGATTTGTTTGTAGAAAGTAAAAATGTGATTTAAACTTAACACCCCACAAAATGAACTACTTTCTAAGGTAAGGCCCTCATTAATGTATATAGTTAAGTGTCTTAAATTAAAAACTACGAAAAGATACAAATATTTTAACCCCGAAATACACAACAAACTGATTAATACTTATCTATATTTAATTCTTCTAATGTAATCTTTTAGAGCAAATTTTGAAGAAGACCTCTTCCGAAGGTCGAAACGTCAATAAATATATAACAGATCCAAAAATAGTTTTAATGATCTAATTCCAAGAACACGTAAAATATTATATATATATATATATATATATATATATATATATATATATATATATATATATATGTATATATATATATATATATATATATATATATATATATATATATATATATATATATATATATATATATATATATATAAGGAGCACCCAGTTGGAACCCTGTGTTACTCTAGATAAACCTCCAAAGGGAGAACATTTACACCCAATGTATTGAACATATTGGGATCGGTAGTGTCAGATATGACTAGAAAAATAGTACCAATCTGTCAGATAAACCGAAAGCTCTCACCTTGGCCAGAAAGATCTTCTGGGCTATTGGTCAAAAACTGAAGTCAGTGAAAATGGCATCGACCTGACCCAAATTACATATATCTGACACATCCCTTTTTCAAATATTGAACATATTTTATTGACCTTCCAGCATGTGCCCTTGCTCAACGATAAGTTAAGCATTTTTGCTAATATTTGGCCAGAACTCTTATAGTATATTTCACAAAAAACAGTCCGGACCCATTGATATTTTAGATCTTAACTTTTTTGCTAAATTTATTAAATCTACCCCTGTAAATGCCGGTAAGTTAATTAGATTAATATTAACACTTCTTATATCCAAATGTTCAGTGCCGGATGAAACAGGATCATGAACACCAGCAAAATATGCCCCAAATAATGACACAATATCCAAAGGAGTATTTAGATTTGATTAGAGTATATATGTAGTATATATTACGTAAAGGAGAACGAAAGATCAAGTTGAAAATTGCCGAAAAATAGTTGTGTTAAACCAGTTTTTGAATTACAGATTGTAATAATAAAAAAAATACATCATTTTATTAGTACCATAGACTTATTTAATTATTGTTGTTTTACTCAAAATTTCATAAACCGATTAAAAAGATACCCCTATAATTCTTGTATGATATTATTAATTCTTTTAATAGTAAACATCATGTTTTGATAAATTAAACATTAATTTTACGGAGGCTATTCAGTTTTTTTTTTTTTTAATTTAAATATAAATGTTATTGGCTTGTAATAAGCAGAAATTACATCCTTTAGTTAATAGCATTTTTGTAATAATGTTGTAAGTATATTAATTTATATACAGTGGTGTTTTTTGCAGCACTCACTTTATATAAACTCTTGGTTGTTTCTTCAAAAACAAGTCAATAAACTAAAATATTTTATAAAGATGGTGTTGCCACACCCTCCATGTAACCAAACAGCCAATGAAAAGGTGCTTATAAAATACGAATTATTAAACGGACTCAGACGGCACTTATTATAGGTTAGGGCAAGTATATAAATATGTATGGTACCTAAATGGCACGTTATACCTTGCATGGGTATGTCGGTTTATATTTTATACAATATATCTATACGAGCATATTGTATAATAGTCACTTACTTATATAGCCAACGTTACACGCATTACATACAGATTATGTTTTAGACGTGTTTTGTTTTTTTTTATGAAGTTGCAGAGAATATTGTATTTTTAATATGTATGTGTTTCTTTTGTGGTTGTGTTGAAGGACTGATCTTTATTTTGCTTTGACAAGTGAAAAAGTTTTTTAAAATAATGTGGCCTCATTTTGAAAAAAGTCCGAAAACTATAAATATATCTGAAAACATTTTTTGTAAGAAGCTCTTAAAGGTCAAATTCATATTACCCTAAAAATTATTTAAATTGGAAACATTAAATACTCGGTATATTTACAAGGGTTATAAACCTCTTAATAAAGTATAGAGAAATTGAAAATATAATTTCTCTTGAATTCTCTTTTGTTTATTAGGTATAAAAATGTCATCATTTACTTTTACTATCACTTGAAAAATAAAATGGAACATGTTTTATTAGCAACAGTGAATTGCGAAGTACTGGGAACGTATTACAAAATTAAAAGCATTCGTTTGAAACTAAACAATATAAAAATTAATAAATTTCTCTAATAAAACTCTTATTTGATTTTCGTCTATTATATTATTAGTAATATTAATATATCGTGAACGTGCGTTACATTCAACTAAACTTCTGTAAAAATAATAAATTTCGTCGTATCATTTTAACTGTAAGAATACATATATAAGAAATTTTCTAAGCTTTAACATTTTCATACGTATAGTATTCACTAAAAAATGTCACCTCGTTGATTAAATGTAGCTGATTTACGAATGAAATTGAAATTAATTAAAATTTTAAGTACTGAACTAAGTCTATGTTTCGTTGCTATTTTAATAATAATAAACTCTAAAATTTTTAATCTTTCACTGTTAACTTGTTTATTAAATAAGAATTAACCATTTGTCATTCGAATACGGCAATGATAATGTAGAGTGTAGTATATTTATGAAGAGACTGTTTTTATGTAAATTATCTTGGCTGGACTAAATACATTTCTTATGTGAATTTGGCGAAGTACCTTTATTTAGTAATTACTATAACTAGGTTAACATTATGCTTAACTTCTGTCTATCTGATGAAGATATATTCTCTATTAGAATTTAAGAAACGACTATAAAAATAATAAAAAACATGTTTAATACTACTAATTCTATGTTAATTAATATAAATTTTATACTGGGCATTATATCAAAAATTTTTTCTGTATCTAACTACTAACTCTTAAAATTAGTAATCAGATCTTGATAACATTGATAGACCTTCTAATAAATCTTAAAACCAAAAGTTGTTTCATATTAACTGACAAAATACACATATAAATCATGAATCTACTTTAATTCGCAATATTAAATAGGCGCTTCTGGTTTCACACTCTCCATTTTTAAATAACACGCCGCTTATGTTTTCCGTTATTTCTAGTGAAGATACTTTTCCTTAGTATCTACTAATATTTATGTACATTGTTGTACGATTATATTTATTTGTTTCTATTAATGTTTACAAAAAATTGCATCTCTTACTTGTTGACATATTGATGAGTTTATTTTTCTGTCAGTTGCATTATATTCAGTCATGTTTGTTTTTTGCATATCTTGATTTTTCATACGAATTATCTTTTTTCTATATTTTATTTTTGTTTAGTTTTCAAAACCATAATTTTTGTATAGTTCATCTCCGTCATCAAATTTAATATTTGTCCTATATTCCAAAAATTGTATGAGTATTCTTCTAAAAAAATCTTTAAGATTGTGGAACAATTTTGCGATTTGTATTGTTTTGAAGTTCAAAGCAATACATCTCTAATATTTCATTCCAACTTAAATTTTTAAACATTTATATTTATATATATATGTATATATATATATATATATATATATATATATATATATATATATATATATATATATATATATATATATATATATATATATATATATATATATATATATATATATATATATATATATATATATATGTATATATATATATACATATATATATATATATATATATATATATATATATATATATATATATATATACTACTGTGATCAAAAAATAGTAAGACTTTTAAATTTAAATCGCCCGGGCATTTCCAAATCGGATAAATTTTTTTTCGTTAGGTTGGTAGGACGTTAGCTGCCATCTGAGTTAAATTTTAAGACTATAGCGTCAGTAGTTAATAAGATTCGCTTGCATTCGTTCAACAAAAGTGCGTTTTTCAATTTTTAACATGAGTGAAAAAATTCAGCAAAGAATTTGCATTAAATTTTGTTTTAAAAATGGCTTTTCGGCTTTCCAAACGTTTGAAATGAAATAACCGGTCAAGTGCAAGTTGAACTTGCGCAATTAGTGTTCCGTACGTTGATAGCTTTTCAAATAAAAAATTTTGTTACAGAGGTATAAAATGATCAGTGATTTCACAAAACACACCCCAAATGAGTTTTCAACAAAGTTTGATTCCAATCTTTACTGAAATCTGATGACCTTGAAATTTTTGTTTTTTTTTATATACCAGATAAATTATTAAAGGTAATGCACTCGTGATAATTTTCGTTCAATCTACACCCCGTGGAGAATATTCCAGAATTTTTTCAAAATTTTTTGATAAGTACTTTTCGAGATAAGGCCATTTTTCGCGATTTTTTAAAAATATACAAAGAAAAGTGCGCGCAAGTATTACATTATATATATATATATATATATATATCTTTTACTCGTGTTTTCACAAGCTTGCATTTGACACTACATTCGATTACCTAGTAAAATTTTTTTTTTTTTCATTTCCGATTTCACCCCCAAAACTAACCCCTTAAGTCAAAATTTAACTTTCAAAACTACATGGCTCTGATGAGGCCATCAATTCCTATATTATGACCAAATTTCAACTTTCTATGACAAATAGTTTCGGAGAAAATCGGGTGTGACAGACGGACAGACAGACGGACAGACACCGAAGTGATCTTATAAGTGTTCCGTACGGAACACTAAAAAGAGTAATTTAGTGATGATGCTCTATCCAGAGCAAGTATTTTTGATTGGTATAAATTGTTTAAAGAAGGCAAAGAACGTGTGGAGGACGATGAACGTCCTGGTCGTCCTTCAACATCTACCGATGAGAACAACGTCAAGCAAATCAAGGATTTGGTGCTCAAAAATCTTCGAGTGACAATTGGATACCTTGTTGACATCACTAACTTATTATTTGGGTCCATTCAATCGATTTTAAAAGACAACTGGAACCTTAAACGCATCTCCTCTCGTTTGGTATCAAAAACACTTAATTTTTTTGATAAAGAGCGTCGTGCTAATGTCTGTATAACCATGATTTCTGACTATCAAAACGTCATCAAGCGCATCATTACGGGAGCGAATATCGTGTTAGAGGTGAGCCCAGACCGAAGAAGCCACGCCAAAACCAGTCGAAAATCAAGGTGATGTTAACAATTTTCTTCGATTATCGTGGTGTTGTTCATTATGAATGCCTTCCGCCAGGCCAAACTGTCAATAAGGAATATTATTTGAGTGTTTATGCGTCGTTTGCGTGAAGCTATTCATCTCAAGAGGCCGGAATTGTGGGCCGATAACTCTTGTTTTTTTCATCACGATAATGCGCCTTCTCATAAAGCAATGGTTCTTCGCGACTTTTTCATCAAAAATTCAACTCACATCATTCCGCAATCGCCCTATTCGCCTGATTTAGCTCCGTCGTACTTCTATATATTCCCTAAACTTAAAAAACCGCTTCGAGGACATCGTTTTGAGTCGATTGAGGAGATTAAAACCGAATCGAAGAAGACTTTAAAGGCTATTCCAGAAATCGAATTCAACAACTGTTTCGAAGACTGGAAAAAAAAATTGGAAAAATAAATAACCCGTTTGCGTTTTATTTCAAAAGTCTTACTATTTTTTGATCACAGTAGTATATATATATATATATATATATATATATATATATATATATATATATATATATGTATATATATATATATATATATATATATATATATATATATATATATATATATATAAATATATATATATATATATATATATATATATATATATATATATATATATCCCATGCATGACTTTCTAAGGTATGACTTCTAAACAGCACATTTCTATTTTACTGTTTCTATCTTCTATCTGAAATTATCAACTACCAGTGCTTGAATTGACTGGCATCGGCACACAGAATTTGTAGTTTCCGATTAAACCAGAGGTTCGTATTTAATATTCACATATTTTTAAATAGATGATGTAAAAAAAACTAAGATAGGTATAGACAAGCCATCATATGATCATAACTAACCTTGAAGTTCCTCTAATAGGCAACTGACCATGACGCTCCCATCAATATCAATATTTTTTAATTTATGTACCTGAGACCAGAAAAGCTGCATTCTTCAGACAAAAAAAATCAAAATTTTAAAGTGACATCTTACTCTGTTTACAAATAAGCTCTAAAATTTATCTCGAAAAATTACACCAACAACGAAAATGTTCCTTCTTGCCACGGTAGGTAAATCATCCGGAGATCGAGAGTTTAAAAGAAAAAAAGTTCTTTGCAACATATTATGTTTAAACTGGAATAGTAATTCAACAATTGTAATCAAATAAACCTCATATATTCTCATTCTTTGTGAAATTAAGGTCAGTTCATTGGCCTGCACAATCCTATTTGCAATTTTATCCCTGATATGACTTTAATTCGCGGCTGAGATGCAACTTTTTATTAAAGCGATCTCCCTTGTCAGCTAAAACCTGCTAACTTAGGTGGCCGTTATGTGGTTAAAAATATTAATTCAACCAACAACAGGGCTTATCTGCTGTCTTTATCATTCGCCATCTGACATTAACTTTAAAGTAGGTTTAACTGTCCTTGCAAAAATCGATTATGAACAGATTATTCATAAAGGTATTGCAAATCCCATTCCTGGTCAACCTTAATGTCCATAATATCAACTGGCTTAAAAACATTCAAGCATCCAAGGTCGAGCAAGGCTTTGAAGCTCAATCTTTTTCAATTATTTTACTCAATTTCCCGATGAACATACATTGATTCGGTACCGTAATGGAGAGTTTTTTTGATCACCAATTCAGAGATTTACACTACAACGCTAAATCCGTCATTGGTTTCTACCGAGCATAAACTTGTTTCAATATCGAATATTCTAGCAATTGATGACAAAGAAGTACCTAAACCGTGCAAAATTTAGCACTGCAAATTTGCTAACGGGAAAGAACTTAAGCAATATTTTTGAACTTTTCTTTGGCTGAACGTTAGTTCCAACTCTGACTACGCATCTGATTATATTAACGAATTTTCTGAAGTTAAGCTGGCATGAAAGCTTAAATTCGTTTTTGTGGGAAGGCACTTCTAACTATCAGCCTAGCTTAGAGGAAAGTTGCAAAGACGCTATTTTTTCTAAATATCTGACTGATGGTAAAACCCTACCGTCATCAACAGTAACTTCTTAATTAGTGCGCGAACCAGATACAAAAAAATAATCGACGATGCCAAGGAAGCACATAATCAAGCAATTTAAAACAGACTTCTGATCTGTCCCAAACAGTTCAAGGTCTTCTTCTTCAGTTACTAGGGCAATTAGTCAAAATTTTATTAAATCAACCATACTGCCAATTATACCATTAGACAATATTATTGCAACAACATGTATTCCTATTTATAAGCCGAACTCTTTGGTTTGTTGATATTGTACTGTCAACTTCCAGAAAAAAACACAAAGCGTATTTAAAACGTATTCTATTGAAGCTAGATACCAAAAAGGTTTCCGGGCTGATAGCATACCTCTCATTGAACCAAAAAAATGGACAAGGGATGATACCTTTTTGGAGACTTATCTTACAGAATGTGTATATTTTCTTTCTGCTGCAAATAAGCTCATATTCAGCCAATAACAAAAAAAAGACAAAAAGCTATGTCAAAATATTCGGAAGGATTTATCCTAAGCAAAGAAAAACAAAAGATCTTCTAACCAATGTTATACATCTTTAGTTTGATCAATGCTAGTTTAATATTATGAAAAGTCTCCAACGATTGCACTTGATATATTCAAAATATGGCATGCCTAAAAAGTTTTCTTTGTTGCCTCCTACTCTTTCTTTTCTTTACATTAGCGATTTGGTAAAAATTACCAAAAATCCAATATATATTAGCTTGTTTATTCATTTACCTTAAATCTTTAAATATCAGTTGCTCAGGGAAATATCTGCTAACATAACACGAGGAAGTTATATATATATATATATATATATATATATATATATATATATATATATATATATATATATATATATATATATATATATATATATATATAGACAGGAGAAGTAGTCGTAACCGACTCGTGAAAAAGAGAATTCACAATATTGTGAGGGTAGCGGTCAAAAGATTTTGGCCAAATAAAACTCTTAGTTAATAGTCTAGCTTTCGGAATATATTTCTTCCTTCATCAGGACACTCTACAAGTAATATGGACAGTAAATTTGTGCTTATTAATGAAGCAGATGGTAAAATACTAATTGGTATCACTGAACAGAGAAATTATAATATTAAACTTACTTAACATGAGTTATCTTCCAGGATAAGCATTGTTCAATCAAAAACAACTTATACGGACTACATATTAAAACTTGTTAAAAAAATTTTACATTTTCTTAATCATTACTAGTGAAACATGTGGTTTCAGGAACCGAAAAAAAGTGAGAGAGGTTAGAAAAATCCCGGCATTTTTTGACATTTGGCAGACAGTTCGCGTCTGCGTATTGTACCACAAGGGGCTCAACTATGAACTTTACGAGGGAATAATCATAATTATAAAAATCTTTTATTTTATTTGGTTTTTATTTTCTTAAAAAAAAATTTTTTTCAAAAGGAACCTGTTTAATAATTGTTTATTTGGAAGGACTAGTGGTCAACAGGGGGGGGGGGGGGGGGGGGGGGGGGGGGGGGGGGGGGGGGGGGTGGGGGGGGGGGGGGGGGGGGGGGGGGGGGGGGGGGGGGGGGGGGGGGGGGGGGGGGGGGGGGGGGGGGGGGGGGGGGGGGGGGGGGGGGGGGGGGGGGGGGGGGGGGGGGGTGGGGGATCTGGAGAGGTAGATAGCTGTAGTAAGTAAGAGTACACGACGCTAAGGTCGTCCACATCAGTTTTGATGTTCATATTATTAGGTGTCTTATGAATGGCCACCATCTCCAAAAACCTCCTCCTGTAGTAGTTGGTCTCTGAGTAAAGTATTTCAGCCTCTCCGAAATTAATCCTGTAGTCGTGCTGTGTAAAGTGATGTGCCAGGGCACAAGATTGAGTGCTCCTTCTACAGTCGCTCTTATGGGATGTTATTCTCCCTTGGAGTGATCTAGAAGTCTGGCCAATGTATGAAAGTTGGCAATCCAGACAAGGGATCCTGTATACAATTCCTGTCTTTTTTAGTTTGGATATTGGCTGTTTCAAATTGGTGAATAGGCATTTGAGGGTATTGTCAATCCTCGTGGCAATATATATATATATATATATATATATATATATATATATTACCTGGTCATCGAGTGGGATGTTAAATGAAAGCGTGTGAAAATACGAGTTCAAAAATATATATAATGTAATACTTGCGCACACTTTTCTTTGTATTATTTTTAAAAAATTGTCAAAAATCGCTGTCCCTCCATCTTATCTCAAAAAGCACTTATCAAAAAATTTTAGAATATTCTCCACAGGCTGTAGATTGAACGAAAATTATCACCTTTAATAATTTATTTGATATATAAAAACAAAAATTCCAAAGTTATCAGTTTTCAACAAAGACCGGAAACAAACTTTGTTGAAAATTCATTTGGGGTGGGTTTTGTAAAGGCATTAATCATTTTATACCCCGGCAGCAATCAACGTACGGAACACTAATTGCGCAAGTCCGACTTGAACTTGGCCGGTTACTTTTTTTTACTTTACACTGCTTTAATCTGAAAACACAATTCTTAAAATAAAACTTCATTATATGTCATAATAATACCTTGACCTACTTGAATTAAAGGTAGTCCATAAGTAAGCGATTATGATGTGATTTGCAAAAATAAAAACAGAAGACTATTTTTTGAACCAAAATGCCTTTATCGCAATTTACCGAAAAAGGGGTATTTTACACACAGTATGATAGCAATGTAATTAGGATATATACAAACTTTGGAGTAATCTCAAAACCACCAACCCTAGAATTAAGATCGTCATTACACCAGAAACAATACCAAGAAACAAGGAAGTGACTCATCATTTAATTTACTTTAATGAACTTTTGTAAATATCTCCATTTTTTTCATATATTGTTGATGACTCTTTGAATGATAAATGCTTAAATTTTAATATTAATTAGATGAGAAATGAATCACTACAGCTCTAGCGGTAATTAGCTTATTATATTAAATAGAAAGTATCATTTAGCGTGAATTTTCTGTTTATCTGTGAGTTTTTATGGAGTAAAAAAAAAAAATTATTGATAATATTATTTTAATAGCAAACCTACAAAAGGTAAGGAGCTTCAGTAATTATACGGGATCTTATTAAATGGGACATTCCATGACTTCAACGTGATCGATGATGATTTGAAGTGCTTTTTGAAGTAAATAACAGCTACATAAAACATAAATAAAAATATATAATGTCAGAGATATTATCCTACTACCTTAGTTCAAGATTTTAAATTAATATAAAACATAATGTTTAATTCTAGGTAGCTAAAGAGAATCTCAAAATGTGTATGTGTATGTGTATTTTTATATTTATTGGTCTAATAAAAGTAAAGATGATTTCCTTAAACAAAAACGCACAATGCTCTTACAGTAGTTACTGCAGTGATAAGTTATTATATTCTAAAGGAGAACAAAATGATTTTAGTATGTCACAAATACTGTAGCATATTATGCGCACTAAATTAATTAATAAAAAAATTTTACTATTGCCTAGAATTTTCGATTTTTAACTTTAATTTTCTTAAAAGCAGCAGATTGCAAAAAAAATATTTGGCTTATGTGTACGCACTGACTGTTATTTTTGTCTTATTTTCTGCTTGTGCAAACCTAATCATTTCCAAACTTTTCAAAACCAAAGCCTTTAAATAAAAATTTAGTTAGCAAATCTTTCCGCACATGCACAACTTAATTTGTAATAAAATAGCGAATGTATGGGCAATTCCTTTCTTCGTGTTTCAGAAAGACAGACGATTTTACTTTGGTTTTATATAGGTAGCTCAGCGCAATTTTTAACCTGTTGACTACTGAGTGTAATATAGAATAATTAACTCATTATTTTGCTAAGTATGGATAGATTTCATTAGGGCCATCTACGTCTACAAGTGGCAATATTAAAAAGGAAATAGAATGTACAGAGATAAATACCTTAAATATGGTTTTACTATTATTTCCAATAAATCGCATTATGTAGTTTGTCGAGGAATTTTGTCAAAAGTAAACATGAAGCCATCAGGCCTATGGAATTCTTTCTCCATAAGCAAACCACTTTTCCTTTATCCTCCATTACTAATGGAAAAGGATTGCTACCAAGACTCCAAGATGCATTTTGCATAGCAAAAATCAGTAAACCACATATAATTGCTGACGATCTGATTTTACCAACTGCTGTTTAAATAGTGCGAGTAACAGTTAGTAGAAAATAGATACAAAGTTAAAAACATTACCTTATTATCATCAACAACGTAATAAAATATCTCTCATTATTTCCCCTTATCTCCCATTATTTCTCCTTATCTCCCATTATTTCTCCTTATCTCCCATTATCTCACCTTTTCTTCCATTATTTAGGCTTATCTCGACTTATCTCGCAATATTTCGCCTTATCTCCCATTATTTCTCCTTATCTCCCATTATCTCACCATAACTCTTATTATCTGACTTATTTCTGCTTATCTCCCATTATTTCTCCTTATCTCCCATTATTTCTCCTTATCTCCCATTATCGAGGCTTATCTCGACTTATCTCCCATTATTTCTCCTTATCTCCCATTATCTCACCTTATCTCCCATTATCTAGGCTTATATCGACTTATGTAGAACATATGTATAAATTTATATAAACATGCTTAGCGCACTAACGGACAGACAGACGGAGAGACGTTGCGTTGTATAGATATTATAGATTTTTTTTTTGATAAATGTTAAGGATTAAAAAAAAAAACGTAAATCGGATAAGTGGTTTTCGAATAATAGGCACACTAATGGACAGATAGACAGACGTTGCATTTTATATATATATATATATATATATATATATATATATATATATATATATATATAATATAGGTCATTATTAGTATTATATAACCTGACCAGAGAACATATGTACGTATGAATTTAAAAAAAATACGTAAATCGCATAAGTGGTTCTCGAGTGATAAGCGCACTAACGGACCGACAGACAAACAGACAGAGAGAAGTTGCATTTTATATATATTATAGATAGAAGATTATAGATAACCTGCCCAGAGAACAAATGTATGAATTAAAAAAAAAAACACGTAAATCGGATAAGTGGTTCTCGAGTGATAAGCGCACTAACGGACAGACAGACAGACAGAGAGACGTTGCATTTTATATATATTATATTTTTGCTACGTGAAATTGTCTCATCCATTAATGGTTTAGGCAGTGTATTGCAAGAGAACGTGCTAGCGGAAAACGTAGGAAGTGATCATAATTTAGTTATGTGTAAACTAAGGTGGAACATAACAAACACAAAGCAACACCAAAATAAGGAACTGGAAACAAAGAAGAATCAACAAGAGACCTGTGCCAGAGAAGACTCAAGGAAAAAATCAGAATAAATTAAATAAATGACAATGATAACATAAATCACAGTTGGTTACAAATAAAAACAAATGTATTAGAAGCTGCATATGAGGCATTAGGAACTAAAACTATCGAAAAAAATAAAAAATGGAGAACAAAAACACCATGGTTCAGTGCAGAAATCAAAGAGAAAAAAAGAAAGCTATATAAAGTACAGGTTAATCAGGACAGATGAAGCCTACCAAAGATATAAAAGAATACGAACAGAAACCCACGAATTAGTAAGATGAACAAAAACGGAATATTGGGAGGGATACACAAAAAAATTAGAATCAGACTTCTATGGTCAACAAAAACAAATTTGGAGATTCCTAAGATGGCAGAGAACTGAGATGAAAGAACTAATAGAATATACACACGTGAAGAATGGAACGTGGCTAACATATCTTATACAATTATATAAAAGGGAACAGAGTATTACACTGCCACAAACACCAGAGATAACGATAAACGAATAAACATAATTAACGGAAGAAGACGTACTAGAAGCACTGGAAAAATTAAAACACCGTAAACCTCCCGGCGAAGACCAAATAGCAAATGAACTACTAGAATATGGGGGACACTCTCTGGTTAAGCAAATACAGACACTTATACAGAGGATTATAAGATCGAATAGAATCCCAGATTAATGGAGAACAGCTACAGTTATACTAATGCACAAGAAGGGAGAAAAAGAAGATCCAAATAATTACAGAGGCATAAATATACTAAACTGTTCACTGAAATTAAGAACAAAGATTATTACAACAAAAATAAACGCAAAAATACAACTGGAAGAAGAACAGCAAGGATTCAGAAGTGGGCGCTCATGCACCGATGCCGTATTAATTGTGAAACAGGTAAAATATAAGTCCATAGAATATACTTAAAAAAACTTTGGAGAATGTGCAAATAGAAGACGTTATTCATCTATTATATAACAGGAACATCCCATTAGACCTAACTAAAACTATCGAGAATATATATAAAGACAATAAAGTAGTGGCAAGCTTAACAGAAGGAATGACAGAACCAGTCAACTATGAATCTGGAATCAGGCAGGGAGACTCTTTAAGTCCTCTTTTATTTAATATTGTCTTGGATGAAATTATAAAGAATGTTAAAAGAAAGGAGGAATATAGAATGGGTAACAGAGAACTTAAAATTGTATGTTATACAGATGACGTGGTAATAATGGCTGAGACCGAGAACGATCTGCAAAGGCTGCTATACAAATTCTACATAGCAGCAAAATAATATAATCTTAACTGAAAAAAAACCAAGACAATAGTACTAGCAAAAGAGCCGACTAGATGCAAATTGGTGGTGGAAGATAAACCAATAGAACAGGTGATGGAGGTCGATTACCTGGGCATTAAAATATCTAGTAACGGAAAAATCGAGGATGAAGTAAAACATCAAGTAAACAAGGCTAATAGGATAGCGGGATGCCTCAATGATTCCATATTTAGAAATAAATTCTTCTCCGTTGAGACCAAAATAAGAATATACAAGAGTGTAATACGATCAGTAATGACACACATCTGAAACAAGACCAGAGGAAGAAAAGTGGAACGGGATCAACATCAAAAATGGCAAACAACAGGATAGTACGGATAGCAAGAAACAAGTTACCGAATAGAAGAAGATCAGGGAACAAAGAAAACAAGCAATAGTGCCTAGCTATAAGTCAGAAGAAAAAAAGTTTTATGGCTTTTTAAAAGAGGTTGTAGTTCTCGGGCATGGAAGGTATAAACCGGACACAACAATCAAGATCAGCACTATATTTTTTCCAATTGACTTTCAAGAAGTTACACCTGGAACGAGGAATAGACTTTACTAATGGTACCGATTTCCAAGATGACTGGTCTATGTTGGCTATACGGGAAGTTAGCAGAAACCTTTCTTTGGGTAGCAAGCAGCCTGTTTCTTTGGTTAGTTGTTTCTAAACATAGATCTGGGTTATAATCCCTTCTCTTTCTTTGTACGGACATAGGTGACGATACTATAAGCGTGGTGGTAGGTTTCCCCAATTAATTCGAAACTATAAACTCTTTCTCTTTTCTATAGGTCTTCTTCAGTGTGAGTTTCCTGGAGGAGTATGACTTCGACGTTATTGTCAAGGAGAAAGTTTGTGAGAAAATCACATTTGGCTCTGCTAATTCTCTCTATGTTTAATTGGTAGATTCGTACTGAAAGTCCTAGTCTTCTAGTCATTTTGGCCTGACAAGAACCATTTGATTTATTCTCGTCGTCTTCGTTTAGCGGCATGTTTGCGTTGCCAGGAGATAACAAAGGATAGACTGGCAGCCGAAATTTGTAGACTTAGCCATGATATAATTACTTTTCGAGGGTGCACCATGAGAAGGCTAGTCTACTTTACACCCAGTCGAGTATATTATTATATTTGCAATATTATATTTATGTGATTCAAGTTTCTGGTATATGACTTATGAAAGTAAGAAATCATCTCGAACTAGAAAATTAGATTTTTAATTATTAAATTAATAAATAAATAATTAAAAAAAAAAAATTAATCGAATAACGAACCCATATGCGTTGAATTATTATTTTCTTTACTTCGTTATTTATTTTTTAAAGTTGTTAGTGTTGGTTAAGTTACTCAAAATGGAGAACTAGTCATGTTTACGTTACTGTATTTGTGATAAATATGTACAGTATTTAAATTAACAACTTATTCTTGCTTGATATAGTGTTTTTTACATTGCGAAAGCTTGATATTAATGTGTGTATCTGATTTGGTTTAGAAATCCTCTCACGACTCCCACTTCTTTAATTCTACTCTCTTCGGAGTTCTCACTTTGGGAGTCACTCTGCTAATCAATACTTAAAATAAAATTATGTATGCTGTTTCTAAACATGATTTAAAATTACGTTATAATGGTAATTTGCGTTGATATAGGAGACAAACAAAACAGTAGGTCCATATATGTATGTACATACAGCGACGACATCAGATGATAGCTGAGCTGAAGATTTTTATGATAACATGTCAAGTCCCATCATACAATTTAATTTACGTCATGACGATAAGTGAGAAAATTAGAAACTTCGTGATATAATTGCTAGTCACTCTTTGGTCGTTTTTAGAACCTTCTTGATATACAGGGTGTGTCGGTCAAATAAGGAGAAATTTTTTGCTGTAGTAAAATAAATGTAACAAAACAAAAGGTTTTCCTAGTTCACTAACTACTGTGTAACAAATATTTTATTAAATAATTAGTAGAAGCTGTTAATGAAAAAAATTAAATAAACTTGTTAACAAAAAACATGATGCGAATACTTTGTAATATTTTTTTTAGGTTTTATATGTTTTTTAATACTAAGTCGATTTCGATATAGGAAAATATATACTACACAACAGTTGCCACCATTACACCAACCACTTTATTTTTACCTTTGACGTGAGTTGCTAACCCATGTTAACATTATCAGGAGCGAACATTACATGGTTAGCGAAAACGCGCGTCTTGTGCAAAAATACAGTGTCCCAACGTAGTGGATAATATATAGCTTAAAAGTGATTTTCTTAACCATACAAATGACAAAGATTACAACATGTGAAAAATTAATGGCGAACACTCCTAAGAGTTGTGTTTTATTCTGATATTTTTCTTCCCTCTCATCTGAGAAAATGGAAGACGAGATGGGTGTTTGTCGTGCGAAATGAGATTAGACCAAAATTTTTAAATTTTGTGAGATTCCTCGTTTATGAGTAGTTAATAAATTTGTTCAAATATTTGGTAATGTGCCACAATGAATTTATTTTATGCCCAACAGCTTTTTAATACGCACCTTGCACTATATCTTATAAAAGATCAGTCATTTATTTCCTTTGTACCGATCTATTCTAAACAAGGGCCCTTAATAACACGGTGTGGTAGTGTGTCATTATAAAAAAAAGTTGTGTGTCGTGTATCATTGCGTCTGCCTGAGATGCTTCTGAAATGATTATAATTAAGTAAAGCAAAGATCGGCCGTCGCCCGCCTATGGCGCCGCTGCGTGAAACGTCCGCTGGCGGATTTTCCTCAATGGACCTTTGTTAATGCCCTTTTCGAATCCGAAATGAGTTTGAATGAACTTAAATTGGCTTAAGGGATGCACTACTATGTCGTTAAATTTTATTGTTGGGAATAGCACTAAACGGCTTTTTAATGTAGGGCTTCGTGCCGATTAGGTTTAATGTTGCCGATCATCCAAGCGGCAGAATCCGTAAAAAGGGATAAAAAAGTTAAGCTAATATGTGAGAAAGTTTATTTAAGTTACTCATCCTGCAATTGAAACTATTGTCGATCTTTTGTTAATATAGTAATAATAATTTTACGGTTATAACATATTTTAAAAATTTTGTGTAACCAATATTTCTTTCTCGGTATGTGTGTGGTTCTTCTTCATCGAATTAGATACTGGAGTTAGTATTATTGACAATATAAGGGGGTAATTCTACGAAAAGGCGGGAAATTTGTTAATCGGCACGACTGTTGGTAAGCGTGATTCTTATAACGGTTGTGTTCAAAATTTCAAACAAATGTAACACGCAGTTGTTTGTTGGCATCTGTCGTAAGTGATCAGTGTTACACGCGTCGTAGAAATGGATAAAGCCGAATATCGTGCAGTCATAAAACATTTTTATTTACAAAAGTGGACTGCGGCCCAAATAGACATTGAATTAAAGAAAATTCATGGGGACTATGCACCAGCACTCAAGGCCATTTAGTACTATATAAATGAATTTAAAAGGCCGTACGAGCTCTGCAGATGCTGCACTTTCAGGACGTCTGATTGAGGTGTCCTCTGCAGAAATGGCGAATAAAATTCATGGACTCATGATGGAAGATCGTCGCATTAAGCTTCGTCAGATTGTTGAGATGATAGGTATTTTATATGAACGGGAACATAATATCCTGCTTGAAGTTCTAAAAATGAGAGAGCTGAGTGTGTAAAAGGTGTCGCACTTCTTGACTCAAGAACAAAAACGCACGAGAAAAAACATTTGAACATCTTTGGAAAAGTTACAGCGTAATCCAAAGGACTTCTGGCGTCGAACCCCTCTACGACCAAACGGCAGTCAAAACAGTGAGTTGGCGAGAATGAAAGCGGACCGTAAAAACCGAAAAGAGTTTTAACGGTAGGAAAAGTAATGGCAACTGTTTTCTGGGATTCACAAGGTGACCATGATTGAGTACTTCGTAAAGGATAAAACTATAACTGGCTCTTATTACGCAACGGTATTAGATCCTTTGCAATGTGAGTTGAAGCAAAAGCAATCAAGATTGGCGCGCAAAAAAGTACTACTTCACCAGGACAATTCGCCTGCTGTTGTAATGGCAAAAATGCAAGAACTTGGCTTCGAAATAATTCTCTACCCACCCTATGCTCCAGTTTTAGCCCCCGTGACTTTTTGTTTCTTAACCTTAAAAATTTACTTGAAGGGTAGAAATTTTCGTCGAGTGAATAGCTTATCTATGTTGTAAACGAATACTATGCAATTTTTTTTCTGAGGAAATAAAAAAATTGGAATCTCAGGGATGTAGATGGAGATTATCCTGAGAAATAAATTTTTATTTATAAGACTAATAGTATAGTAAAGCAGGTCTTAAGAATTTTCTGATATTTTCTAATTTACTGATCAGCTATTATTATTTCTCAAAACTATTTGATGAAATTTTAAATAATAGTCTACGTATTTTCAAGAACTAAAACTATAATAATTAGACTAACTAGATCAAAAATTCTGAAACCAATTCTTGGAGCCTGTAGTTTCTTGTTTTGTAATACCCAAAAGTTCCGTCTCTCACTTGCTTGTGTTGCCGATCACGATAAGTTTTGAACGTAAAAATTGATAATAGTACTAACTGCCAGTTACACAAATATTGTAACAAGATCTGTTTATTTGTAAAACCGTGGTTAGAATAAGTTCTTTGACTTTCTGTTAAAAGGTAAACAGGATTATAACTAGAGTTTCATAAGGGTTACATTTTATGTTATTAACGATTTTTTACCATATTCGTAAAAATTGCTTATAAATATTTTAAATTATTTAAATTGATAATTATGATTTACGTCTAGTTTGTACCGCCGGAATAATAACGTCGATTACAGTGATTTATAATATACTGTAACAGAGTGACATTTTTTGTATTATTCGTATATTTCAAGATGAAAGAATATTTCCGATTTGATGAGGAATCTCATAATTAAAAATGTATTAACCATATAGCACTGAAAGTTCTAGTATTATGAACTCTGGCACCACCGTCATAATGTAAGCTTATTACAGAGAGAGTAGGTTTCGGCTATTCAAAATGTTAGGTATGTTTTTTTAATTAGAATACCACCTATTTTGTATCTACTTGTCGATTCTGACTAGGTTAAAAATAGGAAACTTTAGATATCAGGTGTTTTTAATAAATTGATTGCTTATTAACTAAACCATAAAACAAAGAGGTTGTAGTTAAAATAAATAATAATTTATTCGAGTTTTTAAAATGCCCTAAAACATCTCCAGCTTAATGTGCTAAAAAAACTATTGTTCTTCTATGGAAGATCCAAAGGATAATGAACCTAATTTAATAATAATATCAATAAAACATACTAAAACATAATTTGTGGGAGGAATCCTGTCACCTTGGCAGATACCTGAATGTTAAACTATACCAAGATTTAATACCGGCGGTTTAAAGTAGCACTGGAACGTCAAAACTATCTAGTGATTTAAAACTGGCACCCTAAATACTGGAAAAGAAAAATTAGTATTTTAAACTGGAAAGAAAAAAGCCTTTTCACCATTTAAATGCATTTCAGTCATTCTAAATAATTTTGCCTTTTCAACTCCACCAAATGGTTCGAAGATGGTCTCAAAAATAAATTGGGAACAATACATATTATCATACGTAGCAAAAAAAAAGAAATGTTTATTTTGTTGGAAATTCTAGGAAAGATCTAGAAAAGAAAAACGCAGCAATAAAAAAAGCTCTGGAAGTTACCTAATGAAGTCAGTCTTGTATCTAAAACTGCAAAACATACTTAATTTTACAGGTAGAGCTACAAAAAACAGGTGAGCAGAAAATAGAATATTGCTCTGTTTCTGCTACCTTATCTAAGAAGATGAAGAGGTTCGACGTGAGAAGCTAAATGTAGAAAGAAAGCTTAGATAAATATTGTTAAAGGTAAATAAAAATAAAGGAATGGACATAATTCAATCTAATAACATTTAGTACCTGCTAAAACTACGATAATACACTAGGGATATTGTTGTAATGAAGCTCGATAAAAATATGCCTAAAGTTAAAAAAATCACTGCCTAAATAATCTAAGGTTGGATCATGTCATTTACTTAAAATAAATGAAAAATATAAAAAAAATGACCCCAAAATCAGCTCAAAAATGAAAAATATAGATTTCAGTTAATCAGGGAATATACAGAATGCAACGCTACGAGGCCGTGTATTACTGAAAAAAAAAGTAATTGTTATAGTGTTCTGTAAATTATGCAGATTTTAAAAACTACAGAGCGTAGTATACAGACTGCAGACATTTCCTAAATTACTACAGGAATCGGGTTTATATAAATGCTCCTGTTCATCTTGGTCTTGAATCACTACAAGTTCTACTTGGCAATTTAATTTAAAGGGTTGAGCTTCTTCAGATAAAAGATGCTAGTGTAAGAAATAGCTAGTAAAACCGTATACGGATGTATTATTAGCCTGTGTATTCGTAGCAAGCACTGCGCTGGGAGAAATCAGGCTTGTCATGAAAATATTTATAGCAGCTAAGTAAGTCATTAACCTTTCTTTGGTATTCCAAGTAATTAGGGTTTCCAGTGAGCAAGTAATAAACATGGCATAAATATCCCATCGATAATCGAATTTATATTAATATTAATAGTTTCCTGGTACGAAAGAATATTCCGAGTTATCGAGCAGCTTTCCTTGCTGCACTTACATGTTCATGTCAAGATTCACTGCCATACTAAGGCCTGGTAAGTTAAGTGACTAGTGGGATAGTGTTCCGAAATAAATACGACGGTTTGTGCGTCTTTAATTTCTAGGATTTTATAGCGTCGAACTCTAGAAACTATCAACACAAGATAGATTTTTTTCTTTTAGTTAAGTAATAAAACTTTCTGTTGCCTTCGGATATTTGCACTAGTAGCGGCTATGGGAGCTTCCAAGATAAATTAAGAAACAATCGAGCCGTTATCAGCAAAGTTATAAATTGGATTTGTCCGGTAGATTATTAATGTAAAAAAAACAACTTAAAAAGCCAAAAATCCGTTATGGCAAACACGATAGAATGGAATGGATATACTAAGCAAAACCGCTCAAAACTCTGTCATATAGATTAGGAGATACTATGTTAATTTTTGCTTAGGAAAAACTTTTAAAAGATAGTAATTATTAATCAATAATATTAATTTATTTAAAATATTTGGCTTGTAACGTTGTGTGATTTAATTTATAACCTGCGCTAATTCTTCAATATACTAAAACTACAAACATTTGTGTTTGTGTTTATTTAAGGTTTAGAAATATAATTTCCATTTGAACTGGCAAACTAAAATGTTTGGATATTTAAAATTATTTTAATACTTGAATTTGAACAATTTATATATTTCTTACTGTCGATATACCAACATTTTCTAATGCTTATCTCGGTTCACTTGAATGTAGTCCAACTCCAGAAAAGAAAATGTTTGTTTTTATTATTTTTTAAAGTTTATTTTGACCATACTATTTACTTAGAGGTAAATAACCTGAACTACCTAAAACACTAATTCTAAATATACACTTAGGCCTACAATTTTCCCAAAAATTAGATATTTAATAAAATACCAAATACTACTACTGAAATAAATCTTTTATTCTTTTATTTCATAGTACCTTAACTCTAATATTTTATTAATAGAGGCGATAGGGATTAACTTGTTTAGTCACGCGAATTCACTACTCCCACAAACCAACAATTAAAAATTTATCTCACAAACGCTTCCTAGATCTGCTAACTTATTTAAGTCCTTTCGTTCCGTTTGATTTCTTATTTTAAATTGTTTTCCTGGAGATACTTACTAATTCCAAGCTGCTTAATATTGAAACGAACCACTATTTATGTTGCATATTAAATAACTAGTGTCTTCTGCAACAAATTATATATTGCTTTCTAAACATGTTTTACAGATCGTAACTGTAGAATCAAATGCTCATATATTGAACACCCTTAGGAACACGAAGACATAAAATTATCTGTTATTACGTAATTATCTCATTACATATACAAAATATGGGAATGTTTATTAATACGCTAGGATATGATTGCGTTGGAAAATATATTACTAACGAATTTAACGAAATTCGACGCCCAAGCTTTCGTTGTCTTTATTACTGAAAGTGATCACAAAAATTTGATTATTTTTCTAACCCAAATAAAATAAATGTTTATGCTAGGCATGTGCTGAATAAATTTTTGTTTAATTTTTTATAGTGGCAGCTGCCTATTTGGGGAAAGACTGAGACCTCAGAGGGGGAGGAATCAAAGTAGGCAAGTTTTTGCGTAATTTTTTTTGGTATTTTATTCTTATTAATTACTCAAGTATGAGATTATTTTTTGATGTTCAAAGACGACGTCACCAATTCGATCCAGTGATGCAGTGTACATCACTGGTTTTTCTCAGTAAAAGCGCTTAGACTACCCGAATTCGTTTTTTGAATAGCAGCGTGAAAATTTAAATAATAAATAATGAGTAATCTGAATTTCATGACATAATTCCCAGAGGTCATTTTATGGCCAAATGAACTCGTTGGAAGTAAATTAAAACAAATGTTTCGCTGGTCTGAAGTGAAGAATTCATTAATTTCAATTTTTCAAATATAAAATTTTTGAAAATATCTATTTAAGGTAATTCACTGGTAAATCCATTTTTCTTAAGAATTTGATGAAATTGAAATATGATGTTAATCTAAATGTTTTTCATTTAATTAAAAAAAAAAGAAAAAATTTGACCAATTGCGAAGCGAAATATTCATAATTAAAGTGCACATAATTAACATGCAATAGGCCAATGAAGTATAAAAAAGGCATAGTTTCGTGTATATCTTTAGAAATTTTCTTACGAATTTTTTAAAAAAACTAATATTTAGTTAAAAAAAATTAGAAAAATTTTGAAATAAAAATAATTTTTTTTTATTGTTTTGTTAAAAAGATATAAATATTTAAAGTTAATATTTGTTTAAAAGAATAACCGCGTAGTGAGGGACAAATATCATAATTTGACAACGCTGTATGTCATCAAATTTTACGCGTCAACATTCAAACAGCATTTAAAATGGGCAACTTTTAAACAGAAATTCATTTGTAGGTTAAATAATTTATTGAATAAACACAATATATTTTATCAACTTTATCTATAATCATCAAATAAAAATATTAAATGTATTAATTAAAAACTTGAATTTGTATCTTGATATTTATTATTTTTTCTTTGGTATTTAAAACAAAAATATGTTTGTAGGTTTAATAATTTTTCAATATTTTAAGTTAATATTTTATTTATTTATCAACACTGTTACATATGAATTAATAGCAATATTAAATATATATTAAAAAAACGGTTTTATAAATCTTCTCCGTAAAACTAAATAGATAATTAATGATACAGGTGATAAATAAATAAAGTACTATAAACTATTTATAAACTAATTAATTACTTTATTTACTACTCGCGTATCTTTGGTTACACGTGGTTTGCCATTGTCTTTTCGACTAGATGATAATTGCACTATTCCTGTAGAACCCAATTTATCATAAGAATTTTTTAGATCTTTCAAAGTTATGTATTCAGATGCAATTCTTTTAATCATAAGATCTGAAATAACCCATTTTAAAGGCATCAACGATGGCAATTTTAGATTTTCCATGACGCACTCTTTAAACAAAACGTAATTTGTAATTAAATCTTCTCTCTTCAAAAACTCATCTGCCAAATTTTCAAGGATTTTAACGTCATATATTGCCTCGTGGAATTTTTTGTTTGGTGCTATTTGCAATAAATCATGCGCTAACTTTCCGAGCTTAAACATTTCTGAGCCTTTTTGGTCAAGAAAGCGTTTTTTAAAAAGACTTACTGTGTCCGAAAAACCAGCAATGTTTTTAAAATCCTCAATCTTTGCAAAATTAATTATACCTTCAATTAAATGGGCTGAATCAAAACGTGCACTATGGAGAACAAGTACTCAAGGTTTTGAAGAAAAATTTAAAAACTATTGGAATGAAATTAATGAGTCCTTTAGAATGATTGTTTTAATAGGTTTACCTTATAAATACAGGTCGCCATTAATATATTCTAAGCCTGTAACTTTGAAAGCGTGGTAATTAATCGGTTGCGTAGGCCTAATATAAACATTGAATATTTTATCCCGATATTTGGCCGCTATTTACAAAATATCAGCTGTATTTGAAAATTCCGATGTTTCTAAATCGAATACACTAAACCACAGTCCTTGGATGTAATTGAAACGTCATTCAATATATTAGTTAACGCTTGATGATTAATAATGTCACCAGTATGATAAACGTCCAACTACAGTCCACAATTTGATTGATACTGTACCCCTTCATGTTTTTCTTTATTTTTTCTCGTGGCCCCTTTATTTCTAACTAATAAATTTCTAAGTTTTTTCGTTGCAGGCAAATTACCTCTTGGTGCTCTTTGTTTTCTTATTTCATCTTCTCTTGCCATATAAGATCTTGAGTGTTTCCCAGGAGGTTTATTGATGAGATTTTCTTTGCAAATTTGCTTTTATGTCGCAATTGATTAAAATCAAAATGCATTTTTTATTTAAATTATATTTTTTTTATTTTAAATAGAAGTAATATGGTCTAAACAGTAAATACACATAAATAATAAATAACCTACATAACTTATATAACGTCATTTCATAGAGCATTCGGTATACCTATTGGCAGTGTTACCACATTTACTTTCATTAAAAGTGTAGGTCTGCATATGAAAGTTTCTATGTATCGAATACAGACAACAAAAATAAAATACTCTGCCACTGAGTATTTTAAACTTTTTGTATTTATTATCGGACTATACTTTTGACTCCGATTTTCACCTTAATTATACTTTTTAATCGGATTTAAAGTTAGTTATTGCCGATCAGTCAATAATACATACACAGTGCGAATTTTGGCGACTGGTGTTGAATATCATAAACTAGTGGCATCATCTGCAATTTTAATATATGATTCTAAAGCTGTATTCTAATGACTAAAATACGATATTTCATTTAAAGTCAAAAAATTTCATTATACCATATAAACAGTAATATGGGACAAAAAGTATTAAATTTCAAATAAAACTTGGCACAAACTGCACAGAAATAATTCAACTCATTAAAAAAAAGATTGGAAATGATTTCTTATTAATAACACAAGTTTTTAAAAGGTTTTTTAAATAGAGAAGAACACGCTAAAGACGTCAAACACACGGAGGACCAATATTAATTCAAACACCAGAAAGGGTTGAAAGAGTTCGTAAATTCCTGCCAGGTGACCGCAATGTATCATTAAAAATGATGGAAGAAACATTAAACAAAAGTTTACGAAAAATTGGTTTCACACACTTTAAACAAGAATAAAAAGCTAGGGAAAATGCAACATTCCAGGGAAATCGTATGGGCCTTGAACTAATCGAAACTTGCTGGCATCAATTATTACTGAAGACTAGATACGGTGTTTTTAATACGATCTACAAACAAAGCGTCAGGGACCAGAACGAAAATTAAAATTATCGTCAAATGTTATAAAAAACTCGTGAAGTTTCATGAAGACCCACAACAATATTGATTATTTTCTACGACAGCAAAAGTATTATTCATTGTTAATTTGTTCCACCTAGTCAAACTATAAAGGGCGACTATTGAATTGAAACGATCAAGCTAAATATCATAATCTAGACTGTTGTGATTGTAACATACTACTGCATCAGATCACACTTCATTCATTATACGGCAAATTTTGGGTCGAAATTAAATATGTGCACTGAACCATTAAGCGTATTCGTTTGATTTCGCAACTTATAAGTTTCACTATTTATAAAAATTAAAATGAAGTTAAAAGAATATTTATGGAGCTACACAGAGACTGTCCGAAAGGCTACACATACTTTTAGGCAATTCCACGAAATGAGATAGAAAATTCATTTGAATCATCCATAACACATTATAGAAATTGCCTTGAATTACTAGAAAAGTATATTGAATAAAAAAAAGCAAAATTGTTTTTTTAGCACCAGTCCCCAAAATTACTTCTCGTACTGTAAATACACAAAATTTCATCCAGCAAAAACTTTACGAGATAAAGCATAGATTTCAAAAATGAGACGCTAACCAAATTTAAATAAAGTTATGAATCCCCTTTGTAAAGACTTTCAAATTGATTGAACTTCCAAGAATGTGCATTTAAGACAATAGAAATTCTCAGCTTATAAAAATTTTCCAAATTAAACAAGGTTGGGACATATAATCAGAAATTTTCACATATATGGATTACTGCAGCAAATAATCCATGGAAATGTTTTTGGAAAAAAGGGACCATGCCGCAAACTTATCTCCAAGCTAAACAATCTGCGAAATTGGTTCTCAACAACTACCACCGTTCTTTCCAGAGCTGCAGTAGATAAAGTAATAATAGCCAGAATGATTGCTAACATTCGAGCCGAATAGGCACTTTAAGAATAAAAAACAAAGTTATTTCCTCAAGTCGCTTATTTGCTAACCGGCATAATCGGAGACAAAAAATAACATTTTAAGCCTAAATCGTACGCAAAACAATTTTCAAGCTAGTTGAATTTGACACATATTAATTCTTACCACTTACAGCGAGCTTTACAACCAATGACGTATCTGAATCTTGTTTTTCTTTACGCAAATATTTCTATTAGAACCTATTCTTGTCCTTTTTTTTATCAAACCTTGTTCTAAATTAAGAGATCTTATTCTGCCAGAAAGCATAATATTTGACCAATAAGTTATTTATATTATTAATATTTATGGATTTAGATGTTAATAAAAAAATTCTTACCGCACTCTTTCTTTTTAAGAAAAACTCGTCTTATATGGAGAATAGAGATTACGGAACCTATTAAAAGAACTTCACTAACTATTTCATAAGTTTCCTTTAGAATTATCACGTATGCATAGCACATAGAGTTGAGGACTTGACTTCTACCTAGTCTATATTAGACAGTTAGTAGTTCTAAATTTTAGTTTTTAGGTGATACCGACTGGAGACAGAGACTAGTAGAAAATATTAAAAAAGAAAATCTTACGTTACTAAATAAGTAAATACAAGTAAATTGTTATGACCAGTTTAGAAGTTGCTGTTAATATTCTCTATTGTCAGAGATTTTAATTTTTAGGTTTATTTCGTACATCATTTTATGTTTTGAAATGTTCTTAGAGCATATTTTTGTGCATATTATCTATTTATAATGAGCGTAGTTTATGGTAAATATTGAATCGAAATAGAGTTGGTAAGTTTAGTTTAAAAATGAGTAGGAACTGAGCAGTATTCATATTGTTTTATTATTTGCTATATTAGCAGAAAGAGTAGTTAACTAGGGTGTAATAAAAAAAATCTAAATATTACATTTTCCTTATTGTAACAGTGAATATTTTAAATTGCTGAAGTTCTTAACCTCCACAGAATATGAGCGATGGAATGTGGTTTAAAGAAGTTAGAAATTAGCTAGTACGAAGCACCTATTTCTTTACCACCTAAATATTTAATTCCATCAACTTGTGTCAGAGCGGGGCCACCGATGTTAAGTAAAAAATAACGGAAAATTTAAATAAAGTTTTTAAAGATGTTTTGTTAATTATATGTATAAAAATAACAAAATTTTAAAAAAATTCTATTTTGTTTCTTGGTCTTAAAATAATAAACTATAATATTTATTAATTTTATAAATAACTCTTATTATAGTAAAAAAATTAAAACTTTAAATAGAGTAAAAATCAACAGCAAATAACCTTAATTTTGCGTTTGTTATGGGTACAGACGGTCACAAATGATTATATATATATATATATATATATATATATATATATATATATATATATATATAATGTACATACATATATATGTACTTGGTGTTCACGTTGGTATTAATAAAAACTTATTCTTGAAAATCTCCTAATAAAATTCTTTTTTTTTTATTTTTACAAATAGAGTCTAAACATTTTCTTAAGTGCCATAACCAGGAATCTGAAAAAATTAATAAATCAGTGCGACACGAGTGCATAAAAGAAATGTCGGTCATAGTCACTTTTTCGTATTACCATGCAGTTTTAGTTTCTTTATTTGCTACTGAAAAATAAAAGCATTAAAATATATTAGGTAAATTACCAAAGGAAGAGAAATTATTGATTGAAATGCATTCTGATATTATTCTTTTAAGAACAGAAGATTATTCCCAGAGAGCTATCTCAAAATGACTTAGTATTTCTCAAACAGGGGTCCACTACACGTTGAGTAACAAAATCATAAGGCCAGGACCTAGAACTACAACTACTGCAGAAGTTAGACTCATTGTGACGACTTATAACGTCAGCTCACAGCTCTAGATATTCCATGGAAACTAAATAGAATGTTTATACAGAAAGTGATCGGCTCCATGGATGTATACCTTTATTGAGATAAAACGTTTACACTAGGCACGTCAACATCAGGAATGGACCTTGGAACAACGGGCAATACTCTTATGGATTGATGAATCTAAATTTCAAATCCTCGATTCAAAGAGGTGTGGTGTGGCCCCGATGAAAAAATAAGTTACCACAATTTAGTGCCCACAGAAAGCACAGAGATGGTTATGTACTAAATTGTTGATTTGATTGAAAACAAAGTAATTAAGTAGTTTTATTGGGTTATGTACTAGTTTGAGGCTATTTGGCTTTTACAACTATTAGTGATCTGATTTATGAGAAAGGTAGAATATATCGAAATTTTATGGACCATGCTATTTCAACCAAATGAAGACCCGAAACTCTTAGGGTAAAGTATTTTTTAAAGAAAAAAAAGCACTGTTTTTTTAGAGTCAATCGTTTGGCCTCCATACTTGCCCGACCTGTCATTTATTGCATATTTGTAGGATACCATAAACAATTATTGGGCTATGGAAATATTTACAACAGGTTTGACATCAAGTTAGAGAACATTTTTAAAAAAAAATTCCTAGAAAGAATGCCACTAATCTGTAAAGCTATTATAAGGGCCAAAGGAAGTGTTATAGATGATAATAATTTATAATTTCAAAATAAGCTAAAGTCCTTCTTGTGATAATAGTAATAGAATAAAAATTCTAACTTTTATAAAAGATCACGTGAAAAATAATATAGTTAGGTAATAGTGAAAGATAAGATAATTAGGTAAAATAATAAATAATACTTAATCAACATCAGGAACTAAATCTACATTAGTTCATGGCAAAAAGGAAAAAAAACGGTTCATCCTGAAATTTGTTAAATTTATCAAGATACATAATTAATTATTGAATAATTCTACAAACTGTATTGCTTTAATATATATATATATATATATATATATATATATATATATATATATATATATATATATATATATACATATATATATATATATATATATATATATATATATATATATATATATATATATATATATATATATATATATATATATATATATATATATATATATAAAATATATATATATATATATATATATATATATATATATATATATATATATATATATATATATATATTAATTTTTAGTTTAAAATCTTATGGATATTTTATCCCTAACATATTTATAAATATCTGAAAAACAATTTTGTTTATTATTTGTTTATCTGTGTCACGATACAAAATTATATTTTTAAACTGGAAGAATATACAACATTAAAAGAACCAGCTTTTTTCACTAGCAAAGCATAATTTGAAATTAGCAAAATTCTCTTTAAATAATGTAAAAAGACGCAATTGAGTCTCTAAATTGAACAAAGGTTCAAAATAAATTCTGCATTCAGGATTAGTTGTATCATATAACTAGCAGCATATGCAAAAACATAATTTTCCCTCTTCAAAAACAAACTTTCTGCAGTATTGTTAGTTTCATACAAAGCATCAATATTATCCTCGGATTCACTTTAAGAATAAGTTGATGAAAACTAAAGTTCCTCAATTTAAGGCTAGAATCAAAGCTGTGGTATGAGTATATAATTAATATATTTACATATAAGACATATATCATTAGAAATAAAATATTTTTTTATATTTTTAAGTTAACAAAAGGTATCAAACACTATACATGTCGGTAGCTCATTTATCATAAAATGGTAAGAAGATGGAACATCAATATTTTGTTAGCACCATCATGTAAAACTTTTTGGTTGGCTCCAAATTGGTCCAAAACTGTAGAAATTCCAGCGTTCGAGATACAAGTAATATATTTAGGCGCGAGTCATGATTCGACATTTTTCTACGTCTACTTTTAATGAGTCTTAGATTGGTCCATTAAACCTGCTGTAAAAGAAAATTCTGCAAAACAGATAAAAGACAGCAATAAAATTCTTATTTTTCTCTTATAAATTGTTAGGGTATAAGCTTTATGTTCATTCGTCCATCCTATACATTGAGGTTTCCTACTAATATTAGGAGTTAGAAATTAAAAAATTTCATAAAGATACCTTTTAAATGATCTTAATTATATTGAAAAGGGTCGATATTTGATAATGTTTTGTTATTTTCTATTCATCATCATAGTTTAAGCTTAAAAAATTATATCCAACTGGTAAGGAAGAAAAAACATGTATTTGCGTTGGTTAGATTCTGATCCCCTCTGCTAACATTTGAATCAGCAATATTAAAATTTCCGTATATTGAATCAGGAACGAAAAAATTTAATTCGTATTCAGTATGAAATAAAATTGACGGTGTAATATGCTTACTTTTTCTTTTGGTCTGCTGGTAAGAAAGTTAAAGCTACTACACTCTAAGTTACGATTTTCAGTAAAAGATTTGTTATAGAAAGCAGCTTTTAATACTGCATTTCAAACCCTGGCTCGGGGCAACCCATTTTCGGATCCAAATAAAAATTCTTCTCAAAAATTAGGCGGACTGGGAGTTTTTCGGGGGAAAAAAAATCTTGCCATCCCAAATCCCTTTCATAAAACCTTACTACCTTCCAAAATCGATGACTAGGGAAGGAGGTTTCTAGACAAAAAAAAAACTACCTCTCTTGATTAAATTTTACACTCTTCAAACGTCGCTAATCAGAGAAACCTTAACAAAAATTGATGTCAGGCGCCAAATTAACAAAGAGAAAAGAAGCGTTTCTTATAATGAAACTTTATCACAGACGAAAATCGATAATATATGGGGGACTTTTCGAAAAATAAACCTATCTTACTACCCTACTCTTTTTCCCTTTTCAGCATACTTCGAAATAAATTAATGAGGGGGGTGATTTCTTAATATTTCCTTCTCTTACCACAAAACCTTGCAGGTTCAACCCTTCTCTAAAACCATATAACAAAAAATCACTGCTCAAGAAAGGAATAGCAAACAAATACAGGTCCCTCTCGGGAAAACTGGAACCTTCTAAAAGGATACCGAGCTCTCCTGGAAAGGTCAGGGGAATCTTCTCGAGCCCCTTTTCGTCAGCCCTGATTCTAAAGTAAGTAGACTATTTATTGGGTAGACTGTTGTAAAATTAAATTAATTACTTTGGTAATATCAACTTAGACTTAAACAGAGCGGTAAATGTATTTTTCAATAAAAGATTAAAGTATCTGCTTGATTTGCCTCTTAAATTTCCTTTAATATTAATAAATAATAAACAAGGCAGAAAAAGTTTATTCAACTTATATGAGATGAGATTTCAATAAGCCCCTACGACTTGAAATATTAAAATATTTATTTGGTATTTAAATTTTAGCAATGCCTACATACTTCAAAATATGACTACGAGTCTGGGACTGCTCTATAATATTAAAGATATCTATTTCTGTCAATAGTATGTAATACTAACAGCCAAAAAACAAAAAACTTTTTTAACTGAAAAACTTCATCGACTTACATTTTTCTGTTAATGGTGTAGTGAATCATGTAATCATGTGGCAATACTGTATTTTTAAAAAATATGTAGAGGTATGTAATTTACTCGTAATTATATGATCGCCTATTAATGTCCAATAAAGACAAAATTGCTATCATATTAGCTAAAATAAAACTATTAAACGGACAAGTACGTATCTATTTTGGATGTAATGACATGTTTTAAATAATTGGTCATTATTATTGTACGAGAATAGATAATAAAGATGGAAGAAAAAAAGTTGGCGTTTCTCATATTTAAATAAAAAACAGTAGTTTATTTATGTAGTTTTTGGAACTTTGGAGGGTACGTTCACGTGAAAAGGACTCACGACGTCGATCGTACTTTCTAAGAATCTCAAAAATACAAAATTTTTAAATATATTTAAGAATAATAGTCCATGATGGTATGACTATATTAATATTTGAAGGTCGATGACCTACTTATTTAATTTCGACTTGTTTTGTTTGAGATAATAGGAATTATAGTAGATAGATTTTAATTTGACTTGAACCAGTAAACTAGTAATGCCATCCCGTGTTCCCGATGCCTGTTTAATATTTACATATTATTACTAATGTAACTATATCACCTTGATTACGTAAAGTTACTTACGAAGGAATGGTCATATAGGAATTGTAAAAAAACGCTAATAAGAAGTATTATATTCACAAAAAAACTTATTGTCCGGAATATTCGCGTTCCTTCATATTTTAGACTCCCAGATTACAATCACTTTTCCGTTTGTTTGGGTTTCTATCGACCTATTTTATTGTATGTGGTCACGATAACTTTCGAAAGAAATGAGATATCGATTTTCAATTAGAGTACACATATAATACTTAAAGTAAGAATAGAACCTGTACTTTTTAAGCGACATCCCGTCGGGGGAAGGAAGTAAAAGAGATGTAAATTGATAAATTTTTTATATCTGCATTATCACTATGTTTATTTTTAGTAATGCTTGGTTAGGCTAATTAACATATTTTAGGCATAATTATTTATAGTCGAACATATAAGAGGTTAATGGGGTTAAGCAGGGTGTTAAAGGAACGGCTTCTTATATGTCATGTTATACAGCCTGTTTAGGATTCCTAGAGTGGAGAAAAATCAAATTGTGTTTTTTTCTCATTATTTTAAATTTTGGAAGATGAAAATTCTAATTTAAGTTGTAAATATCTCTGCTTAACGATTTTAATAATGTAGTACCTCTCATTTAACATATTAACTTTTAGTTCTTGGATTAGATTATTCTGTATAAGGAAGTCAAATTCGGTACGTATTTTGAAACTACGTGCTTGCTAGGAAAATATTGGTTAAATCAATTTAAGGTTTTTAAATTTACACTGTAACCCCATTTCTGTTCTTATTGATTACAGATTCAAACAAAATAAAATGTTGATTAAAACTTGCTGGTTCATTAAGTAGTACTTGCGTTGCGGTAAATTTATTCTACTATTACATAACAAAAGCAAAAAGTAAAAATTTCAAAACTATATTAAAAAAAAAATAATATATTTTTTTTTCAAAATAAATAAAATGCAATAGTTTAACAACGTTCTTTTTGAGGGTTTTATAAATTTTTTTAATATTTTATTTCAACCAACATATTTTTATAATTCTGACTTGACTATTTGGTAGTTTTAAGAAAATAGTTTTTATTTTTTTTCAAAAATCAACAATGCTTTTGTAAATTAACTCACATGTATTTAAAATATGTTATAAGTGGTAAATATTCCAACTGAGATAAAAGTGAATGTTCCTTTACTTGTTCAAAACAATCATCTGTTGTAACATAGTAAACTATTTTCATAACATTCTCTTAATATTTATTTGCATAAAATTTTTTTTTGCAGGTTTTAGATCTACAGTAAGTCACTTCTGGAACCGATGGTCAAATAATAACTGATCCTATAGAAAACACATAACTTGTTAGATTTACGGAACAACGAAAATATTATCTATACCGCAACTACAAGCAGACAGACAGCGTAAGAGCTGGATGTAAGCCCATCCTATCAAGAAGTATGTCTAACAATAAAGAAACTTAAGAACAACAAGGCATCAGGAAGCGATGATATCCCAGCGGAGTGTTTAAAATATGGAGGAGAGGCAATACACAAAGCTTTATTCAATCATATGTTATTGCCCTACTACATTAAAACGAGGATAAGATGAAATGTTACAATTATCGAAGTACACTTTTAAATATCCCCTACAAAATTCTCGCTGTTATACTTCTCGACAGACTTAAGCCGTATGCAGAGAAAATGGTAGGAGACTACCAGTGCGAGTTTAGGCGAGACAGATCAACTATCGACTAGATATTTACTATAAAACAAGTCATGGAAAAGTGCTGGGAGTTCAGCCGAGACCTGCTCCAGCTATTTATAGCTTTTAAGTAGGCAAACTATGACAATCAATCGGGTTTGGATTTCAGCGAAAGCAGATAAAAATCGCACAGATATAAGTTGAAAGGCCACAAGGTAAAATTAGAGTTGGTCAGCAGCTATCCGAGCTCTTCGTAATTTATAACGACCTAAAACAGGGTGATGCGCTGTCACCGATGCTATTCAACATCGCTCTTGAATATATCATTAGAAATGTTGACATCCAGGTCCCCCTGACCATGTTCCATAACCACACATGCTACTAGCTTTTGACGATGACGTGGATGTGATAAGAAATAACCTACTTAAAGTCAAGGAGACATTCATGAATATCGAAAAAGAAACTACACATCAAGGAAGAAAAACAAAATATATGTGTACCACCAGAAACAATCAAAACAGAGATAGGGTGGGCCAAAATATAACAATAGACGAACATAATTTCGAACGAACATAAAACAATTTAAATACTTAGGAACGACACTAGAAGAAAATAGATGAAACAGAAAAAATAAACAATATGATTCAAGCCGGTAATTGATGCTTATATGCACTACAGGAGTTTTTAACATCGAAAAATCTTACAAGGACAACTAAAATGTCTATCTACTAAACGGACCTGTCGTAACGTGTGTTTGTGAAGTATGGACCCTGACCATGGCAAATAAAGAGCGCCTGCAAGTTCTCAAGAGGAAGATCCTACGAAAAATCTGTGGTCCTGTCATAGTTGCTATGACAAGTGTGTACCGCATCCGTACTAATACTCGAAGATCTCTACAGAGCACCAAATATTTTTAACGAAATCAAAGCAAGACACTTTCACTGGGCTAGATATGTGAAACGGCAGCCTAACGGAAGAATTTTTGAGTTGGCATGGGAAGAGGCGCTAGTTGGTAAGAGACTCTTGGAGTGCCGGCGACTTAGTTGAAAAGACAATATTAAGAAAAACCTAAGAATACTAGAAGTCGAAAATAAGATCGAGATCATGCTTGACAGAAGACAATGGGGGCATATTGTTCCGTCGGCTAATATCCACTCAGGGTTTTAAGCCACGGAGTAAGTAAGTAATAAGTCACTTCACTGAATGTAGCCTATAAAATACTTGAAATATAAAGGGGATAAAGCCTTTTGCGATTATTCAAAATTTTGCGGTCCTAAAAAAAATTGAATACCTGAATTTTAAAAATTGTTGTTAATAAGCTTAGTTTCACACATTTGCTTTTTACTTCTCTTGCTAAATATTGTTTTAGAATACATATAATATATTCAGTAGGAATGGAACACATGGTCTTTAAGTTATATCGCTTTAGAGGAAGGGGGTTAATAAATTATATATTGTCAATATTATATTAATTTTCCAGGATTTTTGTTGAAATGCATAAATTTTAAATTAATAATTTATAGGCAAATATATACCGGGTTAGGGAGTTTGTTAAATATGCTGCCTCGTATATATCATATTCGACGTCCTTTGTGGGATTCTGTTTGTCAAGTAATCCGAACATTCTTTTTTATTTATTACCCAATTATTTCCGAATTATTTATAGTCAAACATATCAGGCGTTAATGAGGTAAAGGAGATGGTTAGATGAAATGTATCGTATATATTGAATTGTGCGCACTTATGAAGGTTTTATGAATTTTTTAGTTATTTCTAGTTAAACAAGAGGTGGAGGAGGGGGATGGATTGCAAATATTGTGCTATATGTCTTTTTTTTTTTCGGGTTTCTAAAGTGGAGGAATCTGAAAACTGTGTTATTTTCAAATTATTTTAATTTTTCGTCAGACGTAGGCGTACATGTAATGGGGAGGGAGTTTTTTTTTATGGGTCTAGCAAACGTGCTACAGAGAAGTCCCTAATGCGCTCCAGGAGTGGTATGTGTCTGGAAAAAGCGGTTCACGCTGTTCTTGAATCGCTGTAAATTGTACTCGGTGGGAAACAGCCCTGGGCAAATCATTCCAAAGGGATGATGTTCTCCATATAAAAGACGCTTGAAAAGCGTTGTACGAGGAGTAACAAGCTGAACCTCATACGGATGTGAAGTATTGGCGGGACGTGTATTTCTAACATGCACCGCTCTGAGAGGAATCAAGCGGGCTACATCCTTGGAACACTTTCCATGAAAATACTTGTAGAACAGACTCAAGTCGCCAACCGATGTTCCAGCGAATAAATGCCGCCGGGCAGTTCCGGCGCTCAGACGAACAGCTCTTCTCTGAACAGAATCCAACAAATGCAGTGTGTGTTTGGGAGCGGAGACCCAAACATGGGAGCAGTATTCCATAGTTGGGCGAATTTGAGCTTTGTAAAAAATTACCTGTTGTTGTGGGGTGTAAAAGCATTCTGGTTCGAAACAATATTCCCAACTTTTGAGAAGCTCTCCTTGCTATGTCGGGTTCAGC